>OX344799.1:490200-1090200 GCA_947034925.1 Eudemis profundana
ATAGCCCCAAAACTCATTTGTTCGTTGGTGGGGGCGAGTTTTTTTCGGGGGTGGAGTAAGATAAAAAACGATGGCTTCGCGTTGATAAAATATTTCTTGCAATCGTTTTTTGTTGCAATAAAATCATGTCGTAGACGTCAATTTTAACGAGATGGGTGATCTTTGTAACATCATTTCTTCGTTGGTCGGGGGTGTGTTTTTTTTTGGAGGCGGAGTAAGATAAATAAATTATGGCTTCGCGTTGATGAAATATTTCTTGCAATCGTTTTCTGTTGCAATGTTTTTCGTGATCTTGTAAATCAATTCTTTTGTGTTCGAATAATAGTTATCGTCTTCAGTCTGCGTGTAGTATTTGATTCTAGTATCCGCGAATTTCCAGTGCTGATCTTTTGGAATACCATGCAACTTTTTTATGTCGTAGACGTCAATTTTAACCAGATGGGTGATCTTTGTAACATCACCTACGCGAGAAGATATGTAATTGGTGCCTCCATTTGTAGACTGAGCGACAGTTGATGAATATTCCGTAGTCTGTTTCTTTTTAGGCTTATCGAAAAATACATCAATGTTGTTGGTTCGTTTCTGGGCTTGAATTTTAAGTGGCTTCGAGCCTTGGGTTTCATCATCACTCAAATTACCATAATAATAGTTTTTCATGTTGTACTCAAGAGAATTTTCGTTTGATATCTAAAACAAACAAAAAAACATGTAAGGTGCTTGATACAAATAGAAATATGTACCTAATTTTTATGGGTCAATCAACTTTTTTCTGTACCTCGTTGCCAAGGTTACACCCTCTGTGTCACTCTTTAAAACTATGATTTTAAATGATATAAAGACAACAAAATATTTTTTTCTAGTCAATATGTTAATAGTCTAGAATATTAGCATTTTTCTAAGTAACGCTGTCTCTATTGTCTCCTGACTTACAGGACAGAATAACAACAAGAAAAAGTTGACCCACCCTTATACACAGTCAGTTAATGTTGGGCTTACCTCCATTTTAACTTGTAGCAAGACGTAGACACAGAATTTCTAAATTAAAACAAAATAATAACTACTCGTATTGTGATACGTTCAACTAGTTTAATACACTTTTAACACTTGACACAGTTTCAGACAAACGAATTTGGAAGAATGGTGGTTCTATCGATTTGAGCTCTGCTTTTATACACCAACACACACGCTCACACATGTAGTGGATAAGACAAAAAATCTATTAATAAAACAGACACCTGCGCGTTTCATGAAACAACACGTTCCAACAAGATTTTTACTACATTATGCATAGAAATGGGACGTGTATGCACCTGTTTTTCTGTAAATGTCCTTTAGGCAGTTTAATGGTCAATAAAATACGAAAACCATGACATTTCGTGATAATCAATGATATTTTATGGTTTTTTTTCCCTAGTATAATACATACACATGTCGCAGATAAGACAATAAATCTGTTTTTACCGCGGTATCAATGGCATGCAACGTGTTTAAACCTGCTTCGCATTAAAAAAAAAGAGCAAAAACAGGCGTTCGATCTTAATAAAATAAATCGTTTTAAAGAAATACGTAATATCGCCTCATATCAGAGCAATCTTCTCTAAAAAAAACAATGGACGCACCTGTCATAAACAAAAAACAGCGGGCGGTCGCAAGTCACATGACCGCATTTCATATTCATAAGAAAAAACACACACACGCAAAAAATGCCGCAGAAACCGTATGTTAGTATAACTACGAGTAGAGCAAAAAAAAAAAAAAAAAATCTCGGCCCTTCGGGCCGTTCCAAGTGCCGCAGAAACAGTAAAGTACCTACTACTGGTAAATGCCAGTTACAAATAAATTCATTCAATTTAAATGACTGCCAAAAACGGAAATTCGTAGTCACTAGAAACTCGGGCTTTTACATCAAAATCGTGGGTCGAACAGGACCGTCGAGTAGACGTGACAATTAAGGAAAATCAGTTTCGTAAGTTGATCCGACCGAATTAAATTCGACACTTTCTGCTCGATTAGCAGCTCTGCCCCGACAATCGCCATTTTGCAGCAAATTGTTAAACAAACTTGGCGCTGTCACTCCCGTCACAGTTCAATCAGTAGTTTAACTTTATAGAAAGGTATATCGCGAGTCTTTAGTGTGTGCGATGATAGCGATATAGTTAGATCAGCGAGAAATGAAAAGAGCTAGAAAGTAGAAACGAGTTAGCGAGTGATAGTTTAGCCCCTGAGCTATTTATAAGCGAGAGTGCGAATGCGACGGGCAAGTATACAATTTTAAGCGAGTCTCTTGGCGAGTGTTCTGATCCAAGCGTGTATCGTGCGATGGGACTGACTGTGGATGCGACAAGTTAGTGGAGCGAGGGTTTTCGCTGGCAGTATGAATAGTGGGGGATACATGGGGTCTACATCTATTTTTAAGTAATTTCCTTGCCGTAAACTTGGGCGTGGTATGCCGTCTTCAATACGTATCGTAAGAATTATCTAAGGCAGGGTTTCTTAAACTGTGGTCCATGGACCCCTTAGGGGTCCGTGATACGAGAGCCGGGGGTCCGTGGCTACGCAGACAACACAAACTTTCATGTTCCCTTGATTTTCTTTTTCTCTAATTGTATTCTGAAGGGGTCCTTAAGGTTCCCGAATATATCTAGGGGGTCCGTGACCAATAAAAGTTTAAGAACCTCTGATCTAAGGTATCCGAGTGATCGTAAAGAGAATGAACAAACATTCGACCACCTTAGATAATTGCGTTAATTGTCTTAAATAGCCGGAATCGACGGCAAGCGTTTACAAGTTCACGCAATCCAAGTCAAAAATTAAAAATGTCCTCTTAACTAGCAGTTAAAATGTCGTCACAATACTGACGATTAGTGTCAAACTTCATATATTTCGTCACCAACTGACCTTTAAACACAAATAAAATTTCGCCTAACCGTACGTTTTAAAATGGAGAGGTCATTTTTTAATTTAATTAATTATGAATATTTTATTGCCGTTGTTATTTTATTCTTCCTATTATTGCATTTGAAATTATCCTATTTAGTGTTATTTGAATATATTATGAATATATTAATTAATTAAATTGACATAATCCACTGCAATCCTAACATTAGTCGTTTAAGTTTCGCATGTAAATACTAACACATGGTCTGAAATAAATTTATTCATTAATTCATTCATTTATTCATACGCGCTTGTGCTGGTGGGCGCTAGCCGAAGCTTGACAGACGTGTTATTAGTTAAACTACTCAAACTCAAACTCAAAACTCAAACTCATTTATTTCTGTAAGTAGGCCTCAAGGGCTCTTTTACATGTCTGATTCTTTTCTTTTGGCGCTTCGGTTACACTGTGCTACCGCTACTGGTTATACTGTGCTCCCGTGCCCGAATTAATCTAATATCCTCATGCAAGGGAACTTCAGCACTTGTTGGGCTTCGATATTAATAGCGTGGGATTAGCGGGGCTCAGGACGTACTACATCAATTATGAGATTTGATATCCGGTGCCGTCAATTTGGGGAGAAGGCCAATCGACGTCTCCCAGCCTCTGACAAGCGTTGAGGGTATCTATGGCGGAAATATTCCCGTGATCCACTAGAAGCATTTTAGGGATCCCACTGAGTATGTTTGACTATAGGCGTACTACCTAACTGAGAACTGCGATTTAATTGGGTCCTGTGGCGATTCGTTGAATATCACCACCTGGGGAAATCATACATACGTCATACACGAAATGAATAGATGAAAGTGACTTAAGATATTTTTTAATGTTTTTAGTCAAGATTATGGGAACAGTAATATAAAAAAAAATTCATAACTAAATAAGCAATAAATAACAACAACCATAAATTATTCTAAACTAAAATAATTATACTAAACCTAAGACTAGATCTAAAACTACCTTTAAAATTATATCTAATAAAAAGGGCCGCCGTGGCATGGTGCCAAAGATGCTGGCAGCATTATCTCGCTGTATGGCAATACTAATGAGCTAGGCGAGGAAGCTGCTATCCCTTTGATCGCCAGAGGTGTCGATAATATAGCAACTAATTGATGTACATTTATGATGTGTACGAGTTTTAAATGGTGGGGCTTATATTTGGTTTTAATGCCTATTTATAATGGCATAGACGCAAGAAACGTAATTTCAGCTTGAAATTTGACTACTATGAATGTTTGCCACAACATTAAAGAAAAGTAAATTATAATAAGTACACGTTTTCTGGATGTTACTAATAACGAACTCAACAATTACGTTGAAAACACGTCAAGACTTAAATCACAGAAATTAGCATGAAAATCGAACGTCTCAACCGCCTCAGGTCTCTCATTTTATACCGCCTGGTATCTCAGTATCCAAGATTGCTGGCAGCTTGCAGCTTACATACATATAAGTATAATTGAACAGTAAATTCATTATTTAGAACTTTTTGCAGAAGAAAAGCTGGATCGACAAGAAAGAAAATCCGTTAATAAGGGACGGAGCAACAAACACACATTAATCTACTCTAATGACGATCGTATTCGCGTTCTCTGATAACGCGGCTTTTTGTCCTCCGGAAAAGTATTCAAATGTGTTTTCTTCTTACTTTTTTGTTTTCAAGAAAAAAGATTAACTCAGACATATGTTGCTGTCGGAAATATCCATTCATCTTGAGGGTAATGTTGAAGTTTTTAATGTTGTTCATTTGATTTATCAATCGTGTCGCTTGTGCAGGATTGAACTGCGAAGATATTCTTTTAATCCAGACCTTCATGAAATTGACGAATAGAGCACAGATATTCCTTTATGTATTTTGTTTGAAAACATATCATTCATCCTTCAGTTACTTTGAATTAACATTTACCTGCGGCTTTGCCTGTTTTATTCCCGTTATTGTAGGTTCCTTCTCCATCGTTCACTCACTGCTGTGGATCGCCCCTGTGGATCTTCCTTTTGATTTCGTCAACCAGCTGTCACCATCGGTTGCACTCTGTTGCTTCGTGGAGTGCGGCACTGACAGATGTTTCCAGTTCCTCTGATATCTGGTCTGACTGCCGTTTGGAATTTCTGCCTCTAGGTATTTTGTTATTGTTAACGGAGACTCTTTAAATTGCCATTAATTTTGCTACTTAGTCTATTTATTTTCTATTATTTTATTTGTCTTGTTTTGACTCCTAGAGATCCTTTACATCTCTAAAAATGTTGTTTTAAGTTTAATGTAATGTACTAATGTCATAATTTGTTATACGTAATATTTTTGAAAAGAGAAGCTGGTGAGTTTCTTCCGGTGCTTTTTCTCACAAGAAGGTCATTACCCGAAGCGCCAAAAGAAAATAATAGAATCAGACATGTAAAAGAGCCCTTGAAGGCTTACTTACATAAATAAATAATTTTGATTTTTTTCTTGGAGGAACTCTTTACTGAGATATAAATGAATTGCATTTTATAAACAAATTCCTCTACAGTTAGTTGAATCTTGATTAAAACTTATTGAACATTTCCTACTACTTCTATTTTGGCCTGCACTGTCTCCATCACCTACGTATCTTGCTAGTCTTTTCTGTGTTTATGTGACTAAAAGCACATCTATATCTACTATCCTCAGCTACACATGTTTACTATAACTATGTATATGTAGAAATTATCCTTCGTCCAATCTAACTGAATACACGGCATTAATTCAAAATACGATTACTCCGTCCACAAAAGCCTACGCCGCCTGCAATTCCGTAATGTATACAGCTCAGGCTTTAGACACCGCTCTAAATAACACCTCAATTCAAAAGAAACATTAACACGCGAGGCATAATCCGGAGTATCCGGACAGCCGCATTTGAATAAAACCCACTCTGGTATAGAATAAACATGAACCATTGTTGGAGTCCCGGGAATGCGAACTGTGTATAAGTACATCGTGAGTGGCTAAATATTACATTTAATCTAAATTAGGCTTAGGTGAATCAAGTTACAACAGGGTAAGGCCGTGGAGTACCCAGAGCCAGATGAATTCCAGGCACTACCAATGGGGTCCATCATCCGATTTATGGAGATGGTGGAACAGGCCATGGCGTAGATGCGGTAAGGGGTAATTACACAAAATATCCCATTGGGTCCAAGTGTATCCGTAAGGACCCCTTTTACCAAGATAAGATAAGGCCGTGGAGGAAATAGATAAAATATTAATGGGTGGAACAAAATGTTAGGAAGAGGGGGATGGATTGTGTGAGAGATGATATGGTTAGGAAGGATGTAAACGCTAAGATGACGGGTGATAGAGAGGTATGGAAGAAGAAGACATGGTGCGCCGACCTCAAGTGAATGGGACAAGGGCAAGCGAATAACAATTTAGTGGGTCTTATTCGTATATACACTTAAAGCGGTTTGTTCCCAATTCTACTGATTTCAATTACAGATTCCTATCCGTACACATTGCCAAATCTACAGATTCCCAATTCTACAAATTTCCTATTCTACATTCTTAAACCAAACCCCTCACTTACAAAATTACCAACCATACTGCGGCATGTATTGATACACTCGATATAATTTGAATCCCTCCTAAATCCCCAATAATAAGGATATTGATGACAGTACAATTGATTCCGTTAAGTCAAGCTTGTCTTGCGCACTGCCCGGCAATCACACCTCGCCGCGGAACCCCAATTATGCGGGAATTAGGCCGCAGGGCGCCCGGGTTCCGTAATTGATTGTGCTCGGGTGTAGCTAATGTTTGATTGTTTCCCCGTCGATACTTGAGGAGTTCTGTTTACCTGTGTTCTGTGATATGGGATACTGGCTTGTATCTATACGACGCTCATGTTATGTGTCGCATGGAAGGGTACTACATAACTCTGGCCGACAGTGATTTTGGTGCCTTTGATTTCAAAGCATACTTCGCCTAGTGACTGCAATAAGCCCACATCTCAAAAAAAAAAATCTTTTTTGAGATTAATGTTGATTAGGTACTGTTGTAAAATTGAAAAAAAAAATGATTTTTTGTTGAGATGTGGCCGTATTGCAGTCACTAGCCGACTTATTTAAGTATGCTTTTAAAATATTGGTAAAGATAACCATGGTAAAACGAGCCAGTGGACAGAATCAGATTCAGATTTAGTTTATAAAAAAAAAAAAATTTTTTAGGGTTCCGTACTCAAAGGGTGCCTACAGAACCCTATTACTAACCCTCCGCTGTCCGTCTGTCCGTGCGTCACAGTGCTCTAGCTTTTGAACCGTAATAGGTAGAGACTTGAAATTTTGACAGAATGTGTATTTTATTTCTATTGTCACTATAATAACAAATAATAATAACTGGCCAAGAGCATGTCGGACCATGCTCAGTTTAGGGTTCCATAGCCGTAACTATAAGGTAAAAAATACGATGTAAAAAAAGTACAACAACAAAAGAGCGTATCTTCATAGCAATTACCTACGTCCTTTTGTTGAGAAGCGCAGTTTATCGGCAATAACTCAAAAACGGTTAATCCGATCTTGTTGAAAATAATTTTCGTTGAAAGTATTAATTGAGCGTTATCTTTGTAATTTTTTTTATATTTTTCGGACACACGGTTTAGAAGATAGAGGGGGGGGGACACAATTTTCACAACTTTCGGAGCGATTATTTCCAAAGGTATTCACTTAATCAAAAACATTACCTAAGAACCTTAAAATATTTTCAAAAGAACTGTCGAACTAAGTACCACACGTTGACATTTTGTGAAAAAAAATTTTTTTAGCTTCTGTTACATGTATGGAGTGCCCCCCCTAGATTTTTTTATTTTTATTATTTAACTACCAAACTTAGTTGCGGCCTCTACAAGACATTTATATTCCAAATTTCGTCAGTATAGGTCTTGTAGTTTTTGAGTAAAATGCCTGTGACATACGGACGGACGGACGGACGGACGGACGGACGGACATGACGAAACTATAAGGGTTCCTTTTTAGCCAGTTTGGCTACGGAACCCTAAAAATGAAATATAAAAGGGCTTCCCCATACAAGAAACGTGTTTGTGTCGGTCAGTTACAGGACTGTATCATTTGAACCGTAATAGATAGAGATTTGAAATTTTCACAAAATGTGTATTTTTACTGTCGCTAAAAGATCAAATAATTAAAATAAACTTAAATCACGAGTTAAAGGGGGTCCTCATACAAAAAACGTGTTTTTTCGGCGTCTTCTGCTCGATTTTAATAGTGGTAATAGGTAGATGAATGTGTATTTCTATTGCCGTTATAACAACAAATAATAAAAACAAAATACAGTTGTTCATGTTCGACGGTGGTACGGAACCCTTCGTGTGCGAATCCGACTCGCACTCGGCCGATTTTACTGCCACATTCAGTGCTCAAGTCCCAAATCCCGATCACAAGAAGATAGTGTTAGGTAAAAAAAAAACTTTTCTGGAAGGAAATGTTGGGGAACACAACAAACAATACAAAGTTTTAGTAATTCTTCTCCGTTTATCTATCTAAAGACTGACGCTGTATACTTGAGGTGTAAATCCACCAACAATATTCAGACGACTCGCTCCACTATGAATATTATCGTCACCATGCCTCAGTTATCACAGCGATGACCTACTTACGCAAAACTTGGAGCATTATGACGTCACACCCGCTTTATTAACCCGCTATCCCGCGAAGGCAAAGCCCTTAATGCTTCTAAAATTAACTCAAGAGCTCATCCTCCCTTATCAAATGTCGGCTTGTCACAACACGTCGCGCTGTCACAGTGCGATATTTGGTGTTAGTTACAGAGGAAAAATGGCAAACTCACATTATAATGAGACACAGTGAAGTATGGTCACGAGTTGGGAATGAACCCTTAACTCGACAGTGTGCACAGTTCAGAAACTATTTGGCCATCTTTTTGTATTTTTTTCCAACTCCTATCGCACGTTACTGTCGAATCCTGGCGAGGCTTGAATTGTGGACCTTCTGTATTTTTTGCAAAGGGTTAAGAAGATTTTTTTTTGAACGGTGTGTATGTTAAGTCCGACGCATCGTTTATGATTAGGTAAAGTCAACTGTGATCACCACCACTTGCTACCATATTTTGCTGAAACATGAATGAAAAAAACCACCGCGGTCGAAACGCCTCGTTACAGTCACCTTCTGAACTATGCCGAATAAAACGAAGACATCTTCAGTAAGCAATATGTATATTTTCACATACTATACTGTTATAATTTCTACTGTGGCGCCATATGACATGTTGTGCCGTGTTGCGACTTGCGCGACCACATCAAAACAATTCGGATCCGTCACGAAATTAATTAACCTCGAGCAACTTTGATTACAGTACGCAGGAACTGTATCAGCCGCGGGCGAGGAGTTTATGCGTTTTATGCTTGAATGAGGTTATTGTTGTAGGTAACACTTGTAAATTGGTGGAAAAGAGAAACTGGTGAGTTTCTTCCGGCGCTTCTTCTCACCAAAAGGTTACCCGAAGCGCCAAAAAAAAGAAGAGAAAAGAATAGAATCAGACATGTAAAAGAGCCCTTGAGGGCACTTGAAAGAAATTATTTAATTTAATTTTGAGGTTGATTAGGCAACAAATTAGGAAAAACTTCACTTTTATATAGGTACATATGGCATGAGGTAAACGTTTTTTTTTTCACTTTTTGTTAAGGGGGACTGTATTTATCCTGCACCTTCGGTAGCCTAGAGGTGTTGCTGGGATTAAAGGAAGAAAAATACTTATTGCAATTAATTTCATCTGACTTCATTTAGCACTTCAATTTCGCATTTAGTAATTGACCCGTTGAGAGTTGTAGAGAGAACTGGGGCGCCGCGCTTTTTACCCGACTGCGGTGAAGCCCAAAGGAGGGTTATGTGTTTAACCTGTATGTATGTATTGTATGTATGTATGTCCGTTCCTATTCCTATGTCCGCTCGTAACTACTCAACGGCACAGCCGATTTTAATAAATGATACAGCATTAGATTCGTCTTGATGGTCACTGGGTATGAAGTTCGTTAAAATAAACAAAATGGCGGATTTTATGCACTTTTAAAGTACACAAGTATTTTTTTTAGTATTTAGTAAAATATTTAGTTATTTTTACTGTGGCTACGTTATGTGGTGTCGCTTGTCGTGTTGCGCGGTCACATCAAAACATCTCGGATCCGTCACGAAATTAATTAAACCCGCAACTTTGATTACAGCTCGCGGGAACTGTATCAGCCGCGGGCGAGGAGTGGAGTTTCAGCGTTTTATGAAATATGCTTGAATGAGATTGATTAAGCAACTAGTTACCTAACTATATACATTCAACTAGACTATACACCGAGTTTTTTTTTGATTTCCGTTAAATTTGATAAGTTGCTTCGTACGTGAACAGAAGCTACCTGTTATATCGCTTTTTGTTAAATTCTAAAAACAATTTTTTAACTTTTTATACAAAATAAATTAATATTGAGTTGATAACCATTTTAAAAGATGCCTCTGAGTTAGTCAAAAATTAACGTCAACTATGACAGTGTTGGGATTATGACAGCTCATTTAGGTATACTGGTCGGTGATTAAATTAAGATTATGAATGTCCCTTAAAATTCGTCGAATTAAAAAAACACACAGTGCATACAACATATATTTAGATTAGATATTATTTTTTTCCGATTAACATTTGATTTTAACTTTTTATTGTAATAACAAATACTTACTTACATATAGGTTAAACACATACCCCTCCTTTGGGATTCGCCGCAGTCGGATAAAAAGGCGACACACCTCGGGCCGATAGGAGACCGGTTGCAATATTTTTACATATGATTTGGTAAAACTAAGTCAAACGAAGGCTGACGGAATATAGAGAAACATCAATAACCTCATTTTTATTAAAAAAAAACCCGATCGCGGTGCACTTTGAAACTGCATAAAATCCGCCATTTTGTTTATTTTAATGAACTTCATACCCAGTGACACTCGCACCATCAAGACGAATCTAATGGTGTATCATTTATCAAAATCGGATGTGCCGTTGAGTAGTTACGAGCGGACACAGGAACGGACATACATAGGTACATACAGGTCAAACACATAACCCTCCTTTGGGCTTCGCCGCAGTCGGGTAAAAACATAATCCGAACGCAAGTTGATTGTGTAGTTTGACAAAGGCTAGTCCGGCGTACAGAGGGTGATTGTGGGTCCGGGACAATGGCGGGATGGCGGGTATCGGCGCGGATCACATGCTGAATACCATTAACTTGAGACAATGCTTTGTCGTAAGAAATTTGCTTACAATCTGCAGGCATGTCAGAAGGATGTAACGGGAACAGAAGTGGTATTTGTATTGTCAATACAATAGACCAATGCCTTCATAGTTACATATCTAGAAATTCTAGAATATTCTGGTTTGGATTTCTAGTCCTCTATTTGTATTGTGGCATTATTTTGTGTACGCAATTCCGACTCAATTAGTGTATAGGACATACCTTTGACATCAGGATACAAGAAATGGCGCAAATTAGGGCAGAATCTATTAAACTTTCGTAACTTTGGTACCGAAGTAAATAGAAACTAGTAGATGTACTTCAAGTTGCTTGTATTAGTAAACACAATAGGAATAACTGATGTTGATCGAGGATGCAATTCGGGAAATGTTATCAAGTCTTCCTAGTAAATAGTTCTGTTGAATTCTACTTGATTTGAAGACTCTGCTATTAGCAGGGATCGGAAATTCGGATACATACATATTTACCTACAAGGTGCCTGTAACAATGGCCGTTGCTACTCCTTAATCTGAGCTACTTTCGTTTTGCAACTTTTTAAAAACACGCCCAATTCTAATTTTATTTTTTTATACAAACATATGATAAGTGACATTACACTGCTTTCAGAATTGAACTTTGAAGATGAATTAACGATCTTAATTAAAGTTATTTGAAGACAGGGTATGTAGGCGACGTAATGCATTTATGTAGGTATTTGTAGCTAGATTTTAGAAATATATGTGTAAATTCACCATTAAAGTAACAGTAACACAACCTCTGTTGTAATTGGTGCAAATAATAAATTTCATTCATAGAGGGCGCTAGCGTGAAGCACATTACTTAAAAAAAAGACTATAGTCTGTCAGTTGCCTGCCTTACGTGTCACGCGAGCACTTTCTATTTAATATTTTCTAACTCAGCGTTTTAATCATTTTCCACCCGCGTAGCCAACAGGGTATACAAATACAATATAGATAGGATATATTAATATCTAGGCGAAAACATCGAAATATAAAAAATAAAATAAAATAAAAATCGTTTATTTCGGACAACTGGATCCATACAAATGTTAGTACATACTTACACATCTACGTTAGACTAAAAAACTAGAAAGTGTATATAATGTACGGCGGTCATTCTCCAGAAATATATCTGCGGTCACCTAATTACCGCGTCGCTGTTTTCATGCCTAAACGTATGGAGACGCGTGAATTAGACGCAGACATAAATTATTTCTGGAGAATAACCGATGGAACGATAACGTCTAACAAAATTACCGTCGAACTTTGCCTCATAACGCCCACTTTTTAAAATCATTACGACTTATGTATTAATACCAATAACCAACTTAATATTTACTATGTTTGAGTCTGAGATCATTTATGACAAATAGGGCCTATTAGTATTAAGTTTGAGAAGACTTCATGCTTGGATAGATTGCATATCGTTTAAAAGACAAAAATCTGTGATTGGTTACAAACCTACAGACGTGAGAATTTGATTTGCCGCTATAAGTAGTTTTTGCTCAGTACTAGGACGTATTCAGTGGGGCCGATTTTGATACGCTTCCATACTTGTTATATTTCGATGGGAAGAAATAAAGCTAGCAAATGAAATAAAGCCAAAATGAACTAACCATCCATAAAGGGCAGGTGAATAAACAAGTGTATTTAACCTGCCGTTTTATCGCAAACTTTGTTCGTTCACTGACGGCGCGTAATTATATCTGCGCGCGCTCATCAACGCGCATTTGCATATTCGTTTCGCTTAAAAACTTTATTGGATTATATGATTACACATGTCCCATTTCCTTTGTTATTTTTGGTCTTTAAAATCAAAAAGTATTTGTATCTATTTTTATTGACGGAAGTAGGTTGGATAAATTACTATTCTGACATAAAATAAAAGATCACACTAGGACAGATTAAAATTTAACACTTACCTGTTTTAATATTCTTTACATACTAAACGACGTTGAGGATTTAATGCAGACTATGCTTCTCATTGTACCGTGTTTTTTTTATCGTTTTTTCATTGTTTTCATGTACAATATGACATACGCTAGGTGTTACAAGCATATCTTGGAAGCGTACATGATGACCCGTAGGGGTATTACAATAACTTAACTTAAGATACGATCTTATCTATAGCTTGGCAACTTTGTTGGTGACACTCAGAGTCAGCCTCCGTCGGTCGCCGTTCATGCTAGCGGTAACTTGTACACGGCTGCACATAACAAAAAGCACACAGGTGAGTGTCACCAACGAAGTTGCCAAGCTATAGCTAAGTTGAAACTACGTTAACATTTATAATACATTGCTAATTTTAATTTAAGGGACTACATTTTCCATTTATATCACAATATTCAAATTAATTTGGATGATGATTGTACAAAAAACTATTATTTTATACCGATAACAACTCAAAACATACAATAAGCCTCCAAATGTATTATAGGGTGGGAGGGACTATACCGACATACTTTAGCCATGAATTCCTGATGGTGTGACGAGTAAATAATGTTATATCAACATGGGTCAAATATTGTCATTTTACATTAATAGTCTTATGGAACAAAATAAATCAGTAAATTCAGCCCCTCGTTATAAACATGTCCTTACTGGAGGAAAAGTTATCAAATAGAAAAAAAAAAGCTAAAATGGAAACGAAAGGTAAATTTCTTGGCCTCGAATTCGCTTACCATCAAATACTGCGAAGGCTAATTGCTGTTTAGTTAAAGGATTTAAAAAAAATAGTAAAACTATCTTAGTCACATTTATTAGGGCTTGTTACACACTTGGGAGTTTTCATTTAAAAAATAATGAATATCTCTGAAAGTAAGCATTTTTCGGCTATACATAACATAACTTTTTTTACTCCTAATAATTGTTAGAATCTATAGTTAAAGTTTGGCGGTATAGTCCCTCCCACCCGTATATATAAGTAATAGTTATTTACTTCATCCGAGTCCATTATCCGAATAAAACAAAGGTAATGTGATTCCTCGTTAATATTGATTACATGAACGTAACTTAATATTCCGAACTCTCCCAAAATAAATAACAACCTACATCTGATCCACTAATACGCCGAGTAACTAAGCCTACTAGTAACTAAATCCATCATATTAGCAGTTTTCCTGAAACTGCTCCCACGGCCCCCTTTCATTAGTAAAACGGTATAGCTGAAGAGACCGCCTCAGGACGACCTTCCCTCATCCTTTTTTTAGGGTTTCGTACCCAAACGGTGCCAACGGAATCCTATTACTAAGCCTCCGCTGGCTGTCCGTCTCTCCGTCTATCCGTCTGTCACAGGGCACTAACTTTTGAACCGTATTAATAGGCAGAGACTTGAAATTTGTGTGTTTGTGTCGGTCAGTCACAGGACTTTATCTATTGAAATGTAATAGATTTTTACAGAATGTGTATTTCTAGTGTCGCTAAAGGATCAAATAATGAAACGGAAATTAAATCAAGAATTAAAGAGGATCCCCATACAAGAAACGTGTTTTTTTTGGCTTTTTTTAGCTCGTTTTTAATCATGGGAATAGGTAGCATTTTTCTTAATTAAATGTATTTTTTTGACGTTATGTGTCCGAGTTTGGTCAGAAGGTTCGACCATGGGTCGACTCTGGGTCGGATGGTAGGTAAGCCGCCCTATGAGCTGCCTACTCCAAAATAAACAAATGTTGTGAGCAGTATGAGGTAAAAACAAATGCACTAAGGTTGCCTCCTCTTATATGAAAGGTGTTCTTAAGTGAACTGGCACTTTCCCATACTAAAATTAAGGTTCCGTTTTAAACCATACATACTGATAAGCAGGTAATTCTATAGCAAATACGATGGCATAAGGTTGTATATGCAAAGTTGGGTAAATTTAGACTTGTTGCGACTGAAAGTATAACATTTTTAACCTGATTAATGGTATTTAAACCAGAAAAAACAGACAATTATAGCTTTCCATCTTAATCATGCCTTTTATTATCGACTAGCATTATTATTTTTTTATGAAACCACTTAGATTGCAATATTTGCAATTAACCATTTGACCTGAATATATTTCAATTAACTATAACCTTGCCAAGATATGAGGCAGCAAACCTTGGGAAACCTTGGCAAAGGCTTGGGATATTTTTTTGTCTTACTGCATACAAAATAAGTTCCGTTATGAAAAAGGATGAGTGAAGACCGAGTTAGGCTGTATCTCGCACTATCGCCCCTTCATTACGAATTCATCGATTCATTACTTCGATGCTCCTAGTTTAGCGAGACATCGGAAAAGTGGCAGCCCTATTACTCGGCGAGTGACACGTCAAAAGGCAAAATGGATTCCACTTTTGAATAACGAAACGTGATTGGCTGGAAAGAGTTGCTTGGAGCTAGGGTTGGCAGGTTTTTATTGCGATGTTTTACATTTCCAGCTGAAACTTAATAACGTTCTTGCTTTGAAGTGGCATTTGTTTTGCGAGGAGAAAATTTCGCAATTAGAGGCTCGAATTGAAACATTTTGCTTTCGTACACTTATTTTTAAATAATGGGGTAGGTAGCAGTGCATTGCATGTCTTAAGTTTAAAAGAGTTAAGGTAGTTAGTTACAACAGAAAAACATAACGGTTTTCCTAAATAGCACCGTTTTTTAGAAATTTGCAAAAATCGCAACACAACATTATTTGCTGCTACTAAACTAACCGCGACCTATGTCGATGTATGGGGACAGCAGTTTTTCAGCAGCAAAGTTAAGTTTATCCCGCCATACAGTTTTTCTTGAACTATTCAAGTATTATCTACTTACGATTTTGAACGGAACCCTCGGTACGCGAGTCCGACTCGCACTTGTCCGGTTTTATTATACATATGTTATTGCTGGTGACTGTACGTAGCAGTATTACTTATTTTGTCGTTCAGATTCAACTGCCTTGCACACCTGCAGCGTACCTATTGTATCTACACTCACAGACAATGAATTCGGGTCATTTTCTATGAACAATTGAATAGAAAATGACCCGAATTCATTGTCTGTGAGTGTTGCGAACGCAACTCGTATTTTTATAATGCTGCCCTAAGCAGTAGCAAAACGCGCAGTTAGTATGGAACGCACTCATTTTATTAACCAACCAATAGCGTCGCGACCCATACCTAACTTTTCTTAACCCCTGCATTTAAAATTAGATTCCTTGTCTTCCACTTCTTCCACGGCTACCACTGTTAACGGTCGAAACAGGCACTACACTCTTTGTAACCAGAACCTATGTCGAAAATATAGTACAGTCCATGGATGTATAAAATAGAAGGATACCGCGCGGTCTAAGACGCGGGTGAAGCCAAGCAATGGCCGCCGCGCTTTGTACGCACGCACGCACACATCAACCAGCATAATGGGCCGGTCAGCTGCCATTGGGCCGTCAACCCACACATGCTCACTTCGGCGGCCATTGCTTGGCTTCACCCGCGTCTTAGACCGCGCGGTATCCTTCTATTTTATACATCCATGGTACAGTCCAGAATATCGGAGTTTTTATTACAAGCTGTCGCATACCTCTTCATATCATCGGGAACGGCGGCTACAGTGAGTGTATTACGCTACCTCAACAAAGCGTTCCTACGCTCTTCCTCTCATAATCTGCGTATTCGTAGGTATTCTGCTTTCAGAGCTAAGTGTCTACTTATTGTAACACAAACGGTAACATCGCGCCCCGCGTAATTGACACTGCCGCTCGCCGGGCGCTAGGGCTGTCAACTATTTATTGAAATATAGTATCCCATAATAAACATTACATGTAAAAAGATGCAAGTCTCGCAACGCAGTTCTTCTACAGAATCAGAATCAGACATTTATTTGCTTAAACATGGTATATACAGGTGGTCTTAAATCTACTTACAGAACTACATGTTTCGTCAAGAGACATGCAAATATAACCTAGGAATAGCATGTGTGTAGCATGCACAGATTATTTATACGGTATCATTTAAATATTCTGGAATCGAGTAGTAAGCCTTAGATGCTAAGAACTTAAATAATGAGTGCTTAAATTCATTAATGTTTTCCAGCTTTAAAATTGCTGTCGGTCATTTATTAAATATTCTTGGTGCCATCCCAATAATACTTTTTGACAAGAAAGCAGTCTTTGATGGTCTATTATTAATTTTTAATTGTTGCCGTAAACTCTTAAATGATGGAAATTGGCTCAAGTTACATTTGACGTAGATCGATATCTCATATATATAAAGGCAAGGCAATGTCAATATTTTTAAATCTATAAAATGCGGTTTACAACAAAAAAGTTTTGAGATGTAATGTTAAACCAAGTCAGTACTGGCACCCCTCCGGCACTTTATTTATGTTCGAGCGTGCACGTAGCTCTGTTACAGATTGGGCACAAATGCGCTCAAAAATTTTTTCAAAGAAAACATAATTCCAAATTAGATACCAATACTTTAAGAGACGTTAATTGAAATCAAAATAATTAACTTTAAATAGGATTTAAGAAAACTTTTTATATGAAAAATTTTTGTGTTAATTTTCCGAACAAAATAATTTAACTAAATTTCTGCCCAAACATAATCATCATGTGCATGACAAAGCGGTTATCATTTTCTAACAAGTGAGCGTACATTAAGAGGCGTGCGCGCGCGTATAAAAATACGATAGTGAAAGAAGTCTTAATCGGTCAATTCTGCTTATCTCATTAACAGGCTGTTATAACGTGGCACAGTTTCTTTCCTAATTTTCTCCAAAAACTAACATAAACTTTAAATTAGTTTTATATTTAGGTAAGTCAACTTCTAAGGACGAGTACTATCAGCTCTAAAATGTATTGGCATCTAATTTGGAAATACCTTATATAGTAATTAGTACAATACTGTATTTTTCTGCCCTCCGGCCGGAAAACGTCACCTTGTCGGCCGCTGCGCTAAACGAAGATACCGCTTTTTTTGGCTCCGTCGAACAGAAAAATAGTATATAATCCTTGGCCAGTAAATAAGAAAGCCACAGATCACATGTAATTGCCGGCCGAGGTGAAGCCGAGCACGACAAACTTTTCTTACTTTACTGGCCTAAGTATGGAGTGTACTATCTATACATTATAGTACGGGTGGCAACCCTGCCGGGCGCCCCGAGCGCCCCGGGCGCGCTTTGCAGTAATTATTCCAGATTCCGTCGTTTCATTGAGAGCTGAAATTAAACGCAAAATTCGTCAATTGGAATTTATGTGAACAAGGAAGAAAGGGTTTTAGGAGTACACGGGGTGTGGCACGGTAAAGAAGCAATTACTTTGAGTATAACCTACTTTCCAAATCATCTCCTGTATTAATATATATTCCTACTTGTGTTTTCTTCTACTAGTATTTCTTTATTCTTACTCAACTTGCGAACCAGAAAGATAAAAACGCTTCGAAAAGTCTGAAAGCAAAACTTATGGATAGGCGTAGAAGGAGCTTCGACACTACCGTTAATTGCAATTATTTAATTTATGAAGCGTTTGACAAATATAGTTGTTCAAATAAGATCCTGTTAATATAAGCAAACTGAGGAAATATGTTAAAGTTTTGAGCTATATATCTAGTGTAACTTATTTTACGAGCCTTCAAAGTTGGGTAGGAAAGTCCATTTTAAAAACATGAAGATATCAAAACAAAAACTATTAATACCAAGTCTTAACGTAGCTGCAAGAAAAAATCTTGATCACCCCATACGTCACATATCACAGAAAATAGCCTATTATTAACTATAAGTTCGTTATTCTTCCTTGCTCTTTTCAACCCTCGTTCTATAAACTAAAAGACATTAGGATCTCTATAGACAACTGCTTTGAAAGCACCTTACTCTATTCATCCGAGACCCTTTTTCACGTCATTATGACGGTAATTTCCATAAGTCCGTAAGCTAGAAACTTTCAGCACAACTGTATTCAAACTAGAAGTAACATTATCTGCGATGTAAGGAATCGATAGGTGATAACGAGGTCATGCATCACCGCCGGCGGACAAAGGAGGCCATTTTTCAAGGGCCATTATTCCGAGCTCATTAATAACCAAAGCAGAGGCGGTGGAACAGTAGAGCAACAGCTACGCTGGTAAGAACTATTGAACAGCAACAATACCAGGATAAGCTCCAATAGGTTTTCTTAGTCCTCCCTCAGGGTTGGCAACGTTTTTTTAACAGGCTGACGGCCCACCTGATGGAAAGTGGTCGCTGCCACCTTTAGACATTTGCAACACTAGATGCATTGCCAATGCATTGGCGGTCTCGAAGAAATTTGATGACACTCTTTTTAAAAAATCCCACACTGTAGCGCAGTGGGAAAATCTTATAGGAAGTTCATTCCAGATTGATTGATTTTTCTTTTTCCCTATTGTACGCGCTAGAAAGGTTCTAGAGAACCGGCGCATTATTGAGTTTAGTGACTCAAGAAAATGGAGATGAACCGCCTGCCGATGAAGAGTGGTATGATGGTAGAATGATGCGTTAGGCACCAACCCAAACAGTTCCTTGGAACATTCCCCATTATACTGACGGTAGAAGACGCAGAGAGATGCAAATACGTGTTTGTAATATTAAGATTGCAGATGTTCATGAGCTTCAGAAGTCACTTACCATCAGGTGACCTGTGTGCTCGTTTGCCTTTCCTACGGCATTAAAAAAGTTGATTCCCTTAGTAATTTATGATTAATTTAAAAATTAATAGTTTCAGATTTTTCCCTACGCTTGTAGTATAAGACAGTATTACTTGCCAAATTTCATAGTTCTAAGTCAACGGGTACTCGCCTTTGAATTTTGGTTTCCTTGAGAGTGTCGAAATTTGCGTTTTTTTTTGTCTTTTATTTTTTTTTGTTAATGTAGAAGTTTGATTTTTCCACAGCTTCAAGGGTGACTCTGCTTGGCTTTGTTCAATAGTGGACGTCTCATGTTTGAAATAATCTTAATGAATGTCTCGACATTTTTTCCTCTAGCCAACAGGCCTCATTGGCAGGCTCATGCATTGTCGTACTGTTTACATTGAATGTACTAGTCGCAGACAAAGACTGAGCACTAAACTTGCGAAATATGAACTGGGACCTTAATGCTGGATGACTAATTGTGTTCCTAATGGCGTTGCCGACGTTTTTAACTCAAAATAATTGTGCTCATCGCTCTTTCTAAACCCTATATTTATACATGAATTTATTAAAATGTTATACTACAGTTCTATTCTCCTAAGTCCTCGCATACCAATGATCGTTGTTCAGACATGATATGTTAACTAATATCACACATAACTATCGAATATATTTTACTATATTATGTTAATATTTTCTCCAGGATTTATCTGCAAAACGACGTGAGAAGTCGTGAGAAAATATAATGAACAAAACGATTCGATGACAAACATACATATTATGCTTAGACCACTAGTTTTCGCATTCACATACCTCCTCTCTGAAGCTACTCAGAGCTCCCAATCCGGAGCGGATCATTCCCATGCAGATCCGATGGTCCCCGGTACCTCCCCCCACGTACCTGCCCCCTTCGATACCGTTTATGATATCTATTCAAAGGAAATGTCACGGTATCCCGTAAGCCTTTAGCCAAACTTGTGCGAAGTGCGGATCGAATACAAAAGTGTAATTTAGTGATGGAAAACATGAATTTTCTATTTCGTTTGGTGATAAGTAATTGTACAATTATTATATGATTATTAAATAATATGATAATAATGTTAACGGCAACTGAAGTTAACGGCGGGCAAAGTAGGCTACCGCCACTTCTTTTGAGCACGCCAGGGACATACACCTTTTCCTTGTACCTCGATATATTTCTGTGACTTTAAGTGACTGGGGTATAATGAAAGGCATTACAATTCAAATGTGCGTTTATAATAACATCACACGAGTGTTTCATTGCCTAATTATATACATTTACATACATTGATACTGAATGAATGAATTGAATGAATTTATTTATTGCGTATTGATATTTGGGTAACATTATAGACGGATAATAACACTTAGTTTCACCAACATCTTACTTTGCTTTGCTATTATTACTAAGCATTAATAACATTTTCACAAATAAGAAGTTTGTTCAAACAAAACAATTTAGTTTTATGCTGGTCATCTTTGCGATTTTTGAACGCATTAGAGATTATAAATGTATGTGTTACGATTTGTGCAAATTTCTAAAAAACTGTGCAAGTTAGGAAAACCGTTATATTTTTCCTGTAATATTTGGATGACATTAACAATTGGTAATTATTACAGATTTTTCTGTTTAGTAACTTCGAAGATAATAGGGGAATGGTGTTTTTTAACGTTTTTTATCATAAATTAAAAAAAAAACAGTATTTAATTTACAAATTAAGTCCTTTCGTTTGATACCCCACTCGATATAATAGCCCTACTTTCAATTTTCAAAGACCCATTACGGACCCCTTTAAAAAAAAGTAAAAGGGGTACAATTTTTTTTATAACACCTATTGTTCAACCTATTTTCGCTCTAAGTATGTCTTTATGGTACATAAAGAAAGATGAGTTGTCAAGTCAGTCAAAATAAAGTCAATGTTGTATACACAATCGTTTTCTTGCAAAATACAATAAAAATTAGTTATCGAAGTAAACATGGCCTAACGAAACCGGATTTTATCAAAAAACAGTGACCTAAATTAATACAAACGTTATTTGCGATATTTGGTATATATATTTGGTTGACTCGAAATTATTTCAAAATTTAAACTCAACATGAATGTGATTGACAAGCTAATGGCGCTGCAAACGGACAGCTTAGAAAAGATTGAAAAAGCACATGTCAATTTCAAAAAATCTCCGAAAGAGCGAATTACATTAGGATATGTACAAGGTCGGTTAGAAGTATTGGAAAATTACTATCGGGAATTTAAAAGCGTACACGAGAAGCTAGTAACAAGCGTCACTAAGGAGGAGAAAGGCAAATTGTCGTATTTCACGGAAGATGTGTATGATATGTTCGAAGAGCGCTTTTACACATACAAAGGCGAGTTAAAGACAGTTTTACAGAAGCTTGGTACTGAGACAAGATGCGGTCAAGGTCAGGAAGTAGCTTCAGGTAAGCCGCATGCATCAGCCAGTGCGATAAGTCTGCCTCATATTACGATTCCTGTCTTTAGCGGCAATTATACGGAATGGCAGTCTTTTCATGACTTGTTTACAACGTTGATCCACAAGAATAGTTCGTTGGACGACGTGCAGAAAATGCATTACCTGAAAGTCAATTTGAAGGGCGACGCGGAAGTGCTAATGCGACAATTTTCTGTAACCGGGGAGAACTACGCACAGGCCTGGGCCATTCTGAAAAGGCGATACGATAACAAAAGATACATTGCTAACTGCCTTTTTAAGAAGTTCTTCGGCCAGAAAGCAATCGTTCAAGAATCGGCCGCCGCCTTGAAACAGCTGCTAGATACATCCGTTGAATGCTTGAATGCGCTTAAAAATCTCGGCTTACCGACCCATGAATGGGATGCGATTGTCATTTATATTGTGGTGTCAAAACTGGACACTGGAACTCACAAGCATTGGGAGGAGTTGATCAGTGGGGATGAATCTAATAATTTTCCTGGTCTTGAGAAATTGAAGTCGTTCTTGGAGACTCGGTTCAGAACTTTAGAGATGGTAGAACCGGTTAACAAGAGTTACAAACCAGCGAATTTGAAGACTTTTCATATCACAGCGACCAATGTCAGTGGAGACACTCAATGCGCATTCTGCAAGGAAAAGCACTACATATACAACTGCAAACAATTCGCGAAGCAACCAGTAGAAGAAAGGTACAACTTTGTTCAGAACAACAATCTTTGTTTCAACTGTCTTATACCAGATCATACAGTGTGGCGATGTAAACAGAAGACGTCATGCCAGGTATGTAAAAGGCGACATCACTCGCTGTTACATCGAGATACAAATTTAATAGAAGGAAAGCAAGAAAACGAAGAACATTTAGACGCAACTAAGGAGGACTCAATGGTGGTTGCACATGTCAGACCTAGTGGAGAGAAAACTGGCCAAAACGTTCTATTAGCCACTGCGCTTGTGAACGTTACGTCGGAGTATGGCCAGCCACAGGTCTGTAGAGCATTGGTTGACCAGGGATCAGAAGTTTCATTTGTCACGGCTCGAGTGGTCGAGCTGTTGCGGTTAAAGAAAACGGCAATGAGCGGAGCGGTCTCTGGCATCGGTGAAGGTAACAACGTGTGCATCAATAACAAGGTGGAATTACAAATCTCGTCGAGGCACGAAACTGATTTCTCGCTTAGGGTAAATGCATATGTGTTAGACTCGTTAACTCGTAGTTTGCCAGCTAGGGAAATTAGTTGTAAAATCTGGCCTCAACTTGATAATATGAACTTAGCTGACCCCACCTTTAACATGCCGGGTAGAATTGATATTCTCCTCGGGGCTGATGTTTTCGGCAAAATTATAGACTCAGGTTTTATGAGAGGGCCGGGCGATGTAGTCGCTCAGTATACACATCTGGGTTGGATTTTGTCAGGTAACACTAATACAACTTCTTCTAGTTCACACAGGGTTACAAGTTTTCATGTTACTCGGCAAGTGGAAAAGGAAGAGAACCATTTAAGGAAACGCCGAGAAGCTGAAATGGAATGTTATACAAACAAGATAACTTGGCCGAGGGAAGAAGTATTATGTAAGGAAGACTACAAACATACACAGATAAGTGACAACGCTGAAGAATATAAAACAAACTCATCGTTATGGCAAGACGTTGAGGAGACAGTGAAGTCATGCGGAAGAACAAACCAAGAAGCGATTGCAAGGTTCAAGTATAAAGAAGGGATATATGACATCAACAAATTATTGCAGAAAGAAAATACAAAGAACACAAATGAGGTATTAGACTTAGAGAATGTGGAAAAGGCTGAAACCAATGATCAAGACGAAACGGTGTCTTATCTGCTTCGTAAGTTGGTGAGGGATGGTGGAGGTACATCCATCTGTGATGTATTTGATACATTAGCGATGGGCTGGAACGACGTCTTCATAAACAACACTATGATTATAGTATCTAAACTACAACAAAGGCTATGTAGTGTATTGATAAACAGGAGAGCTCATAAAACCAGTGGGATCGAAGTCGTGGCTAAAACGAGGACGACAGACAAGTATACAGGTTTAAATCCAATCGCTTGGAAAGATAAGCCTCCTGAAACACTACCAAACGACAAAGTAATCACCTTGACTTCAGCGACAGCTACAACATCTGAGATTTCTCTAGACACAACGTGTAATATGGTAAATGACAAGCCTAACCCATATTCACATGCCGCATGCGTTGTTAAAATCAACTTACATATGGTCGACTTGATAACAGGGCACGAAGGATTATCTGAAATAAAGAAGCGTAGTCATGATATTGACAGTTGGTCAAGGGCAGGTGGGCTTGGTAGACAGCAATGGGTGAGTGATTCTGAAGAGATGCTTGAATTTCTCCAAGAAGACGCAACATGTGAGAAACCTGAAAACAAAATAGAAACGAAATTAGAAAAGGTGACAAAGAATAATGGAAATATGAAAAAAAGAAAAGTTTTCCACTTACCAGAATCCAGGACCCACGTACGAGTAACAACTAAATTTAAAATGTCTGGAGTACAAGTAACAAGTCTCTTTGTCCCTTGTCACGAAAGCCAAGATAAGGTGAAGATGCTTAATCGGTCGCTCTGTAGTCTCGGATCGGATGACGAGCCGCAGTCAGAAGATGTAGAAGAGTCGATGAGGTACCAAGAGAAATGG
The DNA here is from genome assembly GCA_947034925.1 of Eudemis profundana. Lineage (NCBI taxonomy): Eukaryota > Metazoa > Arthropoda > Insecta > Lepidoptera > Tortricidae > Eudemis > Eudemis profundana. Next base: position 515,150 of record OX344799.1, read on the forward strand.
TATGAACCCTGGACTAAAGAGATTCTAGGCCGGATCAGAAAAATATTTGCGGACTCAAATGTGACTATAATTTATGTCGAAGTTATGAACGAAGATGTCATTGTTCATGTCACGATTTTAGCAGTCGAAACAAAGATGGCACCACTCGCACCGTTGACGAAGTCGAAACCTGAATTATACACAACGGTACTGGAGGCGATGCTTTTGCGGAGGCTAGACAAATTACCGAACATCTCAGTGGCTAAAATATATCCTTGGACTCGCATATATAATGGAAAACGGAGGAGTGGCAAGTCAGCAGATATACCAAAAAACATTTTCTCTATAAATGTAAAGTCAAGACACGAGACTGGAGCAGGCAAGGGCCTTTGGTGTATTGGCCTTGCATCGTTGAAAGTTAAGGAAGTACGGATCGCAAGAGGAAGTATTTTTGGAAGAGATTTACAATCAAAGGCGAGATTGTATGTAATATTAAAGGATGTTAAGGAGAGATTATCATCCACACGCAAACCAAAGATGGTACTTGGCTTATGTGGTAGACATCTTTATCATCTACCCATCCGGCTCTGGGTACCTAGAAATACCTTTTAACAACGACACAAAAGGCGGAATAAGAAGGTAAGTCGTCGATAAAACGGTTTTGGGGGTAAAGGGCCAGACCTGCCGTCGATCAGGTGTGTATGTTCCTGGGTTGCCTGAGTTCCGGTGCACTTTCAAGGGACTGTCAAGTTTTCATCTGACATTTTTGAGACCTTTATCAATTTAATTTCCTGTTCAATTAGTTTAAAGTATAAAGCAGCTACTAAGTTCATGGTGGGCGGTTAACTTCGCATTATTTGTTGATCAGATTATAAGTAGTCATTTTCTGGTTAAATACTTCAACTGTTTTGTTTATATTGTTTATTGGACTTATGTTAATATGTTATAGGACTTGTTATAATGTTAGAAGATCTTTTATTTTAGTTTCATGGTGTGATTTGATAAGGGTAGGTGTGGCTAGTATGACCTATCTATGTTAACAACTTTAATATAAAATAGATATTTTGGTGGGCGGTATGTTCAACCTATTTTCGCTCTAAGTATGTCTTTATGGTACATAAAGAAAGATGAGTTGTCAAGTCAGTCAAAATAAAGTCAATGTTGTATACACAATCGTTTTCTTGCAAAATACAATAAAAATTAGTTATCGAAGTAAACACCTATTTGTTATAAAAAAAAATTGTACCCTTTTTACTTTAGTTACTCGGGTTAGCTACTTTTAATACAATTCTAAATTTCAAATCGATAGCAGCAGTGGTTCCTGAGATATCTGGCTGTGACAGACGGACAGACAGACAGAGTCGCACCATAAGGGTTCCTTTTTTACCATTTTGGTACGGAACCCCAAAAATGGCCGTATTACGCGACACAGATTTGCTCGGGCCTTTTTTGAAACCTATGAACCCGAGGTCAATCGCAGTTCTTTGTTCGTCGGCACTAGATTTCCGAACTTGGACTTCCATTTTCTTATTACTTACGCCGGTATTTCGCTCGCTATGTGAGTTTTCCTGCAATTTGATACTTTCTTCTTTAGTGATGTAAGTAGCCGACTTTTGTAGTGCCTCGGCGTCTCGGGTTCCCGTTTTCCTCAACGAACATCTTTCATGTCACGAGTATTTTAAGCTTATTACTTTGCCCTTATTTTTATGTTTTCTGGAATCAATCATTTCCCAATATTGAGGGCAATTCTGCTTATATTCATTTTACGGAGAAGTCTTAATAAACGTTCTTAGATGAATAAATTTACTTTAGTTCAGTTCAACAGTTTCAATGCCTTTGATACAGAAAAGTAGGTCGTACAATGTCATCCGATTTACATAATATTCATATAAAATTTCAGCGTAATGAGCCGAAGATAACTGCTTTAAGATTCAAATGTATTTTCCCGAGTAAACATAAATATTGCGTTATAATAAAAGTCTTATAAAATCAGTTCTGATAGACGATACCTACAAACAAAGGCATGAATACAGATCTAATAAAGGGTTTAATTACAGGCTCGTAAAAACATGTTTTGATGATGATAAATGTAAATGAAGCAGTAAACAACTCATTTGACAACGGTCCCCAATTTAGGCCCAAAAGACTGATCTCCGCCTGTAAACGAAAGTTGTTGCTCGAGTGTTGTCTGGCCCAGTTCACCGAAAATTGGGATTTCTTGCGATAAAAATCGGGACTTTGGTGTTCAAAACGGGACAACATACATAAATTGAAGATTTGAGGCTCAAATAATACGAACACATGAATATGCCGACCACTCGCAACAAAAACGCTAAAGGAACAGGATTAAGGGTTTCTTTGACCAATTCCCCTGGCCTTCTGCTTGATACTACTTTTTAAAACACTCTAGATAACACATGTAAAAACTGTGTGAAAATCGATACATTTGGCGTCCCAATCAAGGATTAATACTGCGTGTCCGCAAACCCACGAAAATCGAGTCACGAAAGTTCACCTCATACCAATCCCTCCATGGATTTATTCAGCCTCATAGATGGGGATCTATAGCTCGCCACACAGTGCGGTTCTGAGCAAATCGCATCCCGCTCTCCGCTGCCTTCACGAGGTCATCTGTCCACCAAGTCTGGGGCCGTCCTACTCTGCGCTTACCTATGCGTGGTCGCCTCTCCAGGAATTCACTGCCCCAACGGTTATCCGTTGGAAACCGGGACGGCCAACACAAATTGAGACTTTTGGCAACTCTAAGCTCAACACAATGACGGCTGATGGGTATCTTATCGCGCCATTTGACGAAACTCAATTTGGAGACAAACTCCTAACTCGTAACCCGGCTAACAGTCATTTAAATGTTCCCTCTGTTTTACATTTCAATCTACGTCGTCTTGTATAGGTAACGAACTTACAATGACACAGTCTGACCTCATACAGTGGGTCGACAAAGATGATTATGGTGATTGTACACAGTGCAAAATTAAATTTGGACTTCATATATTTGTTACGAAAAGTAATTTGGTTATAAATATTTTAAAGCACAATACATTTCGATAAAATTCATTTTGGATAGTATTACTTTTGATTCAACCTCAAAGTGGTTATTTTAAGTGGACGGTTTTCCTTTTAGTTAGTAGTTTCCGGTTAGTAAATTGTGGCTACAGCAAGCTATTCCATCATTATTTCAACCTGTAGACGTCTACCATTGAACATAGGTCTCCTTCAAAGACCATAACGCACCGTCGCACGCTTTTTGCGTCCAACAACTTCCAACTCCCTTAAAAAGGGCGTCAAACCACCTCGTAATTGGGGCTGAACCACGCTGCGTGTTCCAGTTCGCAGTCTGCATTCGAGAAACTTTACGCCTCATCCGCCATCGCTTCGTGTCATATCGACTCCGATAACTCAAGTACCTACTGTCTTCAAGTATCAACTCCTTCCGAAATTTGGTATCTCTGTCATTATAATTAAATATTATTCGAAATTAAACTACATTGTTTAAAATCCTTCCTTCTTTCAATTTTTTCCCCTTTTCTTTATTTCTTTCTTTGTTTAAATTTTCTTTCCGCGTTACCTGTGTAGTGCTGGGTACTAAACTTATGGGTGTTAGTCAACTGTAGGTAAGTTCTACTCTGTGACATTTCCGTCCCTACTAAAGAGGTAAGGGCGCGAAAATTACGAGCTCTGTTACTACTTACTACCTTATTGCTTCGCATCGTCTTGACGTTCTGTTGTTGTTTATAATGTATCTTTAACATTGTTGTTGTTTGTTCCCAAATTTGTTTAACTCAGTTTTGGAAACGCATTATTCAAATTGTAAACAAATCATGAAGGGGTGGAGCGCAGTATTTTAAACGTGCAATGTGAAAGACAGTTATTTTCCATTGAAATTTTACTTGGTATATACATATTTACCTTCGGTATGTATATATTTACCCTTGCACTTTTTCCCGTATGTTTGGGTTGGGACATTTGATCGTGATCCTAAATATATGATATTCACCTCAGTAACTTCTTCCGACATGGTTAGATATGATAAGTTAGCTCACTGTGCAGGTTTCCTCGCGATGTTTTTCTTCACTGTGCGAAAGTAAATACAGTTTGTCATTCCTTATCATTATTTTAACTCGAAAACCATTGCTGAGCATAGGTCTTCCCCAAACATTTCCCTATCGAACGGTCTTTGTATCCAGTAACTTCAGTTATCGCAAAATGTGAGATACGACAGCAGTATTCAGGTAGTCTACCGGTCTATATTGTCTCGAATAATTTTTAAACATCATACTGTATTGTTAGTCATAATTATCGAAAGTCATACAACCTATTTTCTACGAAACCGTTCAGTTTTTAAAATTGTATCGCTTTCTATACGCTAGCGTTTTAAAATATCCAAAAAATATTCATAAATATCATTAATATTATATTATATTTAGTAATTTGTGTGTTATTCCTCGCCACCTACTCATTTACTTTTGTTAGCTTTGCATAGATTCCGCTACTCCAAGGTTGTCTGGAAGAGATCGCTCTTTAGCGATAAGACCACCTATTGTTTACCACTGTTTTTGTATAAGTTTTCAATGTAATTTTCTTTCGGTGTGCAATAAAGTATGATTGTATTGTATTGTTTTAGAAATACAAATACTTCAATAATTATGACTAACAATACAGTATGACTAATAACTTTATTTAAAGGAGTAGGGGCCGTATGCCTATGCGATGGACGGACACAATTACATCTGCAACTGGGGCCACATTACAGGCTAGCATTCATCAAGCCCAAAATCGTGCAGCTTGGACAGCGTTGGTGAAGAGTTCCCGCGGCCGTCACGTCCCTCAGCCATGAGGATACGACGAAGAAAAGAAGAATAATTTTATGGGAAACAAGGAGATCCCGTCTACCTAAGCTAGAATAACCACATTTTTACTAAAAAAAACCCGACTGCGGTGCACTTTGAAACTGCATAAAATCCGCCATTTTGTTTATTTTAACGAACTTCATACCCAGTGACACTCGCACCATCAAGACGAATCTAATGATGTATCATTTATCAAAATTAGATGTACCGTTGAGTAGTTACGAAGGGACACAGGAACGGACATACATACATACATACAGGTTAAACACATAACCCTCCTTTGGGCTTCGCCGCAGTCGGGTAAAAACTTGTGGAAGAGAGGACAATAGAGAGATCTCTCTCCAGGTGCCTGGGGACCGAAGTCCGAAGGAAGTTGGTTGGAAGTGGTATATGTAGTGTTAGCGTTATAAACACTTCGATAGTGTGATTCAGAACTGTATGGGAATTGTGCCGTTTGTATGGGCGTTGATGTAAGCGCCATCTGTCGTGAAATTGCTGTAACCGTCCGCTTCTTCCAACAAGTGTCGCTAGATGGCAGTGTCGCCACAAACTGATTAGCGGTCATCCATATAGTACGTCACACCTATTGGGGCCTTAAATGTGACAACCTATACTAACAAGGTCAAATATGTTAGGAAAAAGAGTGACATGGGGGGGGGGGGGGGGGGGTCTAAAAGTCTGAAAAATCGTGTGACGTACTTTGTGGATGATCCCTTATTACTTTGCGACCGCGGATTCGAATCCTCATCCCCAAGCTACCGACGTTTACTTGTAGACTTTGTGATAAAATATTCAGTTTTATTCCCTATACGTAAGTTCTAAAGCAAACAAATACTCGTCATAATGCCAGAATAAATCTCGATCAACCCGAACCTTAACTCGACGAACCGTGAGGAACGTTCGGGAAAGTTCTCTGACGAAATATCGCATTAGACTGTAATATCACCCATGATATGTTTCTCATAATCTCGATTGAAAACATTTCAGATGTTTTATAGCTTCTTATAAGTCAACAGTTACATGCAATCTTAGCTTCCGACGCAGCGTCAAATTACACTCGCGGTCAAAAATTTCGGGTCAGTGAAACACCGTATTTACTAAAATACTCCAGGGTTGTGGAATTATTGAATCCCGTTTTAATCTTTAATCAATTTCAGATGATATCTGTAAAAATAACACTGAAAATAATAGCAACTTCAGGTTTAGATCGGACTCGTAAAAACCCATGAAAATAAAGACGTTAACGGAGTGAAATATCGCAAAAATCACCATTTTTGGATAATAATATTTTTATGATGGGTTAGCGGAAATTGCTTATTAGCAATACCTGACTGTATCCAGCCAGGTATTATGAAGAATAGATGTTATGTAAATGAAACAAGTGTCAAATATTGAAAAACACCTATTTCTATTATTTAAATGACGGTGACCCGAAATTTTTGCTTTTGAGTGTATAAAGTAGTCCCTGGTGTTGCAAGAGTCCATAGGCTGCGCTGACTGCTTGTGCTTACCATCAGGCAGGCCGTACGCTTGTTTGCCACCCTAGCTGTATAAAAAAAAGACGAACAAGTAGTCCAACTTCGGCCGTTTAGGAGCGCGCGACACGTATTCACACAAACGCGTCTGTGTGAGTGCGATCCGTACTGGACCATTCTTGCGCATCCTTAAAACTTTGCTTGTAGTGCGTTTGTACACGGCGCGCACACACTCAAGCGTGCGAGGTACCTTTTGTAGGAAAAAAAATACTGCTATTATACTATGTTCATGTTGTAATAATTTTGCCATATTTTTTTATTTACAACTGTCATCTAATTTACATATTCATGCAAAAATGCGTCTCAATCAAAAACCGGGAAGTGGGTCAAATCTAGCATCGAAGATTTCATCACAGACAGACAAACAGACACCGGGACAGGTGAAACTAACAATAAATAAAAGCAGGTGCACTTCACTCGATTTTCGCCTCCCGCGCGGTGGGCGTAGCCGATCCGGTCGCCGGCGACCGAAACGTCACAGTGGCAGTGGCACAATATAATTATCGTGACAGTACGTAAACGTATTGTACTGTGCGAAGTTTCCGTGATGTGGCTGTGGCGGCGGGAATTACCTCGCTCGCGCCGAAACAATAGGTTTCGGCCCGAGCGTGGTACTTCTTGATTTTTTTATGGAAACGCGCGACAGTGAAATATCTCTTTATAGTCTCTAATCTGTGATAAAAGCTTGTAGAATACACTGCTTACTCTCTAACATTTTAAGGATTTTTTTAAGGTCGGTGCCAGCCTTAATATTTGGAATAAAGGTACGCGAGACTGGCACTGACCTCAAAAAAAATTGTTTGCATAAAACTGTTATTTCTTACTTTTTGAAGTCGGTTTATGCTTTTATGGAGTGCGTGTTAATGCGTATGATACCTATAAAAGTCCATTTTCCAGAAATATCTCTGCGTCCAATTCACGCGTCTCCATACATTTAGTATGAAAACAGCGACGCGGTTATTAGGTGACCGCAGACATATTTCTGGAGAATGGCCGTAACACATTCAGTTTCTTTACATGTAAGTTCTGAAGTTAACAACTACTCGTCATAATGCCAGAATAAATCTCCATCAAACCGAACCTTAACTCGGTGAACCGTGAACATTCGGGAAAGTTCCCGGCGAAAGATCGCATCAGGCTCAGCCGCTACGTTATCCGCCATGTTTGCTCCAATTGCTACGTCTGTCAATCCGAACGTAGGAATAACTGCTTGTGACATAGTGAAATGAGAACAATATGTCTTTTGATCGCAGGAATTCGAAGTTTGTATTCTGGTCCTGCCTTTTTTAAACGACTTTAAAAAAGAGGGAAAAGGAAAAGAAAATGTCGGCGTGAAAAGATAAAACTGGAAGAGATCGCTGGATAGTTTTAAAAATAGCTCAGACATTCTCACGGAACGGGTCATAATCTAACACCATTTTGTTTTTTGAGTCATATTTTACCAAGTTGTGTATAAAAACATGCCTGGAAATTATATTAGTGATTTTGATCTCCGCAATGTGACAAACACCTTATAAATTATCAAATTGAAACTCAAAATAGTCTAAGAACATTTCGCTGCAATAAAAAAAAGAATTATTTCAGACATAACAAACATTATTGGTTAGTAGCAGAAAATACTTACGAAAGTAGGTGTTATAGTGACTTACAATATTAAATAAACTAAATTAAAAGGATTTATTACAATATTACTAAAATAAGCAAGGAAGCCCAACTTACTGCTTATGTCCGGGTCCGGGTTCATACAGGACTGGCGCATGTAGACGTAGTCAATGTTTCATTATGGTAATGGTCGATAGTATCTGGGGGCACCGCAGTGCCTCCGCCAAGTCGAGCAAAACAAAGGCACGGCCGTACCATCCTTTTCTCGAAGCCATTCAGCCCATTTTCAGCCTCCCATAATTTTGCACTGGCTAGAACCCTGAAATTTCAGGGGTATATAGGGCACAATAAGACTTATATGTATTCTCAATATCATTAAATTTGAACGTGTAGTTTAAGAACTATCGCATGTCAAAGTTCCTTAGTTTTGTCACTGACTGACTGACTGATGATCATCATAATTCTAAGGTACTTTTAGCAGACCTACAAGCTCCAAGTTTCAAATATACTTAGTTTTTAAGCTATTAAGTCCCTAAACCTAAAAATATTGCAATTTCAATCACAACTGCACACATAAGTTTGTAATCCTATATAAATACACGTGCTTACAAAGTTGCACTTTGTATTGCAGTTCAAATTGAAAATAATGGATTGGAATATAATAAATAAAGGAAGACCACTTACAAAAAGAAATGAGATCCCATCAAAGACATTACATTTAAAAAGATGCAAGTCTCGCAACACAATTATTTTACAACAAAAAAGTTTTGAGATTGTAATGTTAAACCAAGTCTGTACCGGGGGGGTGTCCACAGAACTCGATTTCCACCGACTTGCCTATTATTAAACCGTAGAGGAATACATTTTATGTTAAAATACATTTATTTATACACCGTGGGCCCGTATAACCCGACCAACTTTAACCATAGATTCTAACAACTATTAGAAGTAAAAAAAGTTATGTGACGTATAGTCGATTAACGCTTACTTTCCGAGATACCTATTCATAATTTTTAAAATAAAAACTCCCAAGTGTGTAAGGGCCGATACAGACGGACTACAACCCAACTGCAACTCCCTACGATTTGTATGGGAACTGCATCACAACTGCGCAGTCGACGTGCAGTTGTGATGCAGTTCCCATACAAATCGTAGGGAGTTGCAGTTGGGTTGCAGTCCGTCTGTATCGGCCCTAAAAAGCCCTAATAAATGTGACTATGATACTATTACTGATTTTTTAAAATCCTTTAACTAAACAGCAATTAACCTTTTGTTGTAGGAGAACTGCGTTGCGAGACTTGCATATTTTTACATGTATTGTTTTTGATGGGATAAGTATTGAAATTAATTCACTGAAAGTCTCCAAGTAGTAACTTGTAGCCGCTATATTACTTGTTTTATTTTACTTTCCTCCTTTCACTGCGCCCTGGGATACAGATTAAACTCAGTGTGGTGGAACGGAGCCATCGTAGGTTGAAATATCGACCAATCGCGGGGCAGGGGCACCAATAAAAATAAATTATTTGTGTGTTCGCGATTGATAACTGCTCCGACGGGGCTCAATACAGTAGTGTTTCAGACTTTCGCAATACCTTGTCCCTAATATACCAGCCTCGGCCAAAAGTTATCAGCATGACTGCTTTTGTGAAATAACTTTTAAATTAAGTACCTACAATAATATCTAAATTAATTATAATAACATTTAAAGTAAGCATTTTCAATCTTGTGTATTTTGAGCATCGGTTTTGACGACGCGCTTCAAAAACGTTACACATGTGTCGCGTTATGCATTTACGGTGCATCTACGTTTTTTGAAGAGCGGTTCGGTCGCAGCGTTAGAAGAAAGAAAGATGAAAGAAGATACATTTTTATTCATAACAGCACACAATGAAAAAAAAAGCAAAAAAAGTAATAAATTAAAAAAGAAGGCTACCACAAAGCAGACCCACTTCAGGAAATTTCCGACCTCAGAGCCAGCTCTCGTTTTCCAGTGGAACCAGTCAGGGGCGACGTTATGACGAGAGAGTTGCATGACCGGTGCAGGACAGACAGACAGGATAATATGATAATACTTTGGTTTGGTCGGCTCAGCCCAATATAGTGAACGCGACCATTAATGACAGCGCCAACCGATCAAGCCAAACCTCATTATCTCTGGTCTTGCGTCAATTTTTTAATAGTTTGTGGGTCTATCGGGATCCTGCCGTTTTGCCAAAATTATTTTGGTCAAATTTCATTTCCCGAACAAATATCAACAATATACAAATCATTTTCGTAATTTTGTTTATGCCAACTAAAACATCTGACTAAATAAAATTTGGTCAAACTACCATTTGGTGAGCGAGGCATTGCCTAAATTCATGTGTCAAACATTAGGTTCGCGTAACAATTATTTGTGAAGAGTTAATTTGGCAAACGATTATTTGGGAAATGAAATTTTGCGAATTTTTTTTTGGAAAGTGATAATTTGTCAAACATATTTTGATAAAACAAAGGTAACCCGGGTCTATCTTTATAGTCCGCGGGTCAAATTATATACCTAAAGAACGAGCTTCACAATGAAGTTTTGAATTACACTATACAGGTCGCTTTGTGCATCGGCTTGCATGAAATATATCGGTTTACACAGCGCGTTTATTATTCCGACTCCTGTGTGAATAGCGGTGTCGGTATAAAGTATCAATAGGTTTGTAAAGAAGCAATATATGTGTAAGTTACGTTAGACAATAATAAACAAGACAATTATTAGTATCAACTTCAAAGTACTCACTATTCTTCAAAATATAACAAATGCATGGGATGCTAAAAATAAACCGGACAAATGCGAGTCGGACTCGTCCACCGAGGGTATAAATACGTACAAATACTTAAATAATGACTAATTATACTATACTTTTCAGATTTACCTATTACTTGCCTTATTTCATAGCTCTAGAGAGGAAGTACCGTATAAATTTTGGTTTGCGGCATAAACGGCCATTATATATTTTTTACGTTAACCTAGAAATTTGATTTTTTCACAGCTTTAAGGGACTGTAGACTTGAGTATATTCTTCAAATTTCATTTCGATTCCTCCACGCGTTCCCAAGACAAATGCTCGGGCTACACGAGGCTAGTTTTTCATGCGAGTATAGTAAAATCAGTGGGCTAGTAGCGTCCCCCCACGCTACTAGCCTAAAAATAGAACTTCATCCTATTAAAAACTGTCCTGGCTTGTAAACTAGCTTACTACTTTCCTATCCTAGCTTGAAAAACTAGCCTCGTGTAGCCCGGGCAAAAGGTTTTTGGCAGACGGACGCTCATCTGGCAGAATCTTTTTTGGCAGAATTCAGAAACAGCTTTCACTTGGAAACACGCATCTATTTTTACGCTGAAATTTCGTTCAGCTCCCAAGAGAAAACGATGACAAGGGCAACACCGCGACGTACAGTCAGCCTAGAAAGTGATCACCAGCACAGAAATATATAGGAAGAAAAGAAAGAAAGAAAGAATCACATTTATTACGGTAAGAGATAACCAGCACCAATACAAATATGGAGGTAGAAGGAAAAAGTGTATGTACCTCGTGTGCTAAAAAAAAGTGGCGGCCACCTACTTTGCACGCCGTTAACTTCAGTTACCCTCAATGTATCAGATTTGAAAATCTGATAATAATGGTATAATTAGTTGTTCAAATACAACCAAATGAAATGGAATATACAAATCGACGAACGACGACGAATCCTTCTATCTCGATTATATTTCTGTGGTAACCTCATTTGAATAGGCTATTTTACAACTTTTTTCTGTGGTAAATATGTTATAGAAATACCTCTCAATAAAAGAAATATAGGTGAAAAAACTGCTTTAATATCATAAAAACTCATCGAGATATACCTAACAATGTTAGAATCTCATTTTTAGACTTTCCCAAAAAACGCTTTTTACTAAAATATACTAGCGTTGTGATTTCACACGGTTTTACTTTGATAGAGAGATCAGGAATTTGTCTTGCAGCTATGTTAAAACTTGCGTTTATCCTAACGGTTTCATAACAAAATTACCATAAATACATTTTTTGCTTACTGTACGCGGAAGCCAGTAATATCGCGCGTATTACTGATGACAAATACTCTGTATTGGTGATTGGAGTGCTGTTGTTTGTCCACAAATATGCGCAAAAGCGTACAGTCAGCTCGTGATCGAGCCACGGGTCCTGTTAGCGGACGTTATGCAGTCGACTGTATTTTACAGGTTAAGTTTTTCGTTACGTGATGATATTAGGCGGGATCTTCTATGTGGTTTGTGTATTTTGTAAGGGGGCAATGGTAATATAGTGACTAATGTACCTACATAATATATATTACCATTCTCGTATAAAGGAGTCATACAACTCATAGAGAGCATACGTTTGTATACGACTCATAGAGAGTATTATGTTTCGTTGCCTGTTCGTCTGCCCCCAACACGGCGCTTACAACTTTGCTCCATCATAAAAAACCGGACAAGTGCGAGTCGGACTCGCCCACCGAGGGTTCCGTATTTGAAGGTACATCACTACATATTATAAAACAAAGTCGCTTTCTCTGTCCCTATGTCCCTATGTCCTTTTGTATGCTTAAATCTTTAAAACTACGCAACGGATTTTGATGCGGTTTTTTTAATAGATAGAGTGATTGAAGAGGAAGGTTTATATGTATAATACATGCATAATATAATAGAGAAACACCGTGCGAGGCCGGGGCGGGTCGCTAGTATATTAAAATACCCTATACATTTTGATTCCCTTAGACGGACCACAAAGTGATCCTATAAGGGTTCCGTTTTTGGGCATTTCTCCAGAAATATGTCTGCGACTTATTCATCTGTCTCCATACATTTAGTATGAAAAAGGGCCAGATGAATGAGGTGACCGCAGAGATATTTCTAGAGAAATGCCCTTTTGCTTTTGAGTTACGAAACCCTAAAAATGCGAAAACAGGTAAATTTTGATAACTTCTCCGGATTAACAGCGGAATTGAAGCAGCAAACGGCAGCATAATATCAAAAGTCACTTCGTTTACAAGCCAGTATTGTTTACACAAAATCTTTCGCTCAATAAGTCCGCCAAATGAAAACTGCCTGCGACCCGTCGGAGCAACTAAACAAAAACAATGGCACATTGTCGCTTCCTCCTCCATCATTTATTCAGTAGCCTTATCTACGCTCTTTTTGTGAACGGAATTATTAATAATATTTGTTGCTTGCTGCCACTTCGCCAAATTAACTTTGTGGCTGGAGAAAGAAACATATTTTCCGATGGAGTATTATTTCGGCTTCCAGGGTTCAGGGAAACTGTGAGATACACTGCTGGTGCTGATAATGGATTTTCTAGTTACAATTAGAAAATGCAAGTAGGCCCTCGAGGGCTCTTTTACATGTCTGATTCTATTATTTTCTTTACCTTCTAGTGACAAGAAGCGCCGGAAGAAACTCACCAGTTTCTCTTTTAAAATATATAAAGTATTACAACAATATGACATTAATACATTAGATTTCTTACATCATCATATAAAAATACATTACATCTAACTTAAAACTAAATTTTTAGAGTAAAAGGTCTCTAGGCGTCGAAACAACACAGTAAAACAATAGAAAATAAGTAGTTTATTTGAAATATTAATTTTTTCCCGTTTCTCTCTGATTTCTTCTGAAGAATAAAATCATGTAATGATTATTTATTAATCCCATCCCATCCCACTAAATTAATATTATTAATATAATATTATAAATGCGAAAGTTTGTGAAAATGTTTGGATGTTTGGATATTTGGATGTTTGGATGTTTGTTACCTAATAACGGGGTAACAACTGGATGGATCAAGCTGAAATTTGGCATGCGAGTAGGCCCAGTCCTGGATTGAATTGAAACATAGGATACTTTATATCCCGGTAAAGAGTTCGTTTGGGACAATAACGGGAACAACGCGGGCGAAGCCGCGGGAAAATGCTAGTGCTTCATATAGACATAGGGCAATGTGTCAACCAAGCTCTTAAAGCTACACGGTAAGATACTCAACAGGGGTAATATTACACTAATATTCCGGGCCTCTTTCGATTTTTGTAGTTCAAAGTTTATCACTAACTTGGTTATATGAATGCTTGGGCACGTCAAGGTGGTTTTTGAAAATAGTATGGTGGTGGTAGGTCAAGGGATGCGAAAATGAAACTTGAAACCCATATTTTTCGTTAAAATGGCAACAGAAATATTCGTTGTTTTTTTTTCGAATTAAATTAGCCGTTTAGGAAAAATACGGTTTTTCCGGGTTTTATCCGCTAACTCGCAAAACTCTGTTCGACTTGCAGCCTAAAACGAATATAATCCAACAACACGTACAACCGAATTCAAATGTCATTTGTTTGAAACACAATCCCGGCAATTATCGAGAGGCGTTCCTATTTGCGGCGAGTCGGCTTACACCGGCTTCAAATATAGATTTTAGCGAAACTAAAGCCAGCAATCGTTTTATCCTGTTTTCCATTGTTTCAATGGCTGTAACTCAGTAAGGCTGCATTGTTAGGTTAGAATTGTATGTTGCTTTATTTTAGTTTGTATGTGTATGTATCAGTGGCGTGGTGTCCATAGAACTCGATTCCCATCGGCTTACCTAATATTATGCAGTTCAGCACTTAATTCTAGTGCTCTTAAAGAAAATTGAAGCCAAAGCTGCTCCGGCTTGCCCAAGGATTTCTTCAACGCCTCGCCACTGGTACGTATGTACACTTTATTGCAGACAACTGTTCTAAAAAGTAAGTGATAAGTGCGAGTCGGATTCGCACACGAAGGGTTCTGTACCACCGACGAGTAAGAAGGCGCCAAAGAAAGTTTCTTGAACGGGTACCCTTTTTATTTATAATTTTATTTTACTTTTATAGTGGCCACAGAACGTTTCAAGTCTTTACTTTATATCGTTGAAAAGTTAGAGCCCTGTGACAAACGAGTAGACGGACAGGCGGACAGCGGATGCTTAGTAATAGAGTTCCATTGGCACCCTTTGGGTACGGAACCCGAGAATACTGTTTATTCGGCGTCAACTGCAAGGCGACGGTACGGAATCTTTTTTTTCAATCTTTAAAGATTGTAAAAAACGCGAATAACGCTGTCATAACACAGTAGCTTATTCCTTAGTACTCGTAATTCAGAAAAATATTTAAGTCACCAACAAAATATTCCCGGGATTTCTTTGTTTGAGCCGGGAATGCAAATAAGAATATAATAACGAAGCGCAAAGGGAGAATATCAGATGACACGGAGACTGATTTATTTTGGACGAATAAAGGATTCCTCGCGTCTGTCTCGATGTTATAATGTTATCTGCGTTTAATAATGAGACGGGATAAAACCACGTTATCCATGTTATGTTCTTATTTTCGTGGGCTGATTGTGTCAGCGAGCTTATGGCGTTACCGTTCATCAAAAGGTATAAAAAAAAATCTTAGAAGAGAAAAATTACGACTCGAGCAGGATTCGAACCTGCATCTCCTACGGCTATCCGGGCCAACACAAGCGCGTTACCAACTACGCGACCGAAACGTTGCCCAAGTCAACCAATTTTTCAACCAGTTTCCTCCTTTGTGACGTCATACTGGGTGACGTATGTAGCATCATCTACCATTGAGTCCTTACAACCCCTATGCATGGTAATGTGGTCCCAAGTCGTATTGAGAAATCTACAGTAACTGTTTTCTTTTTTCGATAACCGTGAACATTTTAGTAGCGGGCTAGCATAGCTGGCTGCGACATACATAGAATGACAGCAACGGGCTGATGATGATGATGTATGTAGCTAAATGTTGATTTGAATAGGTACTTGAAAACTGTCACCACAAGTCAGCCATTATTGGACGTCACAACAAAGCGCCGGGCGTCAGCCACAGTCCATGCATTATACACCCAAATCGCAAAGTTCCCAAAATGAATTTCCACTCAGAGTGCCTATTAGCCACGTTTCCCAATTGCGGGGATATTTGAATTTCCGATGGCGGCCAGCGCAAATTGTCCCACGCGAATAAAGAATTTCCATTCGGAAGTGTAACAAGATTGCGAAACATAAATGACTTGAATTTGCTCCGCCATCTGACCCAGTTTTAAGATATGTCTGCATTATAAATATTTTATTAGAAATGAAAAATTGAAACATTATAAGTCTCGAGCAGGGCTCAAACCCGCGTCTGCCAAACGCACGCTTTGAACTAGGTTGAGCAACTGGAGATGGAATAAGGAGGTGGCTAACGGAACAGCTAATGATGAACGAACTACATTTTTGCGGTTCCATACCTCAAAAGGAAAAATCGGAATCCTTATAAGATCACTTTGTTGTTCGTCTGTCTGTCCGTCTGTCTGCCAAGACCCTTTATCTCGAGAATGCGTGGAGATATCGTGATGAAAATAAAAGTATATTATATTTCATATTTCATTTATTCATAATTATTTACATTACATGTCATATTAAATTTACATTATCTACAAAACAATGTATCAAAATCAGATAAAAATTTATAAAATAAAATACTAAGGTTAACGGTCCCTTGAAGCTGTGAAAAAATCAAACTTCTTAGTTACGTGAAATAAGGATATTTCCGTTGCCCTAGAACTATAAATTTTGGTAAGTAATACCGTCTTATACTACGTGTATAGGGAAAAATCAGAAAACTATACATTTGTAATTAAATCACAAATAACTAAATATTTTTACTAAAAAAAACCCGACCGCGGTGCACTTTAAAAGTGCATAAAATCCGCCATTTTATTTTAACGTTATTTTAACGAACTTCATACCCAGTGACACTCGCGCCATCAAGACAAATCCAATGATGTATCATTTATCAAAATCGGTTGTGCCGTTGAGTAGTTACGAGCGGACACAGGATCGGACATACATACATACAGGTCAAACACATTACCCTGCTTTGGGCTTCGCCGCAGTCGGGTAAAAATATAGTCTTCAATTAAAGTATTTGTTCGGAACCCTCGGTGGGCGAGTCAGACTCGCACTTGTCCGTTATTTTATAAAATAAAAAATAAAATAAAATAATTTATTTCTGCAGGTAGGCCCTCAAGGGCTCTTTTACATGTATTATATTCTTTTCTCTTCTTTTCTTTTGGCGCTTCGGGTAATGACCTTCTGGTGCAAAGAATCGCCGGAAGAAACTCACCAGTTTCTCTTTTTCACCATTTTTTTTATCAGTTATTCATTTGTTCTAAAATCTTATATTCTAGTGTTGGCTGTCGATTTCAGTAAGCTTCACGCTCGCCCACGCCTTGTATTCTAGATCTTAAATAAATCCCTTCATTTAAATATTCCAGTCAGTAAGTTATACTTTACTTTGAGTACTTCCAATACGAGTATTACGCTTTCAAGGTTTCTGTCTCCGTTTGACGCTTATAAATAGATTATATAAGAAATATAATGGTGTGCGGACCGCGATGATCATTTCATTTCTTAAACGGACCCCGAGCAAAACTAATTGGTGACCCCTGTCATAGGGTATTTCTTCTAGCGTTTCACCCGGTCTTACTTTCGTGGTCGCATTTTTGACTATTTCCTTGTTGGTTCAGATTATTTATTCAGTTATTTTCTAGAGGCACTAGTATTTTACAAAACAACCGAAAATCGTAATCTGAGCCTTTAGGGGCATAGTCGAAATGCGTCCAGGGTAATGAGAGCGGTTGAAAGACCTAACGAAGAGAGAAGCAATAGTTTGGCTTCAAAGGACGACTCGGCGCGTGACTAACTAATAGTCAAACTTCGGCCGTTCAGCGCGCTAATCGCGGCATACGTATTCAAGGTCAAGACGCCGGCAATGCGATCCTACGCATTCTTAAGGCGAGGTGAGACCAGAATCGGGCACGGAAGCCTAGTTTCCAAATCATTTTTAGAGCACTTATTTGACTCTTAGGTCACTGTAAAACATATATAATAATATTCAGAACTGTATCTAGGGCTTCCTCTCACTTAGAACACGATAGCGAACACTTCGCTCGATAGAAAAGTAGCGCGAAAACACTATAAAATAAAGTATTTTTTTCATTTTGTTCATTACCAGTTACCTTTTCTGACAAAATTAATACCTGACAATCATGATTTCACAGTCATGCAGGGCATCCTCTCATGTTTCGTAAACTTTTATGTTAGAAATCGAAGATAATCTGCAATAATCTGCATTCCGCCCGACCCTAGTTTGTATGTGAAATGCGAGCCAGGTCCTACCGCGCCTTAAAACTTTGCTCGTAGACGAAGTACTATTACTTGTTCTGTGCTTGTAGTGCGTTCGTTCACGGCGCGCACACATACAACCGCGCGATGAACCTTTTGTAGGATATCAAATGAATTTTTCATCACACTTGCTCGAAAATGGTGTCATTACACGTAGGTTCTCCGGGCCGTAAATGACCTATTACGCCCTAGGGCGTAATGGTTTTCTTTTTAAATTTGAAACGCTGGTTCTGTTTTACTCTTATGTGTCATGTTCAAAGGAAACATCAACTTACTTTTTTAACTTTTATTACTGAAATATTTATTTAAAGAGAAATGTTATTGCAAATACATGTAAACACATATTTCTGTAACATTAATTAAATGTTTAAAGAGTGTATTTCAGTATTTTGCAAATATAAAATCAACCATTTTAAGTCTTTACCGCTATGGTTTCCGAACGTGACTTGACATTCGCATTGTCTATGGATATGTCACTAATGTCACTGTCAGTTTTAATATTATATATTTATTTAGGTTAAAGTAAGGTTATTTTAATCAGATTTCCTCACAAGTGTGATGAATAACATTGTGTGTGCCACGGGCGGTAAAGGAATTACAAACTCGTGTTATTAAAGCCCTCGGCTTCGCCTCGGCCTTGTAAAAAACACTCGTTAGTAATTCCTTACTTACCGCCCTTGATACACAATGTACTATTAGGGTGACATTTTGTATTTATTTAATTTAATGTTTATTTCTCTGTTTGTAAAACCTGTACTTCTAGCACCACTTTCACACGCGACTCTTTGTCGCGCGACAAATACTACCTATCTTTTTCTACTTAATAGAGTGTAACAGTGACCGGTCGTGCTATGTCGCGCGATAAGCAAAGTCGCGCCCAGTTATGCAAGAGGTACTGACATTGTAACTTATCTACGAAAAATTACTGCAATTATATACTGTAACGTGAATCTGCACAACATACATTTATTTACACACGCGTACGTAACAAATCATCTGCCACTACGACACTAACACACATTGAACAAAACAACACACTGAGAATTTCACGCCATTTTGTTTCTTCCCAAAAAACAACTGTTTTACTTTACGCTGGTACCGCATTAATGCAATAACCTTATTATAAATCTGGAATCATTTACAAAGCAAATTTCAAGGAGACCAGAAATCGAAGTTACCCATCCCCTGATTTTAATAACAATTAATCAACCGTGAGAGATAACAGCCGGCGCCAAAGAGTATAAAACTGGACAGTTGGCGAAAACCCATAAAATCGAGTGTTACAGCTGCCTATGACCAAAGTGACGGACAGGCAGACAGAGTCGGACCATAAGGGTTCCTTTTTTACCATTTATTACGGAACCCTAAAAAGGGACGCATGCTCTGGAAGTTATGTCTTCAACTCGGGCACGTCCCATAGCCGTCTCACGAGCAAAGTGTTGTTGCGCCCGTGATATAGGCATAAACTTCAAACGTGATTTTCCGTCCTTTAGAAGCATTTTCAGCAGGCTAAAAAGTGATTTCAGGCCGTTTCAGAGGTGGATATTTCACATACTAGAAGATCGAAAATTCACCCTAGTTGCCGTTGTTTTAAGGCGCCTGAAACATGTTTTAAGTCGGTTTCAGGGCATCCTCTATCAGATGGCGCAATAACCTGAAAACCCGTTTTCAGGGCCTTTGAAGTACACTTCAGTATATGGCGAAATTTCTCGAAGGAGTGAAAGACACAGCACTATTAGAAAGAGACAGCTATATTGAGAAGACCACGCACCACCACCACGAACGCTGAAAAGGGTTACGAAACGACGGGACTTAAAATGTAGTAATATACGCGATTTAATCCGTTTAAGTTGTTTTATTACTATATTGAGAAGGTTCGAGAAGTGTGTGAGAGAGACAGAACATTCCTAGAAAGGGACAGCAATAGTAGTTTTAATTAGTGGTTAAGTAACAGTATAAAGACAGACCAGTCAAACTTCGGGCGTTTACGAGCACGCGATACGTATTCAAGTTCGAGGTGCAGATAGTGCGATCCGTTAATGGGGCATTCTTATGCATTTTTAAAACTGCTTGTAGTGCGTTTGTTCACTGCGCGAAGGTACACGTAAATCGCGCGATGTAGTACAGTCGAGTTCATCATTATCTGAGCAAAGATTGGACCTAAAATATCTGAACAAGGCCCTATTGTCAGAAGCATAAGAACTAGATCAGATATTTTTGTTCCGCTCTTTGCTCAGATAATGATGAACTGGACTGTACCTTTGGAAGTAAAATTACTGATATTAAACTGTGCCCCGCCCGAAGCTTGCACGATTGCTCTTTCTAACCCCGTATTTCGTGCACATTTCTTCTTTGTTCACATACCCCATTTCCACGTTTCCCATTCCTCTACATTCCCTATAACACATTTTAAAAGTTGGAATTTAGATCTTGCGGGATTTTTTGTATGTGAAGCCTTTGACTTTGGGACTATGGATATGAACAAACTGGGATTGACGAATTGGGAATATCGATGAAATCAAAGTGTCAAATGGGAATTTCTAATTAGAAATGTGGAACCCATCCGGGCCCACCAGGCACCATAAAATAAATAGTCGGACGTAGCCTCGCTAACTCATAACCGAAGTACCTGTAGTAAGCCGGTCGCTTTGTACATACAAGCAACACCCACACACCAACCAGCTTAGTAGCCTACTATGGCACAGATTAGAGAATATAAACAGATATTTCAGTGTCGCGCGTTTCCATACAAAAAATAAGAATTGCCACGCTCGTGTCGAAGCCTATTGTTTTGACGCGAGCGCGGGAATTCCCACCGCCACAGCCACAGCACGGAAACTTCGCACAGTACAATACGTTCTCGCATAGTTTTTGCTAGCGGCATTCGGCCGGCATCAACGGCATTAGCGTACTGTCACGATAATTATATTGTGAAACTGTGACATTTTGGTCCCCGGCGACTGGATCGGCTACGCCTACCGCGCGGGAGGCCAAAATCGAGTGAAGTGCACCTGACTATGGGCAGCACACACACATCAACCATCGCTAAGTGATCGGCTTACTGGTGCTTCAATTATCTGTTAGCGAGTCTACACGCCAGGCTATTTGTTTTAAGGTTCTTGGAGCCCAATGTACAGTACGATTATTTGGATTTTGACACTCGGCAAATCTCGACATTTTCGTGAGAGATCGCTAGTGCAAATGACACATACATTGCTGCATATTCATAACATCATAGTGTGCACTTAACAGTCTAAAACAGTAATGTACATCACGCGCCACAATGTCATTTTACAGCAGACCTATGAATAACACAGATGTGGCTTGACTTAATAACTACATCGCCTTACTAAAAATATTAAATTAGTACAAGGGAATTTACTCATTTAAAAGCGTTATTTACAAAACATCCTTATGGTATTAATAATAAAACCATAAATTAATAATAATTCCTTTGATTTTGAAAGCTAGCCCGTCACATATGTAAAGTAGATTATAGTCTATTTGAATATTTAGAATATTAATGAAGTTTCTATACTTAGGTTAAGGTTTTATTATCATTTATATTAAATAGATTTGAATATTTATGTGAAAACACGAACCTTTGAGACCTCCCGAGTGTCAAAGTGGAAATAATCGTACTGTATGTCCCTTAGACTGTGGCGATAACATTGTACAAAGAAGAATTGATGTTGTCGAAGAACTTCGACAAAAACTCGCCGAGCCGACCAAGATCGTATCCCGGCTTCAAAAAGTTTGTTTTTCCTTTGTTTCCTGACGAAAGTAATTAAGAATCGCGGTTCCATATGTCGGAGACACGTCAAGAGGATACTTTGTGTAATGTAGGGAGGTGGTATAAACTTATCTGACGCAAAATCATGTTGAGGGTATTTTGGGGTTTGAAATTATAAGAGAATATTTACTGAGCTTAACGTGGGAATTTCCTGTAGTATTTCCGAGAAATAACCCTTTGAATGTCCTTAAATCACACCAATATTATAAATGTGAAAGTTTGTGAAATTTTTTAGATGTTTGTTAGTAACGGGGTAACAATTAAACAAATAAAAATATTGTAGGGAAAATCTTACACAAATCGAGCTTTTGCCAAACTAAGCAATGCTTGTATTATGGGTCCTAGACGACTATATACAAATTTATAACATCCATGACTCAAGAACAAATACTCGTGCTCGTCACACAAATATTTGCCGTTACCAGGCCTTATTTAATGAATTGAGCTGAAAGCATGCAAGTAGACCAAGTCCTGGATTGAAACATAGAATAGAATCATATACTGGTAAAGAGTTCCCTTGGGATATTTTATATTATATACTTATATATTTTTGGTTAATGTAACGTTGTTATTTTAACTTGATTCGATAGTATTAATATTAACGCAATCTCTCGCTCGATCGTCGTAGCTGTAAAGTGGCGCATTGGGGTGAGATACCTGTGTGATACAAGTTCTCATAGATAGCGTTTAGGACAAAATCCTATTAAACCAGATGATACAGAAGTCAAGTAGATGGAAAAATTGAGGGCGCTTGCTGGGTTCTCCGTTGGACGAGTGGTTGAGTCGCTGGGCCGGAAATCCAGAGGTACCAGGTTCTGGACACAGGTGAGTGCCATTTAATTTTTCTATGTACTTAGATTTCTTGTATCTATATATGTAACATAAAATGTGGTCAAAATTCTTTCATATAAAGTACTGCTTCGATAATTTTAACCAGTCTCTCAACATGAAAGCCTACTGGAACCCCACGTTGAGTTATAGCCGCAAAGTTTCGATCCGCGCAAAGAAAATGCCACAGGTTGTGTTTACCGATTCGTGAGGAACTTACCAACTATCCCTTTCCTAAGTCCCTTTGAGCGAGTTTTGACAGCAACTATGTGTGTGTTTAAAACTTGCGTGATCAAAGCCCGGCTCTGGCCAAAGTTGAATAATGGAGCGAAGAGCGATCAATCGCCTCGCCAACAGATTCTTAGGCTTATTGTTGAATGTCGAGGTCTGCTTTGGACAGGTGTTAGGCTGCATTTCCACCAGGGATGTACGAGGATGCGTAGCGAGGAATGTGATTGTCATGAACCAATAGAAACACTTCATTTACCTATCCTCGCTCCGCTAGCTGTTTCTATTGGTTAATAACAAACACATCCCTCGTTACGCATCCTCGCGTGAAAACGCAGCCTTAGACTGATTACTCATAATGGTGATTGTTTTACTGAACAAGCTATGTCGCTCTCAGACAGATGTTGCGTCAGGTGACAATCAAAACTCACTAAATACACTTAACAAATCACTGAGACAGTCAATCTTATTACTCTTCCACCACGGTTGATTTGCCTTTGAGATTTCTTTGGTAATTAATATGTTTTGGTTGTCACCCGAGGATTTAAAAACAACCACCACAGAATCATCATCATCATTTTAGCCATAGGACGTCCACTGCTGGACATAGGCCTCCCTCATAGATTTCCAATTAGTTTGGTTGGAAGCAACCTGCATCCACCGTGAGCCAGCAGCCTTAACCAGATCATCTGTCCATCTTGTTGGTGGACAGATGATCTGGTAAGATGGATAAATGGTGGATAAGTAACAGTAATACGTAAAGAAGTTTCTTGTTCTAATAAAACTGACGTTCGCCGACCACCGGACAGAACGCCCGGTGCGTTCTGTTCCGACCGTCTACCGCATAACGTGTGCTCTTTCTGGTCGCTGGCTAAGCCGCTCCAAAGGGGCATGGTACTAGTAGCAGCACGGCGAAATCGTGGACTGAGTTATTCCTGCAACCAATTAAAAAGTGCTCTGCATAGGGTGTTATTTTAGTCTTCAATTCAATTATTTATGTTGCAAATAGGCCTCAATGACTCTATAACAGGGCTAATTATACCAGCGTTTCGAAAAATGACCTCTGATGAAAAGAAACTTAATTAAGACCTAAATTTCATTTCCAGACCATCCAACAATAGAATTTAAATTTACACTGGTAGGGATCAGACCGTTCATATAATTTGTATTGAAAATTTACGCTTATACGCTTCAACCATGCGTATTTTTCAGGAGTCCATCTATAGTTGAACAGAACTGATTGCACAGCTCTCAATACCACAGTACATGATGCTCTTCAATCGGTTGATAGAAAGAGATAGGAAGAGGTGGTGGTACATCATTCCAGACGAACTGTTAATCCTTTGAAATGACCACTTAATCCCAAAGGATTAAGAGGTAATTCTCTCAAAAGAGAATCGAACCAAATTGGATGAACCAATATACAATATTCACTCATAATTCTGCTTTTACTATTACTATCCGCAAGCGGCTTTAGCACTTCCATTTTCCAATTCATTCTCGGTCAATAAATCCCCGGGTAATTTTAAACCGAAGTGCAACTTATGTAATCGACATCACACTCAAGCGAGCTTAAGGCAGGTGTCTCACCACTGACAAGTCACTAGCTATCGACTATTATCGTATACTTAGACGTATACGTGTAGTTCACTAGTCCCAATGCCTGCGAGTAAGCGATTACAATTGGGCGAGTAACAGTTCATGGCCGGCTGATGAGCTACAGTGTGATCGATCAACCTTTCCAGATCCACAATCTAATGCTTACTAGCATTCCTAGATCTATACGTCGAGAAAGAGATACATTTATTAATAGTTGGTCACTGACGGTTCACACTGCCGGCGAGAACTCTTGCTCAACTAGTTTGTAGCGACAAGAACTATCATCATTTGGTTGAAAAAGCACTCACCAAAAAACACTTATTTGGGTTTGCGAATTTACATTGTGTACGTATATATTCCGGCTGCCCCAAGCGAGTGATGCCACTCGCACACTCGCTTATAGCTTAGCGATAATACTATTCTAACTTCTCGCTTCTTGTTTTAGTTTTAAGTAGTATTCATTGGTTGCCGATCGTACAGATCGACAGTGGTACATGTGCCTAAGCTTCGATTTACTGAACCGTCTAGCTGATAATATCAGGGATTACTATCGTTCCGGAGACGATAGTTAGTTGTAACCGGTGAGTTATGGCCGGATGATCCGGCTTGTTGGCGTCGCGTAACTCGAGACTTGTTCGCGGCGCACGTTCGTAAAGTGGTGAGCTTGCTCGTGGACGTAGCCCACAGTGGCACAAACAGTAGTCGGTTTTTATATGGTTTGATAGTGTTTAATCGATCCTAGTTCACAATTAGACAATAGACGTCTTTCGATAGCTGAAAACGATTTAAATCCTCCAAAGATACGCTCTTGGTAGCCAAAACTCTCAACAAGAGACACTCGCCTGGGTAATGGGTTAGCATGCGTTAGCGATTCGGAGCTAAAAAGCAATTTTAACGACATAAGATTTGCTTAAACTGTTTTATCATAATGAGCTCAATAACCTGTGAAAACAGTATGAGACATCTCACCAGTAGCGTGGCGTCCAAAGAACTCGATTCCTACCGGCTTGCCTAATATCAGGCATTTAAGCACCTTATTCTACAGCTCTTAAGGAAAATGTACGCCAAATC
Source organism: Eudemis profundana (assembly GCA_947034925.1). Lineage (NCBI taxonomy): Eukaryota > Metazoa > Arthropoda > Insecta > Lepidoptera > Tortricidae > Eudemis > Eudemis profundana. The sequence goes on from OX344799.1 coordinate 540,888, forward strand.
TGCACCTCCTTGCCCAAGGATATCTTTTACGCCAAGCCCCTTCATCTCACCCGTCACCTAAAAGTTCTTTGTGTAATCGCACACTACTTGCTTTTTTATCTTGTTTTGATTAAATTTCATGTAATATTAATTATTGTAATGAATATATATGAAATATGAAAAGAGAAACTGATGAGTTTCCGGCGCTTCTCATCAGGAGGTAATTTTGCCGAAGCGCCAAAAGAATCAGGCATGTTAAAGAGCCTTGAGGAATTTGATTTTGATGGGATAAACTCTCTAATTGTATGTCTTAGTTTTTAGATGCCATCACTGATCATGAAAACATCTACTTTTTGTCCCTTACGAAACGCTATGACAGCTACCCTAATAAAACTTATTAGACACTAAACACTACCTATCTTAAAACCAAGTTAAAATATTATTATACCGACATTCAGCTTCCTAATTGTACATGTCAAAAATTAAAAAATAGTGTTCCTTACGAAACGTTTTCATGGAAGGCTCCTGATGCGGATACGTTGTTTGATATATTTTATTCTTATTTTTAGAACTTGCTCAGTCCTACTGTTAAAACTAAAAGACTGTGCGACTGCGACAACGACGTGATCGGACCGCGCTCCCATCCCGACCATCCCGCCCCGAATCGAACGAATACCGCTACGGCTGCATTGGAAACCTATTATTTCCACGTCCCACTCACACTTCGCACAAAACGAGATAACCGCCATGCAATCTATAGAAATACGTCCTTTTTACTGCGAGCCTGTCGCCGTTTATTTTACACGCTAGTGCTCAAAGGACGGTGTAGGCACGGTTGACAGAATGGGTGCTGGGTGCCGGCTAAAGGAGACGTTGGGTTTTCAAGTAACTATAGAATTACTAAATAAGTTCTTCAGTTTTGTTAAGTACTTTTTACAAGCTTTTATTTAGTTTTACCTGTCCCGGTGTCTGTGTGTTTGTCTGTAGTCAAATATTGCAAGTTGAATGTGATCCACTTCCCGTGAAATTTTGCAAAGATATGCAAATCAGATAGCCATACGATATTTTTATGATATGGAGCTGTTCTGATGATGGAGCAGGCTTGTAGGCATGGTATTAATATTATCCGTATATCTTTATTTGATTAAGTTAGGTTTTTTACAATATCTATATATAAAAAGTAAAATACAAAATGAAATTACAAAACATAAACACATTATAAAAAACCTAACCTAGGGTGCCGCCGGCAGCGGGGCGGGGCCCAGGCTACCGGTGGTTAGGGCCGCAGAGAGAGGAACCTCCTGACGATGCGCGCCGTGTCCAGAAGAACCGCTTTCTGTATCTGACCCATGATCCAGCCATCTAGCGAGAGTCTCTTAAGATGGTGATCGAGACTCTTCGCTATAAGCCCGTTCGCCGAAACGACTATCGGATATCGGTATTATTATTATTATTACCTTATTACTTAGACCAAATTACATAAGATAGAATCACTGTGTTTGGGCTCATTTGATTAGTTTTGCAATTATACATACAAAAGAAATACAGTCGGCAATAAAAGCTTGTCACAAGAATACACTATTTGACAGAGAGTGCGTTCCATACTGGAGCATTCTTACGCCTTCATAAACCTTTGCTTGTAGTGCGTTCGTACACGGCGCGCACACATTCAAGCGCGCGATGCACCTTTTAATAAGTGTGTGTGCGTGCGTCCAACTGACAGTTGATTGTAAATAGTTCGTGTATAAATAATTGCCAAAACCATACCTAAAAGTACTTAAAACTCCATAAAACCTGAAGAAAACTTGCGCGAACTCAGGATCATCATGGAAAAGTTCAAGTCGCCTTGTCGGTGAGAGTATTTGCCGTCTTATCAAGATAAATAACATCCTCGCATATACTGAAAGCCTTCAAAGTCTCACGCACACATAGAAACATTTAAAATAACAGCTTTTGTGCACTTTAATTATAAAACTTAATGCGGTAATTAACACCTGATTTTGACATTTGACAACCGCATATTTTGTTAATGCCATAGATAAGGTCACGATCTGTGCTAGAAACAGACTAAGCGCTACGTGGTACCAACATAAGGAAGTAAACAATTTTGTAAACGGTGCGTTCACTGATAAGCAGAGCGTTCACGAAGCTTGCTTTGAAATAATTTTTCGAAGGAAAATATTAATTTAAATAAAAATGGATTGCGAAGCGTGCAAAACTAAAATTAGCAGCACTGAATTGCTGATATGCAAAGATTGTAAGACCCTCTTTCACTATAAATGTCTCAACATGACTTCGGCATTTTATAGAGAACACGGGAATTCTTGGTCCTGTCCAACCTGTTCAAACATCACTCGAAGGAGAAGAAATAATGACAATACCCCTGTTAATCTGCAATTATCTTACACATTAAATGATACTGTTATGTCAGTGGATGACTTACTGGACGATGATAGTGATAAATCCGGAAACACGATTCCCCCTGAACAATATCCTACATCACATAATCCAGGACCGTCATACGCCCTGGAAACCACCCAGGCTCGAGGAACTAGTCACAGACCTACTTTCCAGAATAGCGAGGCTATAACTCTGGAAAGCATAAGCAGGTTATTGGATCTAAAACTGAAAGAAACTGTACAAGATACCATCAAAACTACCATCCAAACTGAAATAGGAATAGCTATATCTCAATTCAAACAAGAAATTTCTCAAAACATGAACCTTATAACATCTCATCAAAACATAATGAAAAACGACATAGAGGCCAATAACATAAAAATTGATGTACTGGAAAAGAAATATAAAGAGCTACATAGCGAAATCTGTCAACTGAAAACCCGCTTAGACAATCTCATTAAAATAAATAACGGCACCGAAGATAAAAACGACAAAAAAATCGTATTATATGGCTTTAATGAATATAATCGTGAGACTCAGAGTGATCTGTATGCTCGTTTCTCCGGCATGTTCTATGACATTCTAGGAGTCAACATAGATCCGTACATCGAGGACTTAAAATGGATGGGTAAATATAGAAGTCGCCGCCCGCTGGTAATTGAACTGCTGAGCAAAAGGGTAACAAACTACGTACTGCAAAATTCGCATCTCTTTAAAAACACAGGTCTCACTGTCTCCGCCTTTCTTGACAACAGTTCGTTGAATGAAAGAAAACGACTAAGAGAAGCCATGATAAGAGCCCGACAACAGGGTAAACATGCTGTGATACGGAATAACAAGCTAATAGTCAACGGAAAAGAAACAACACTCGATAGTAAACTGGATGCCCCTGCCACTTCTCAACCCACACAACCCACACAGTCAAATATGCAAAGCCACATACCGCCCATATCAGAATTGCAACCTAGTCAGGAATCAGAAGATCACAAAGTGTTAGTCAAGGAGACTGAAGAGTCAAATACAATTAGAACATTTTTTCGAGAATAAGGACAACATGTTAATTATCTATCATCAAAATATAGCAGGTGCACTAAACAAAAAGGAGAGAATTTTATTAGCACTGGACGAATTAAACGAGCATAACGGAGAAGTGGATGTCATGTGCTTATCGGAACATTATATGCGAAAATGTGAAATCAATTCACTAGATATTCCAGGATATAAAATGGCCGCAAGTTTCTGCCGTACGAAGGAAAGCGGGAAAAAGGAAAACAGAGGTGGTGTTTGCATAATGATAAAGGAAGAAATCGAATTTAAGTTAATGGACAATATAAACGACCTAGCGATAAATTATGAATTTGAATGTTGTGCTATAGAAATATGTGACCTAAATAGTATTGTAATATGTGTCTATAGAATCCCTAATAATTGTTACGACGTATTTTTTCAAAACCTAGAGCTGATCTTAAGTATGTTTAAAAATACAAAAAAGCAAATTACTATATGTGGCGATTTTAATATTGATCGGCTCAATAAATCAAGCCCTAATACAAATTTCGAAAGACTTCTCACGTCTTTTAACTTTGAATTAAAAATATCGTCCCCTACGAGGATAGGTGTATCAAAACAGACATGTATTGACAACTTTGCTACAAATTGTAATAGTAAAAATATTAAAACACTGACACATGAGCTTGAACTGTCGGATCATAAAGGGATTTTTGTCGCAATTCCTTGTAGAAAGTCTACAAAAAAACCTATTTATAAGTATTGGTTTATTGAAAGTAGAGACTACGGTAAAGAAAACGTGTCAAATTTCATCGAAATCCTCAGCAAATTATCATTCTCCTCTGTATACGAAAGTGTCGATGTCAATGAAGCGTTTGGCGAGTTTTATCACCTATTTAAACTATTTTACGATTTATGCTTTCCGTGGCGAAAAATAAAACAATCAAATCGCAAAAAGGCATTGTGGTTAACAAGGGGGGTAAAATTGTGTACAAAGAAAAAGAGGTCGCTATTGTGGAAATATAGATTAAGACCAACAGAACAAAACAAACAAACATATAAATTGTTCAGTAAGCGTCTAAGACGAATCATCAATCAAACACAGCGAGCTCAAAATACATATTACATCAAAAAAGAGCAAAATAAGACCAAAGCCACTTGGAATATCATTAATAGATTTAAAAATAGTAAAACCGGACATGCCATTAATCAAATACGACATAACGACGCTATCTTAACCAACCCACATGCAGTGTTGCCAGGGCCATTGAGTCATAAGTAACGTTTTGTTTCTCGAAAAGTAACATTTTTGCTGCGAATGTAACATTCTGGTGAAAAAAAAAATGATTTCAGCTTTGACAGCTGTCAAGATTAAGGGTAATAAGGTTGTAAGACTTCTACATACCTTTTATACAACAAAGCATATATGTGACATTCCGCGGATAAAGGTACCTTATGGATATTGTCGCTTGCAAGCGACAATATCCATAAGGTCCTTTACCTGCGGAACGTCACATATCGTCGACCGTAGGCTGAATTACGGTAAGGGACAGGCAAAACAATGTCCCTTACCGTAATTCAGCATACGGTCGACGATATGTACAAGCATTGATGTATAATAACATAGACGCACAGTTTCAAAGAAAATATACGCTAATAACGTTAATTTATAAGCTGTATCTATATGAAACTGTCATTCAAAAGATAACTTAGTTCCATGACTCCTATGTGTCAAATTTGCAAACGGACATTTGAAAACTTAAGTTTATTGGCACCTATCAAAAAGTGAAACGTCAAAAGTGAGCAGCAAATAAATGGAGTCACTTTTTGGTAAAAGATTCACGAAGATAATTAAAAAACTATGAAATCACGATGAGTTCACTTGTAATTCTGCTTAATATTAATTCGCCCTTAACTAAGAAGTATGTCCCATCTTTCTTTCCTGTTTTTTTGCTGCTATTAACGCATTTTTTTACGCTACATTTAGCCGTTTTTGCCAACTGTCGCCGTCTATGGTTGAAACCAGACTAAGTCAAAATGAGCTAGCCAAGCCGATCGGCTAGCTCATTTGTGGGGTCATTTTTTCCGGCTGATCGTGTATCTAGGTATATCATACATCTATGTGTACAAGTATCGAAACATTAGAATATTCAGAATTTACATCTTCATCGTTTTGAGAGTTTCCATGCAAACAAAATAAAATTGTTTACGAAATCATTTACTAATTTTACGCTTTTTTTCTAAAAACATGATTCACTGGTCAATTTCTAAATTGAATAAACCAATATACTATGGCACACCGATAATAAGTACATAAAAATTGGCAAATTGATACCCACCGAATATGATGGGATCCACAGGTACTTTATTCCTGCTCATTTAAATTTTTAATCATCCACACACTGTCTTCACTAATCACAGTAAGTAAACAAAAACTAATATGGCCATTATAGCGGGCGAGCGCGGCCGGAAATTTTGCGAAATTTAAAGTTCGTAAGCTGACATCGCTTACTCAAACATAAGTTGACATAAGAGCGAGAAGAACGAAAAAACACGAACTACGAATTTCGAACAGATACGACTATACTTAGTACTCGTAGTATTAAAACCTTTTTTGGGTGCGTTTAGAAATTAAGAATATTTTTTTTTGTTTACAAAACAATATTATTAAGAAAAAAGTTACGAGCTAGAAAAGTAACGAAATTTGCTTAGGAATCAAAAATTACTAACATGTAACGTGAGAAGGTCAAAAGTAACGCAAAATGTTACAAATGTTACCAAACGGCAACACTGCCCACATGACATAGCCAATTGCTTCAATGACCATTTCGCGAATCAAGTATCAAACAATAATAAGAATCAAAATACCAAAACTAAATTTAATCAAAACACAATATTTATGTTACCGACGGATCAAAAAGAAGTGTTAAGAGTTATTGCTAGGCTTAAACATACGAATAGTGTTGGCCATGATGGAGTGTGCACTAAAGTAATTAAATCTTGCTCTAAACAGATCGCAGGGCCGCTATCTCATATTTTCAATCTTATGTTTGGACAAGCAGAGTTCCCCTACCACTTTAAAACATCAATAATGAAGCCAATACACAAAAAAGACGATGTAAATGATATGTCAAATTACCGGCCAATAGCTATACTACCTATCTTTTCAAAACTAGCAGAAGCCTTGATTTACGATCGTCTTTACAATTTTATGGAAAAATTTAAAGTCTTTGCAAAGGAACAACACGGCTTCAGAAAAAATCGTTCTACTCAATTAGCAGTATTCGATTGCCTTCAACACATAATGACAAGTGTCAATGAAAAGCAGCATGTTGCTGCAATATTCATGGATATGACGAAGGCATTCGATTATGTAGACCATGATCTCCTCTTATCCAAGTTACAGTCATACGGAATCCGTGGTAATGCATTCAACCTTCTCAAATCTTACCTAGGAAACCGTAAACAGCTATGCCAAATAAATACCATCTGTAATCGTTCCAAAACCAAAGTCATTCACCAATCTCAAACCAAGGTTATGAAGTTTGGTGTACCTCAAGGAAGTATACTTGGGCCTTTACTTTTCCTCGCATACATAAATGACATTCCGAACCACATTCCTCACCCAACGGTCCTATTTGCAGATGACTGCACAGTTATAGTAAAATCTACTGACTTAAATACACTGGAACAAGAAATCAAGTCCGCTTTGACCTACACGGCACAATGGCTGGAGAGCAACAATCTAATTATAAATGTCACTAAAACCAAAATTATGAAATTCCAGCATCCACAAGCCAAACCCACTAATATTGTAATTAATCTAAAAAATGAACAAATCGAATCAGTTGGAGAAATTAAATTTTTAGGAATATTTTTGGACAAACACTGTAATTGGAAATATAACATAGATCAATTATGCTCTAAAATAAATAGATTTATCTACCCTCTTAGGCAATTAGTTAAAGTAGTAAATAAGGAAACGGCAATCACTGCTTACTATGGACATGTACATTCTCTTATTACATACAGTATTATATTTTGGGGTAATTCGACCAACTGGCGTGAAGTATTTGGTATGCAAAAGAGGTGTATTCGTGCTATTGTTGGAATACATACTTGGGAAAGTTGCAGACCTTTCTTTAAAGATCTAGGCATTCTAACTGTTCCCTCATTATATATAATGGAGTGTCTAAATTTTATAAAGAAACACGAGGATCGTTTTGAAAAAAGGAAAATAAACCTAGAGCGTAACCTCCGACAGCGTCTCAAATCCACGTGCACACTGTGCTATGTTTAGAAAAAGCATTTTTACCATGGGAAGCAAATTATTCAACAAGTTGCCAGACTCAATTCAAATACTACCAACCAACAAATTTCGTAAGACGATACGCAAAATCTTAAAAGACAAATGTTATTATGATGTAAATGAATATTTGAATGATCCAAAAATTATATGATCCATAGTTAATAAGCTGACATAAACATGAATAAGTTATTTATAAGTTTTCATTCATCTCGGTAAATGTGATTATTATTGTTTAGTATTAATATTTAACTGCATAATTTAATAGAATAATAATCAAATCCTTGTTACCTATAATACCTTCTTAATTTAAAATTTGGGCATGTGACTACTCGAGCACCCTTTAAACATTTGTACGCCTGAAACGGCAAAAAGTTGGAGAACTTCTTTCAAGGCTTAGCCTGTAACACCTGTTTTGTAACCCACTTTTAACAAATAAATGATTGACTTTGACTTTGACTTTGACTTTTGTAGGAAGACAAATTACTGCTGTTATACTGTGAAAATACGTCCAAGCCATCGCCACCTACGGTAGAAGTCTTGCTCGCTTTTGATTGGAAATAAAGACCGATTTTATGTTTATTCAATAAAGTATCAGCGTGATTTTTGCAAAGACACAGAATTTGAGTTAGCGAGTAACGTAGATTATGTAATATCCCGAAAATGACTTGGCTCCCGTGGGATATTTACCATTATTTATATGTCGCAGTGCGGATTTCTCCCCACGAAGGAATGTCAAGTTTGTTTATGCTTGAGTGTCTTTGGTTGCGGTACAATGACGTTTATTCAAAATTGACGGGGTTCTGGCACGTTATGTTATTGTCTTGCATGTCAGAAAATGGCGAATGGTGCTGAACAAGGAATTGGAGTCAGTCATGGTTGATCTGATCTGATCCCATAATGGGCATAGGAACACGTCCCGCAACCAACCTCACTGCATTTCTTCGTTTATTATGACTAGTTAGTGATACTATCGAGCTCCAACCGATGGAAACCGACACTCGAATACGGATTACTGGCAATTAGATGGACATCCTGACGACTCCTACCCCTGACACCGACATATATGTTTATCTCGCGAACGAAACGATAGGGTAATAACAGTTTATGGAACTGATACATAATGAGAGGCCTTAAAACACGAGTGTGGTTTTATGACACGAGACAAAGGCGAGTTTCATAATAACATCACACGAGTGTTTTAATCCTCCACCTCCAACACACGCACCCGTAGTTTTTTTAATTCAGAAACAAACTAGAGTCGGGTTCAACTATCATATTGTTAGTCATCGAGTATCGTGCGACATTTGTCAAAATTATTTACAACTGACATTTCATTTTGAATAAAACGTCATTTCGACTAATATTAGAAATGAGGTCAAATAAGATTGCTGTGTTTTTCAGAGATGTTCGCAATGTTGATGTCATAATAACATCGAATTTAATGTTATTATGAAGCAATAATAACAATATCACAGACACGAAATTTGTTCTAACAAAACAGTTTATATTTAGGCTGGTTGTAACTGTACAAGAAAATATAGATCCGTAGGATATATTTTACGAGAAGCATCGTTCAGTCATGCTAGGAGTAATTCGGAAGGTTCTCGATCAAAGATCGGCTGCAGGTGAATGAACTTGTACCCAGTTTTATTCGTTTGCCTGATCGATCAATGTCGTGTGAAAATTACGACAGGTTTATGGCGTCTAAGTATATTTGAGTCTTTAGTTTTTAGGGTTCTGTGCTCTAAGGGTGTGGAACCCTACTACTAAGACTCAGATTTTCAGTGTTAAGGCAGTTGTATAAACACATATCCCTATGTTTTTTTGTTTCACCTTCCCGGTGTCTGTCTGTCAGTCTGTAATCTAATCTTGCAAGTTCTGTCCGGTTCTCGATTGAGCTCAAATTTTGCATGCATTTGTAAATCGGATGACAAATTGGAGGGAGGATTCTTTATTTGAGAAGAATTAAAAGATTCTCCACGGTTAAATAATAGGCAAGTCGGTGGGAATCGAGTTCTGTGAACGCCCCCTCCCCGGTACTGACTTGGTGTAACATTACATCTCAAAACTTTTTTTGTTGTAGAACTGCGTCGCGAGACTTTTTACACGTAATGTTTTGTCAACAGTACTCGATTTCCACCGAGTTTTATTTGTGTTTTTATTCAGAACGATAAAATGTGTTCCTCCGCGGATGGAGTCGGAAGGTAATCATTGGATCACTTAAATAAATTGCATAAGATACAGTATGCAATTTTACAAAAACAATTCAGTCTGCATTAGAACCTTAGTACACGTGTTTTGATTCAAACCTTTTCAATTTAATAACACAGATAAAAAAATATGAACACACATCCCTAAAACGTCATTAATATTTCAATTCACACGCACTTACAAGGAAAATGGAAGTTTTCTTTCACGATGCGCCGTTTCAGGAGGCCCGTCCTTTCTGCTCGGAGACAAATAGTCGGGTGTCATACGCAGGCGGAAACTGAGGGTTCAAAACACTTCGTCTGTACTTCCAGAAGGGCTCGAGTGACCCCGTTGTTACTAGGTCAATAGGTACTAATATTATAAAATGCGAAAGTTTGTGAAGATGTTTGTTACTGAATAACGGGGTAACAACTGAGTGGATTGAGCTGAAATTCGGCATGCAAGTGGACCAAGTCCTGGATTGAAACATATAGTACTTTATATGCCGGTAAAAAGTTCCCTTGGGATAATAACGGGTACAACGCGGGCGAAGCCCTTTAATTCTTGATTTTATTTTGTTTTCATAATCATGATCGTATGGTGCAAAAAGAAATACATACTCTGTGAAAATTTCAAGTCTCTATCTATAAAAGGTCAAAAGATACAACCCTGTGACAGATAGACAGAAACACGTTTCTTATATGAGGAGCCCCCTTTTTATAGTGGCAATAGGAGTACACATTCTGTGAAAATTTCAAGTTTCTATACCTATTGCGGTTAAAAAGGCTCACCCTGTGACGTCCGAACACGGTACGTGGTAATCCTCTGGGTACGGAATCTTAAAAAAGTTTTCAGTTTAATAATTGGTTAGATCATTGTAATATTATAATATTATATTTCAAGAAAAAACATCTTAAAAACAAAATATCCTATCTATCTTAAAAGTTATAAACGCGTTATAAGTTTTTTTAGCTGAATCATTGTAGCGTCCACATATCATAAATAGTATAGGTCATATTAGGATAGGTCTCAAACTGTAATTAACACAGTGATCTTAGTTGTTCAAAAATAAAGAAGTTTACGATTATTAACAGACCAAACAGTAGTGTTAACTCGCGTTTCCTACCTGCATAATCACGTAGGTAATTTAGTTGGGAAAATAATCATAGCTACATAATAGCAACACTGAGATAGAAGCAAGTTAATTAGGGAGCTCATTTCCTCCCGCCTGCACCTACCCTGCCTACTCAGACCCCCCTCTGAGTTAGAACAGTCTAAGTAGGTGTACGCTTCAAGGATTATAAGGCTGTTTGGTTTTGGAGTATACATTTTGGAGTATATATCGTGCTTCGCATGTAACGATGGAATCTCGGCTCGTTAGCCACCATCCGTTTGGGAGTTTTAATAAAACTCGGATATTGTGAGGCATTCCGCTAAAGTGTTTATTGCAAGCCATTTTTATTAAACGATATACCTCATTAGGTATGTTATTAGATTATAATCTGGAAACAAAAACTGGAGGCGGAAAGCATTAGCTGGACGGAATGGAAAACTATTGAAGAATTTCTGAGCATGGCGAAGGAACGAAGTTTGCTGAAAACATTCTAGAGCCAGAGAGGAAAGATGATTGGGTATCTGATTTTTTTTTACTCTGACAGTACATATGCTTTTACCGGGTAAAGAGTGTGTGGTATTAGCTCATGATGTTTTTGACTTTGTTTATTGAAGTGACATAAAGACATCATTGAGAATATAGTGAAAATGTAAAAGAAATATAAATTCAAATTTTGATTAGCCAGTAATACAACATACTCCCCCTTAATCAAAATAAGATTATAAACATAAGCCTATTCCTTTTACACAACTCTGATGCTTTATGCGAGTTAATGGCTTAGTGAGCACGTCAGCCCACATCTCCAAAGTAGGAGTATAAACGACACTAATAACGTTCTTAGCTAATAAATCACGTATAAAATGAAATCTAGTATCAATATGTTTGGTTCTATTGTGGTGGACTGGATTCAGTACCAACTTCTGGGCAGACTGCGAATCATTATAAATGGGAACAGTAATTGACTCACCAGTAAGTTCAAACATCAACCGCTTGAGAAACACAGCATCCTTTGCCGCACTCGACAAGCACATGTATTCCGCTTCACTAGATGACAGTGCAACGGTAGTTTGCTTCTTACTCTCCCACGAAATTGCTCCACCAGCCATAGAAAAGTAAAATCCAGTATAGGAACGACGATCTACAGGACAGTTAGCCCAATCCGCATCCGCATAGCCAACTAAACATCCACCGCCTTTCCTGTAAGTAATGCCCAAATCGATAGTTCCTTTTAAATATTGTAACAGTCTTTTTGCTGCAATCCAATGCGTCTTATCATATTTAGTATTAAACTGGCTTAAATATGACGTTGCATAAGCAATATCAGGCCTGGAATTAACGGCGAGAAACATCAAGGATCCAATCAATTTCTGATATGGATATAATGAAGACTCATCAACATTACCTTTCTCACACGGCAACAACTTTTTAGTATCCAAAGGAGTGGGCATAGCCTTACAATCCGACATGTTGAACTTTTGCAACAAATCGCGAATATAGCTTTCTTGCGATAATTTGATCTCGTTAGGTTTACAGTGTATATTTAAACCTAAATAATAACTTAATGGGCCTATGACTTTTAGGCTGAAATAAGTCTTTAAGTCAGATATGACATTATTGAGCGTTTTATTTTCTTTATAGAATATGACAATGTCATCAACATGGAAAGCGAGTATTAATAACTCTTTACCAACCTTCTTGGTATAAATACATGCTTCGGAAGGAGTTTGATTAAAACCAATGCAATTTAAAATTTCCGTCAACTTCTTATACCAAGCTCTCGGAGCTTGTTTTAGACCATAAAGCGAACGCTTCAGCAAGAGTACCTTATCTTCTTGACCAGGTATAGAGAATCCTTCTGGCTGATTCATGTACACCTCTTCCTCCAAATCTCCGTTCAAGAATGCCGTATCCACGTCGAGATGGTGCATTTTCATTTCTGTTTCTGCGGCCAACGCGAACAATAAACGAAGCGAAGAGTTTCGGACGACAGGAGAAAAAGTTTCCGAATAATCAACACCATAGACTTGATTAAATCCTTTCGCGACAAGCCTTGCTTTATGTTTAATAATATCACCATGCGCGTTTTTCTTCAACTTATATACCCATTTGCAAGGAATGACCTTCTTATCTGGTCTGTTAACGAGAACCCACGTATTCTTCTCCAGCAGTGACTCATATTCATCCTGCATAGCTTGAAGCCATTTATCCCTATCTTCTGTATTCATAGCCTGTGAATAGCTTGTAGGTTCATCCATAACCTGAGGGGATGAAGTCTGCATGCATACACAATTGGCAGCAGAATTGGGTTTTCTAGGTCTCAAATTGTACCTTGGTTCTGCGACTTCAGTATCGGAATCAATTTCTTCTGATGGAGGTGCAGTACTGGATTGAACCGGCTCATCTTGAGTAACAGCATTATACCACGGTTCTGCAACATCAGGCTCAAAATCTTCTGATACACGCGCAATATCGGGTTGAAGTTGAATTTGCTCATCTTCGATGACCACGCCAGTCGATTTAGAAGTATTCGACGAATTTTCTTGTGAACTTAGCAAAAGAGGTGCAAATGCTGGTTGAGTTAAATCAACATCAGACTTGCGAACACAACCTTTACTTTTCAAATCTTGAAAATCATGTTCAAAGAAAGTAATATCTCTGCTTTTCACAAGCCGTCTGGGATATTTAACGTCCCTAAAATAATAACTTCTTGGATCATCAGAATATCCAACGAAAATGTGTTCAGATGCTTTCATATCCAATTTCTTCCGACTACACTCGGGGACATGGATAAAAGCTCTACATCCAAATACACGCAAATGAGATAGATTTGGTATCTTACCATACCACTTCTCGTACGCTGTCTTGCCTTCGAGAGCTCGGTGAGGAGATCTGTTCTTGAGATACACAGCCATCTCTGCAGCATCTTGCCAGTAGGCCGAAGAAAGAGAACTGTCAGAAAGCATTGACCTTACTTTCTCCATAATAGAACGATTTGTCCTCTCTGCAATTCCATTCTGCTGTGGACAATAGGGAACTGTTGTTTGATGCTGAATTCCTTGACTTTTTAAGTAGCTCGAGAATTCATTGTTGACATATTCTTTCCCGTTGTCACTCTTCAAGATCTTAACTCTGGCTCCCGTTTCCCGCTCTACTGAGAGCTGGAAATTACAAAACATTTTCTTTACTTCCGCTTTTGAAGGAATAAAAAAGACAAAAATCATACGAGAAAAATCATCTATAAAAAATAAAATATATTTATTGCCTTGAAATGACGTTTCAGGCAGGGGTCCACAAATATCAGAATGAATGAGTTCCAGAACTTCTGTTGATCTTTTTTGTGAAACTTTCTTAAATGGTTTCCTGTTTTGCTTACCTTCAATACAAGGGATGCATGGCTCCTTGTCAACTTCTGTGTAGTCGACGCCTACCGCGTGTCCTTTCTTGAGCTGATCCATACCGATGCGGCATAAATGACCCAGTCGCCTATGCCAAAGCTTGAAGCTAGAAACATCGGAGTGTGTCTCAAAAGCGGATAGTTGACGCGTTGGGTTGACCGTACAATCTAAAGAATACAGTCCGCCACAAATAGAACCATGTAAAATTACATCACCTTTACAAGAAAAAGCATCAGAATCATAAAAGTTACAACCATTTTTATCAAAAACTACGCTAAAACCTTTATCTACCGCCTTCTTGACTGAAATAAGATTAGATTTCAAGTTCGGTACGTGAACCACATCTGTAATCTTCTTTACATCTGTATTCTGACCGCAACTGTTAATAGAAATATCTCCAACACCTTTGCTAGGCAATACTTCTCCATTTGCAATGGTCACAGTTCCAGAAGATGAATCTCTCACATTCTCCATCCAATCATCTCGTGACGTCATATGGGCAGACGCTCCAGAGTCAATAAACCATTTGTCACGCTCTAATCTGTCATTGGCATTCAGTGCACACAGAGAGTTTTTGTGATTAGTGGGTTTCTTCTTCTTGTCCTTTTTGTGGGGACAATCTGGACGCTTATGTCCTGGCTCCATACAGTCATAACACACTATGGGTTTCTTGGATTTGGATGTAGAAGGTCTGGTTTGGTTCATTCGAGTACGAAGAGCAGTATCTGGGTTATCTAAAGCTGGTTTATTCAATTCATTCAATAATTTGGTCTTTATCAGATCTACCGTAATGTCTATATTGGAATTTTCCAAAGCCATTACTAAGGGTGCATATTGAGGACTTAAACCTCCTAGAAGAATCGCAGCTATTGAAGCATCTTCCATTATTTTGCCAATATCGGCTAAATCTTGCACAGTTGTCATCACAGCATTTATGTATGTCTCAATATTGCAGCCAAAATCTTCAAGACAGTATCTATACAGTTTTCTCTCGAGGCTTATACGTCGCCCTAATCCTTTGTCCTCGTAAGCGGACGAAAGAGCATCCCACGCCTCTTTGGCTGTCTTACATGATCTCACATGGGTGATGGCCATACCGTCTACAGTGAGGCATATTTTCGATAACGCCTTTTGATCGTTACGTACCTTTTTATCTGCAGAAATGTCGTTACCATCAGGGTATCCGACGATGGTCTCCCATAACTCTTCATGCATAAGGTACATACGGATTTTGAATTTCCATACGGAATATCCATCTCTATTTATAAGTGGTTTTATACCAGAAATAGAATTAGTTGACATATTTACATATACAACAGCTGTTCGATGTCACAACAAAAAAAAATATTCGAAAATATACGTGAACTGTTAAATATTTTCACGGATTTTCACAAATTTTACACGTACACAAAATACAAACTTGCCTATTCACTTTTAAATGCACAACAAGCAAAATAAACGTATATTTCTAAGTAAAATTAGAATATTCGTGCTGATAACGAATGATGTTTTTGACTTTGTTTATTGAAGTGACATAAAGACATCATTGAGAATATAGTGAAAATGTAAAAGAAATATAAATTCAAATTTTGATTAGCCAGTAATACAACAGCTCAAGTAAGGCACGTCTAAAAAAATGTGTACAATTAAACTTATTTCTGTGGAATAAAATTCAAAATCCTGTACATATTTTTAGACGGGACCGTACAGATGACTGACGACAGTTAGTGCACATTGACAGGTAACTTCCCAAACTGTGAAATAAATTGTGAGCAAAAGCAACACAGTGCTGAACGCGATATATTTCACCGAATTATTTATTCATCCGTTTGGGTCCGGTATTCGGTCGACCCAATGATGTGACGCTGTCGGAAATATTACCGTGCGCATTTCCAGCAATATTGCTCAAAGTGATATGCACCGCTAATAATAATTGAATGTATTTCCCAAAAAATATTGTGGAATAAGTCCACGGACAGTAAGAAAATTCTGCAGCACGAGGTATTCTCCTTGCTTTTTTACATTTTTATTATATTCAAAATGAATTGTAATTTAATAAATATATGGCTAATACTATGCATCATGAAATCTACTTACGATGGATCCAAAAACCTGTCTATTTCAGACCCTTTTATACTGTCCGGATTTGCTACTTTTTCTTCCCAGGAATTACATCCATCCAAAAGAATGTAATTCTACAAAGCTGAATAGTACAAATGAATTAGATAGCCGGAAATATTGCCAGCAATATTTCGGAGAGTGGAAAAGTTACACATCTCTCTAGCCGACCTAACAGATCGCTGACGCACCGACAGATGAATGGTTTGAATTGACTAATAGATGTGTTAATTCCGGAATGGTGGTGGAATAGAAATAAAATTGGACCGGATGTTTTAGATGGCGTTGAGGTTTGTCAATATTTACTAGCGTGTTGAAAATAAAAGCATCATTTGTCATCTATGGGTGCGTTTCCATCAGGGCTGTGTGAGTTAGCAGAGTGGTGTGTGGAAAAATCTACCAATGCCGCGCTGAGCTATAGGCACGTTGATTGGTGGATTTTATTTATGCAGATGTATGACTTAGACGTAGATGTATAAAATTTTGAAAAAAATCTACATTTTATTAAAGTCTACATCACTGCATTATATGGGTGTGAAATGTGGACAATGACATAACGAGACAAGGAAGACTAGATGCGTTCGAGATGCGATGCTGGAGGAGGATGGAGCGCATAAGCTGGACGGAACGAAGAACAAATGAAGAAGTGCTGCAAATTGTGGGAGAGAAGAGGACCATAATGACGAGTATAGAGAATAGACGTGGCAAAATGATAGGTAACCTGGTTCGACACGATATGTTATTTAAGACAATAATCCTAGAAGGAAAAATTTAAGGAAAGAGAGGGAGAGGCAGACCTCGGAGAAATTTTGTGCAACAGCTCAAAGGTCAATGTCATGTCGGACCAGGACGTAAAATATATGGCTGAGGACCGCACAAAATGGTGTCTACTCCACCGAAAAGAGCAAAGCTTATAAATTATGATGATAAAAGACTTAACCATTTGAATCTGGAGACGTCCATTGCCGAACATAGTTCTTCTCTAAAGACTTCCACAGCAAAAAGTCACGGAGTGTGCCTCCATCCACTTTTGGCGACTCTATCCAGGTCGTCAGAGTATCTTGTTGGAGCGCTGTCTACGCTGGGTCCTCTAGTTCGTGGTCTACATTTGAGAAAATTTGCGTTCCATCGGATATCGTTTCTACGAATAAAGAACATTAATAAAAACCGGACAAGTCCGAGTCGGACTCGCCTACCGAGGTTTCCGCGCAAATACTTTAAATAAAGACTAAATTTTTAATGATGTCAATACAAATGAAAAGTTTTCAAATGTTTACTTATACTTGTAGTATAAGACGGTATTACTTGCCTTTTATAGTTTTCATGTCAACGGAAAGTATCCTATAAATTTTTATCCACTTGAGAGTGTCCAAATATAAAAAATTTGTGGCATGAACGGCCATATCTTTTTTTACTTTAACCTAGAAATTTGTTTTTTTCACAGCTTCAAGGGACCGTAGACCTGAGTATATGGTTTAAATTTCATTTCGGTACCTCCACGCGTTCCCGAGATAAAGCGTCTTGGCAGACGGAGATACAGACGGACAGACGGACAACAAAGTGATCTTATAAGGGTTCCGTTTTTTCCTTTTGAGGTACGGAATCCTAAAAATGCTAATATCATTGGTCACTTTTCTTAATTTGAAAATTTCTCGTACTATGTTTGCGCGGCGAAAAGTGTCGTGTCGTAGTCAGTTATGTTTTCGATTTAAATGTATGAATATTTGTATTTATATTACCGCATGATAAGTAAATAGCACCCGGAATGCAATATTAACGAAAGAGCGAATAAACAAACTTTATTAAAGTGTACTCACGGAATACCACCATATCCTCCTTTGACTTTAAATATTTTTTAATCCATTTTCAATGCACATATTACGTTCGCAGAAAAGCATTTACGTTTACGCTTTAATTTATTGGTTTTAAAAGCACAACATAAATACTGTTTGACGCGAGTTCAGTGAGAGCGCTGAAAAGCAAATTATTTATGAGTAAATTTACGCTAACGCGGCGGGGCGCTGAGGAGGCGAGAGTAGCAGTCATACCAGACGTATAGTACAAGTTTTATTAAAATGCCTGCTCACATTTAATCGAATGTAGTTTCATGTGAAAAATATTGCAACATTGCGTCTTCATGCAAAAAGAGAGCAAAACTGTCTCTGGTATTTTATGAAATACTTCAATCTAAGAAATATATCGAGGTAGGAGGAAAAAGGTGTATATACCTCGCGTGCTAAAAAGAAGTGGCAGTGACCTGCTTTGCACGCCATCAATATTATTATCAGATTTGAAAATCTGATGATGATGGTATAATTATTTTCTATGTATTTAAGTATTTGTATATATTAAATATATCGTCGTCTAGTATCTATAACACAAGCCTTATTGAGCTTACTATGGAGTTAGTTCGATTTGTGTAAGATTGTCCCCTAATATTTATTTATTATTTATTTATTTGTTCAAATGCCGCCAAAAGAAATTGAAAAAATATTTTCCATCACTAAATTACACTTTTGGCGTCAAACGCCAAGCGAAACACGTTTCACGCTTGGTACCCATACAAATCATCGAACTATTTCCATCCATCTATTTCCGTGACTTCAGTTCGTTTTATACTTTTTATTCATTTGAATGAATTTTATTTCACAGTATAACCTAAGCACTGTGAAACAAAGATACATGATATGAGGGTCATACTGCTGGATAGTCTAGGAAAAGTGAAAAAGGAGGTTCTTTTGGGACTCCATTAGCCGCTGTGAGATGCGTGTTGCGTTCAAAGATATCACAAAGTTTTCCTGTCAACCCAAGTTTTGTCACGTCTGCTTGGTCTTTGACGTTCCTGACTTAACTGTAAATAAAAAATTGCGTTTGTCCTTTCTCGTAATGTGACTTAGTTATTTACAAGTATCGTCTTAACTATCATCATTTAAACCTCAAGTCTTTCATAATTGAACCTAAATTGGTCTGCCCCAAAGACTTCCATAACGACGGTCTCACGTTTTTTGATTCTTAATTTCTTAGGCTGAGTTTCCACCAGGGATGTGCGAGGATGCGTAGCGAGGGATGTGTTTGTCATGAACCAATATGTAGCAGCTCTAGTGGAAACAGCTCAGCGGCGCGAGAATAGATAAATGAAGTGTTTCTATTGGTTCCTTACAAACACATCCCTAGTTACGCATCTTCGCACATCCCTGGTAGAAACGCAGCCTTCTCTTCTCTTCTTAGTCGGTCCCTCATGGCTGAGGATCGTGACTGAATACAATTGCCATCCATGCAGTCCGGTTCTTAGTTTTATGGACCGCCTGATAGAGGCTACACTTAGCAGCCATCTTGATCGCATCGCACCAACGCGCTGGAACTCTTCCTCTGGTGTGTTTGCCCTCCATAGATCCAAGAATAAGCTATACGCAGCCTTAACAGACGTTAATTTGATCGTCCAGTAGGCTCATACTTTGACGAATAAATTACATACGTTTGTTATGCCGTGCTGGATGCTTTATGATTTATTTATCCATCGACAAAGCGTACCATCCAGGTCGTGATCCAGATATTGCAGATGAGTAACACGAGGTTTTAATAGCCGTATATTGTCGACAGGCCAGCGTCGCGTGATGGCGCATGGAGTGCGCATGGACGGCCTGGTGGGCGACGCTGGTGCTCGCGAGCCTCGTGGGCGCGGGGCCCCGCTACAGCTCACGTATCGTGCACACACACGCAGGTAAGCAAAGAGAAGATCCATGTATTGATTACAGCACAAAAAAGGGAAGCACGAACGCTTGTCAAATCCTTGTTTCGACAAATGCTTGTTTCGTCAAATGCTTATTTCGTTAAATGCTAGTTTTGTCTAATCCTCTGTTCGTCAATCCCTTGTATTGTCCAGTCCTTGAATCGTAATAAATTTGTTCTGTCACATACTTGTTTTGTCAAATTCTAGTTACGTCCAATCTTTATTAAGTCGGATCCTTGTTTCGTCAAATAATTGTCTAGTCTAATGGTTGGTGAGTCAAATCATTTTCTAATCAAAACCTTATTTTGTAAATAACGCATTTAAGTCAGGCAACGGTACAATCAAATAGTAAAATGTATTACTACAAAAATACATAAGTTAAAATTAAGAAGTAGGTATTCTAAAAAAAGCTAAATAAACAAGTAAAATGAAATGTGTATAAAATAAGCAACGGATATATACATACATTTATCTATTTAATAATGTACGGAAAAAATTTAGCATTTATTTATACCTATTACAAATTATAACTATATTATTTATTTATTAATTTTCAGACAAAGAATAACACTATTTCTAAATACCTTACCTACTTAGGAACCCATAATTAATAATTTTATTGACTACTAAATCCTAAAATATGTAAGAATTATAAAATAAATTAATTATAAAAATTATAAAAGTTTTGGTTGTACATACACACGTAAAATTGATAAAACACGATCGATACGAAACTTGACTTTGACTCACCAAGCATTAGACGAGACAATGATTTGACGAAACAAGGATCCGACTAAATAAAGATTGGACGTAACTAGAATTAGACAAAACGAGTATGTGACAGAAAAAATTTATTACGATTCAAGGACTGGACAATACAAGGGATTGACGAACAGAGGATTAGACAAAACTAGCATTTAACGAAATAAGCATTTGAGGAAACAAGCATCTGTCGAAACAAGGATTTGACCAGCGTTCGTGCTTCCCAAAAAAGGTAGACAGTAAGTATCTTATCGGTTACGTAGCCAAATATCTAAGATCGAATGTCATACGCTCGATACACATAAGTCTAGAATATCGAATAACTAAATGAATAATGTTCGTTGTCTATAACGTTTGAAATACATACAAAACAATTGGTCAAAAGATTATAATATCGAAGTACAAAATGAAAATTAATTTATTTCGTTAACATACATTTATACATGTATAATAAATATCATAACTTACAAATTAAATTAAAAACTAAATACTAAACTAAAACCCTAAAGTAGAAACAATATAGGTACACCTAAAATAAAAGCCTAAAGTAAAAATTTAAATATGCGTATCTGAAACTAAAATGTATCTAAACCTAGTTCTAAGATGGGCCCCTGTGGCATTGTGCCGAGATCGCTGGCATCATCTCCTCGCTGAATCGCGATGCTTATGCGCTGAGCGAGGAAGCTGCCAGCTCTCTTGTCCCCCATGGCGTCGACCAACCTCTTTGAAATTTCTTTTAAAAGAATCGGTTCTGAAATGATTATTTCATATAGAATTGGGGAACTATCATGTTTTTTAAATCATGAAGGAACAAACGAGTAGACGACCTGTCTGATAGTAAATGCTGGCGATGGCCACCCAATCGCCCATAGTTACAGCCGCACCAATAACAGCTGTTTATGCGTCGCTATCTGAGGACTAAGATGAAATTGTCTCTTGTGTCAGATATTTTTTTCAAGTCGTATTTAATGTAGGTTTTGATTGACCGCTTAAACGATTCTCAGGAGACCCTACGTCTGAATTTTGTAGTCATATACTTTGGCTTTATGTAGTATGATCCTTATACATATTCAGCACTATAGATTATAAACGTAATGAATTTAGAGGGTGTCCCTTATTAGGAATAATTTAAAAATCCTTTTATGAAAACGCATAACAGTCTAGGCATACGATGATTGAGCATAAAATAAAACGCATACAAGTTAATTGGCATACCGATTGATTTGGCATACCTGAAATTCGCATAATATTATTAGGTATACCGAACGCATAACATTATGCGTTCGGTATAAATGAGCGTTCTTGAAGAATAATCGAAGTTCATACCCATTTTCACAGAATCCCAACTTTTTGGCTTTTTCTTACTACTAGGTAGTAAATGCTGGCTGAACCGAACTGCTACCAGAAAATTAGGTTAGGTTAGGTTAAAAGTGCGACCCTTACAGAAACGAACCGATTCCAGAAAAGTAGGTTAGGTTAGGTTTGAACTACAACCCCGACAGAAACGAACTGCTACCGGAAATGTAGGTTAGGTTAGGTTTGAACTGCAATCCCAACAAAAATGAGCTGCTACCCAGAAATATAGGTTAGGTTAGGTTTGAACTGCAACCCTAACAGAAAAGGAAATTCAAACGTCCGATTAGGCGTTTTAAAATATACCTTTTAATATTTATAGAAAATAATGTTATACTTAGTTATTGTTATGCGTGTTAATGGTATGCGAATTAAAATATGCATTTTAATATTATGCGAATATACAATTATGAGTAACAACGGTATGCATTGTCAAAATAGGAAGATTGACTGTATGCGTTTTAATATAGACCCGAATTTAGACCGTATACATTTTAATCTTATGATAAAAGATGTTATGGGTTTCGTACGTTCTGCAATTTATTTTGGTCGTATGCAAAACGACCGTATAACATGTGTTTTCAGATATTTTGCTACGTAACCATCTTATCTTATCTTGGTATTAGGGATCATTTCGGATACACTTCGACCCAATGGAACTACCTTGAATTTTCACTCACCCCTAAAAACTCAGACACTGGTGTAAATAGAGCTCTTAAAATCATAGGAAACACTTGGAAACTATCCTAAAAAGAACAGGGCTCTCAGAAATCAGAACTGAAGTGAGTGTTCCACGGAATCGAAGCTAACGCGATAAAACTTTACGCAAGTCGCAACTGAAGTCGCATCAAGTTGCGCTACATAGTTTGTTTATATTCTTGGGATTCCCGGCAAAATATCAGCAGCAGCAGAAGCATAAATATCTAAGATCGCTTCAGTTTATCTCAAACTCCTTGCAGTCTATTTATTTTCAATTATTTTAATTGTCTTGTTTTGACGCCTAGAGACCCTTTATTTATCTTTAAAAATGTAGTTTTAAGTTAATTGTAATGTATTAATGAAATCTCATGAATTAATGTCATATTGTTATACTTAATATCTTTGAAAAGAGAAACTGGTGAGTTTCTTCCGGCGCTTCTTCTCACCAGAAAGTCATTACCCAAAGCGCCAAAAGAAAAGAATAGAATCAGACTTGTAAAATAGCCCTTGAGGAAAATCATTTCTTCAAGAAATGATTTTGAATTTTTGAGAATGGTACAACTTGGATGATCATGAGTGTTTATTACATACTAAATGGAGAATACGCTTCGTTTCGCTTGTTTGTATCGTCATTTTACGTGGAAATCAAATGACTAAAAATTAAAAAAAACTTCGTATCCAAAATATTTTGATGCTAGTCTTGTCGTCGTTAACCCTGCTCTAAATATAGTAAGTCAAAAGTTTTAATGTTATAAGTGTGTAAGTGTTTTCAAGTACGAAATGAAATAGGGTGTATTACGCATATCGACAATGGAAATTTCAAATGTCGTAAGGGACAAAGGTCTACTTTTCAGGAGAGACAAAAATAGTACATTACTGCAGAGGCCGGGAAGTAAGGGGTTGCCGGCCGAGTACATATAGCTGGCCGAGCGAAGCGAGGCCAGATAGTTACGAGGCTGGCAACCCCATTTCAAGCCGAGGTATGTATAGTGCTTGTCTCAAATATGCAATGAAATAAATAAACTTATTATAATAACCTTACTTAACCTAAATAATATTTTATAACACAAACTTTCTGTCAGAAAGTGATATTAGTGACATATTATATCCATAGACAATGCAAATGTCAAGTCACGTTCGGCCAAATGCTGTTACAGTTCACATTTTTACCGCGATTATTCAGATGAAATATTTTAAATCAATTTTTAAATGTGTATTCGTGTAGTTAAAATTGCAATTTAAAATTGTTTATTATGTGTTTATTTATTATGTTCATGTCAATTTGAAATAAATAAAACTGCAAAATATAGCAAACATCGTTTTTTGTTTTTTTTTTAATGGCTGAATGCCGTGGTGCCAAATAAATGTGAAATGGAAATTTAAAAAAAATTAAATTTCATTACGTGCCAAGTGTCAAGCCGCATCGGAAACGAGGTACTTTGCGGCCTATTTTTAGGCACGTAATGTCAACATTTCATTGCATGTTTGAAAAAACATTATTCCATTTAAAAAAAGTCGTAGATTAGTAAATTCTTAACCGATTGGGATGGTTCTTAGATTTATACTTTTCAAATAACTTCATCTATAGCGGACTAATTTTTTTCTTAAGTCAATAGTGCAGGAAATAGTGTCCCTTACGCCAGTACATTTCAGAAGAAAATGTGCGTTATATATTATTAGTTCAACACCGGCGCTATACACTCTGTTATGCATGAAACTTGTGAACACATTGTCTCAATTTCCATAATAAATTACCCAATGCATTAGCGAGTGTCTAACTTCGTAAAATGTCCATTAATATGATATTATATTCATTTTCGCGTCGATGAAACTCGCGAGCATGAAAGCTGGTATTTTATGCGTTTCATATTGCCTTCATAATGCTATTATCAGAACGGACCATTGGAGGACATGCTCTTATAAGCCGATGTATGCGTTAAATGCCCATTGCTCGGGATTTTATGTGCACACCGATATATGCATTTAATATTGCTTTCATGATGCTGTATGTGGACTTGCCAATGTACCTTCACCTCTTACACATATCGACAGCGGTAATTTCAAATGTCGTTATGGACATTTTGTCGCAAGTACACTAAATATAACATTGATTTTTTTTCTATCGATCTGTTCTTTTGAAATTTTGATAAGCATTCAAATTAAAAGATTAGGAGATGATTCAAATTTGTCGTAACTTCCTAAACTTAAAAAATTTACCCATGCAACATTATAACCCATACACGGTCACTATGTTATATGGGCCAATTTAGTATACAAATGTTTTATGGTTACTTACTTCACTAACCGATTAACTATAACTATGTATGTATGTATGTTTTAGTTGTTACGACAATATGATAATATTTTTATTTGACTACACAGAAATTCGTAATGTACAATACTGTTTTGGTAGTTACGACAAAATTATAAAAAAAATGAGTTTTTGTCAGAGTCAATATGTAAGAGAAATATCTTGAACCTACTTACACCGGGTTGCATATTCGTTTGTTTTCTTGAAGTATCTTTAGGATTGAGGCCAGAGGGTCGGAAAAAACATTACTGGTTTTCTCGTACCTTGATTGTGCGGACTTAAATCGTTTTCCGACCAGCTTAGGCTAGTTCCGTGTAAATACCTAATGAAGAGAGACCCTAAACCTTCAACATTTTTCATGTCAAATCGGTTTTGCAAGAAAAGGAGATTGCCGACGCGTCTATGGGGCCTCGTACCAAATCAAAAGTCATTGTGTCAACACGAAACCGACTGTATCTTAGAGAACAAGAAACTGCCTTTCCGAATCACTAAATCCCATTAAAATTGTATTCGGAGATCAATAGGAAATTGAGATTGATTTCCTGATTTCGAAGTTAGTTTTTGCGTAGCAAACCGTCTAAATATTTGTCAACCGGCCAAATACAAAATCACCTAATAACTTTAATTCCTGACGTTGTCGAGACTTCACTTAACTTAGTCGTATGACATGTCATTTCAGATACCTGTGTTAGGTTTTTTATTGTGCCTGTTTCGTACGGAACCCGGATGTCCCGGACGAAATTTAACCCCGATACGGAGTGCAAACGAAACAACTATGACCACCAGTACTTACCTATTCGAGCGCTGAGGCGGGCTTTTTCGGTCAAGTAAATCACAGTCAGGTCAGCCACAGTCAGAGTCTCGTCAAGGTTCAGCTACTCGTTGCTGAAGCACCAGCCCCGGGTCGCCACGCGGCGAAACAAAACACCGGTCCGGACGCCAAAAGTATGTGGGTTCGCGTTGCGAACACAGTCCTCACAAGTTATAACAACACAAAATCGTTCATATACACCAAATTCACACTAAAACCACTATTTCGGCACACAAAAGGAAAACCGCGCGTTGTTACCCGTTCCTTGCCGAGTTCCGGAAACGTAATGCCAGCGACATGACAGTCGGAAAAAACGCGTTGCGCTTTCAGGTTATAATTATTTGACATTGACAAATGTCATGTTGTGGGCGCGTTCCGATATTGCATCGGGACGTAACAGTGCCTATTCAGATTGTTAAAATGTTATTATAAAAAAAGTTCTTTGAAACTATTTTGATACATCGTGAGATAAAAAATATTGTAACATTACATTTACGCGCAATGTCTCGTATAGTGAAGTATCAGCGAGATATCACGAGTTATTTGTACCAAATAAAGAATTTAAAATGATTTACGTCCTTCGACAAAAAATTGTGAAAAGACGTGTCTTATAAAGTGCCTAATATTTAAACTTAGAATAAGACAGAATGTCAAGCTGTCAACTTTCTTGCTAAGATCATGCAGTTCGTATTAGAAAGAACCGCGGAGTTTTATGGAATTAATATTTTTGTATACATTCGCGTAGACGGTGGTGCCACTGTCATAGGCCTTTTAGATTTTGACCGATTTTGTCTGTCAAATACAGTTCTAAGGAATTCATACATCTTTCATGGTGGCGGCGGAAATCGTACAGCAAAATTCTTTTTTAATTGATCTCAGATTTCCCATTTTAATAATAATAAAAAAATCCCTCTGGTTTAAAAAATAAAACTAAGTTTTTGGTATCGTTTTCGTTGTGACACAATTAATAACGATATTGGTACCAAAAGTCGGCAATCTCCTTTTGTATATATTGTTACGTCCGTGGGGTAGGTAACGTGATAGAAAATACACTAATTAACCACTAATTAAAAATGCAAACTTTATTATAAAATTACCAGTTAAAAGGGCTTACTTACTTAGTAAATCGCTGTACTAAATCACTTCACTATAACGCACTTGTCACTTAGGTTCGCTTCGAGATTCGCACTTTATCGCATCTAGTTCAAAACTGACCGTGGGGTTTTTTTTTTTTTTTTTTTTTTTTTTTTTTTTTTTTTTTTTTTTTTTCTTTTTTTTTTTTTGAAACTGACAAACTCGCAGCCCCTCCTGGGCGTAGCGATTGTCGGACCGGGTGGTTGGCCGTGGCGTTCCCTGGGGTCGAACCAGGTCGCTAGCCGTAGGGTAGACCGTGGGGTCGTGGGCGCGCGGCTTATATATCCGGAGACCTTTGCTCTAGAATGTTCCAGAGAAATCCTATCTCGAATGTTCGGTCCAATTCCAAGAACGGCGGTCGGTGACCCCTCGGTCAATGACGCATCGCGAGTGTTCTAGACAATCTAGATTGTTTGATGCTCGACCGGAACATTCCCGACTATTGCTGTCCCTTTCTAGTTCTGTCTCTTTCACACACTTCTCGAACCTTTTCAATATAGCTGTCTCTCTCTAATAGTGCTATCTCTTTCACTCCTTCGTGAAATTTCGCCATATACTGAAATGTACTTCAAAGGCCCATAAGGGGTCCTGAAAACGCCTGAAAACAGGTTTTCAGGTTATTGCGCCATCTGATAGAGAGTGTCCTGAAACGGACTGAAAACATGTTTCAGACGCCTGAAAACAACGGCAACTAGGGTAAATTTTCAATCTTCTAGTATGTGAAAGAGCCACCTCTGAAACGGCCTGAAATCACTTTTCAGCCTGCTGCACGGAAAATCACGTTTGAAGATTTTGCCTATACCATCGGCGCAACAATATTATTATAAAAAATAGAAGCAGACGGGAGAAATCACAAAACTCCATGCTATCTTTTTTTGAACAGTTTAATTTAAGAAGTTTCATGGTTTAATCAAATGAATTGATGCGTCTTTAGACATAAATACTAATTACGAAATACCTCGACGTTGGGTATATCGATAATACATTATGAGGAATTAATTATATGTCGGATTCACGCGTGACTATTGACTGTCTGTCAGGTCAGGATGGGTTAGCTGCAGAATCCTGGCCGTTGAGGTATGTTGGTTAAAGAAGTGGATTCATGTCAGATCAAATCATTTATTCGTCTGATTCTTTTGGCCGCTTCGGTAATGACATTCTGGTGAGAAGAAGGGCCGAAGAAACTCACCAGGTTCTCTTTTCAATCATCAGGCATTACAATAGTTGTTACAATATTATGGCGTAGATACTCAAGAGAGCAAATAGACAATTACGTTACACAATATGATTCTTTTCACTATTAATCGACAGAATTACAATTATCAAGTAGCAACTTTAACTACTGGCAGACGAACTGACAGAATCGTAAGACAAGTGTTGTCGCCACGACAGTCAGAAAGAGAATCGACACTCTTGTCCAACGAGCCCGCCCACGTGCAACGCAACCGGTCGTTACGTCACACGGCGTTCGCGCCATTTTAAATCTACTTAGTACTACAGTAGTCAATTGACAGTCTTGGATTTCTTGAACTATCGCTGCTGTCCCCGACACGGCCATCCTGCAGAGCACACGTCCTCGTGTGTCTGTCCTGAAACAAGCAAAAAAAAAAACAACACAGTACGCCATTCGGTCATTCCTGACTTTATCTCTTATTTCATAAGTGACACTTCCTTACTCAAATTCTTCGTTTAATTCATTTCAAACATTCAACTATA
Source organism: Eudemis profundana (assembly GCA_947034925.1). Lineage (NCBI taxonomy): Eukaryota > Metazoa > Arthropoda > Insecta > Lepidoptera > Tortricidae > Eudemis > Eudemis profundana. Next base: position 569,917 of record OX344799.1, read on the forward strand.
CTCGAAATAGTTGAATCGAAAGAGTCGATAAAATTACACGTGGTGGAAATGCGACTAAATTATGATAATTTCTTTTTTCAAGTTACAGCTTAAGTTAAACCAGATAAAAAGAAATCTATTCTAAATGCAAGAGCAACCAAGTACCATTATTCGACTGCCTTTTATGGCCTCATCACAATCATGAAAACTCTATAAGACAACAAAACAGGTATCTCATTTCGTGGCCTAGGGCTTAACAAGCCACCCACACTACGCGCATCCCCACGGGATCGCCGAGTCTACCTTAAGACTCTACGGTCTCCACGAGACCCGACCTCCGCCGGAGCTCCCCGCGCACCGCGCACCCACGGACTACTCAGAGCAGATACCGACTTCTAACGGGCTACGGCTACGGCGAAGCCTCCGGTTCGGTCGACCAGCCGAACTAAGAACCTCATTTTATGTCTCGCTAACATCCTCATTTAACTCAAAAATGGTACGTGAGTCTCTGGCATTTTCCTCAACCTGTCATAGTGTGTTTAGAGTTTAGTACTTTCAAAACAAAACACCACTTTGTGATATCAAATGGACCTTTGAATTTGGGGCGAACTTTATCTAGTTCCTTTCTTGTTTACTAAATCAAAATAAAATTTAAAGTTAGAGTTCAACTACCCATTACGAATTATAACCAAACATTTTTTCAAAAACTAAAATATTAAGGTAAGTACGTAAGTACCGCTTTTGTCCGGCAATTTCTGCAGTGTTACAACCATCCTTGTGGTTACTCGGCATAAAACCAACTCCGTAGTCCTATGCGATACATCCGATCACCACTGAGATCATTATGACTCCATAGGACATTTATCTTGATTACCAAATTTAAAAATCACACAAACTGTACTATACGGAAATTCTGAATTACTAAAATTAACGGGTATTTGACTCAAGACCATTTTTAGCACATCGCAATATTTTCAATCACTAAAACTCATAGAACCGCGCTTTTTCTCACATTAGTAAACTTTACATTACTTCCAGACACAATACGTAACTAGGGATTTGTAAAATCATTAAATTTAAAGGTAATTGAAAACAACAGTTGACAACATTTATTTTCCTTTCGATAAACGTAGTCTTGATTCGGTTTTATGAACGGAGAAAATCATATCCAAAACAGCTCGAACAGTTACAATATCGTAATTCGAACAATTGTCGGGTAGAACGTAAAAATAAGTGACTATCATAAATAGCTACTTCGTAAACTTCGTTGTTACTAAGTAGCCAACTTTTTCATTGTTAATCTCAAACGGTAAACTTTAAAGTTTTTCTATCAATTTAAAAGTAAAGTTTCGCTATGTGAGAAAATACTCGGGTCAAGAATCGTCATAAAATGGGTACGACTCACCAGATCGCATTGGATTCCCACACACTCGCGAATCTTGCAGACGTTGGTGCCTTTTGTTGACTAACACGCCTGAAGCGCCGTTGCCGGCCCCTGTCACCTTGTAGTGGCGCCTCCGTAGTGTGTCGTGATGTAGTCCAAACGACGAATCTTCTTTTGCTCGCGGCAGCAGATCAAATGATGATATTTGTTGTGGCTTCAAACCGTACTTCTTGAAGGATTCTTCATTGTTTTCGCTTCGACTGTATTTCACGGTGTTGATTGTTGTGCAGTGCAAGTGCTTCTTTATTTTCGGAGATCACAATTAATTATGTTGCGGTCAAACTTTCTTCAGAGACTGCATTTAAACAAAACCGGCAGTGTTGGATATTCTGAATGCGCTAACGTTGGCGGCGCTGTAGTTGCTGGACTTGCTTTGTAGGTAAGAAATTGACTTCTTTTCTAGTAAAACCATTTTTGTTTTGTCACAATGATTCTACACACAGTAAGTGAATCCGTTCGGTTGATTATCATTGACTCACATGTCCACTGTTGAGATCTAAGCATTTGCAATGCATGTCTGATTCGCTAGACACAAAGTCTTATAATTGCCTTTCACTGGATATTGACGAAGATGTGGAATGCCTCAAACACTGGAAATCATTCACATCCTGTGGGCGCTGATTACATCCCACGCCTGATGTCGGATATTCACGCGTGTGACTGTCAGGTCAGGATGGGTTAGCTGCAGAATCCTGGCCGTTGAGGTATGTTGGTTAAAGAAGTGGATTCATGTCAGATCAAATCATTTATTCGTCTGATTCTTTTGGCCGCTTCGGTAATGACATTCTGGTGAGAAGAAGGGCCGAAGAAACTCACCAGGTTCTCTTTTCAATCATCAGGCATTACAATAGTTGTTACAATATTATGGCGTAGATACTCAAGAGAGCAAATAGACAATTACGTTACACAATATGATTCTTTTCACTATTAATCGACAGAATTACAATTATCAAGTAGCAACTTTAACTACTGGCAGACGAACTGACAGAATCGTAAGACAAGTGTTGTCGCCACGACAGTCAGAAAGAGAATCGACACTCTTGTCCAACGAGCCCGCCCACGTGCAACGCAACCGGTCGTTACGTCACACGGCGTTCGCGCCATTTTAAATCTACTTAGTACTACAGTAGTCAATTGACAGTCTTGGATTTCTTGAACTATCGCTGCTGTCCCCGACATATACATATTTGTAATAACAACTGATTCAAATACTATCGGTACCCTGGCCTTATTAAATGTTGAACGCAACGATTTTCTAATTAATCAGTCTGACATTATCAACGTTAGCATACTGATATTCAATCAAAAGTGGCCAACATTTTATAAACAATAGAATTCATAAAGCCTGAAAATCCAATTATCGGTAACAAAGCAAAATATAATAACGTTTCATATCCAGTATCTCTATTCAGAAACATCAAAACAGTATGTGATATAACAAAAACGTCGAGTATTTTTAATAATATAAAAGCTAAACACCGCGAAATTAGCCGCGCAAGTGAAATGTCAAACATTATCCATTAAAAACATTACATGTAAAAAGATGCAAGTCTTGCAACGCACTTCTCCTACTACAAAAAAGTTTTGAGATGTAAAGTTAAATCAAGTCAGTATCGGGGAGGTGTCTACAGAACTCGATTTCCACCGACTTGCCTATTATTTACCCGTGGAGGATTTTTTATTTGAGAACTTTAAAATGTGTTCCTCCGCCCACGGTTAATTATGAAGTTTGTATTGAAATTGCAATATTTGTAGGTAGCATGATATGATAGGCTAACAGCCAATTATGTTTAAAATTTGGTTTTGGTCTGCTAGAAGTACCTTAGAATTATGATGATCATCAGTCAGTCAGTCAGTGACAAAATTAAGGAACTTTGACGTGCAATTGTTTTTAAACTACACGTTTCAATTGAATGTTGTTAAGAATATATTTAAGTCTTTTTATGCCCTATAAATCCCTGAAAATTCAGGGTTCTAGCTTTAGCTAGCACAAAATTACGGGAGGTTGAAAATGGTCTGAATGGCTTCGAGAAAACGTTGGTACGGCCGTGCCTTTGTTTTGCTCGACTTGGCGGGGGCACTACCGTGCCCCCAGATTTTTTTTATGATTTAAAAATGTATAGTTTTCAGATGTTTGGGCTTTTTTATTTAAAGTGCGTTCTTAACTCACAGTTAGCAGGTCGTTACAGAACTGACGGTTAGTGTCAAACTCCATACATTTCGTTACGGACTGACAGGTTAGACGGTATTTGAACATAGCTTAAGTTTCGCCTAACCGTACATTTTAAAATAAAAATGCCCGTTTCTCTATACTAGTAGTATAAAATGGTATTACTTGCCAAATTTCATAGTTCAAGGTCAACGAAAAGTACCCTATAAATTATGGTTTCCTTGAGAGAGTCGAAATGTACGTGTTCCAGACGGGACCCGGGTGTCTCCGACTAGAATTTAACCCCGCTTCAGGGTGCGAAAAACCTTATACTAATTTCGGTTCTCTGACTGTACTTACCTCTGCACTCGTTGACGTGGGCCCATTTCCGTCAAGTCAAAGTCGGGTCAAAGAGTCAAGTTTTCTTCGGAGCCCGGCGTCGCTTCCACAGCGAACCAAAACTGCACAGGCGAGTCCAAAAAAATATGCGGATTCGCGACGCGAATATAGTTCACGCACTTAATCGTTCACACAAATCGTTTTACACACACAACAATCACGAAATAATCAATTACACAGCGTACCAACGGGAATCAAAACCGAAACGAGGTCCCACGCTGTGGTAGCCGTCTAAATCCCTACGAGAAGTGAATCTGTCAAAGTATGTTGAGGTTATAATTCTTTTGACATTGACAAGTGTCGTTTACAAAGGCCGCGTTCCGATTCGTGTCGGGACGTAACAGTACGTTTTTTGCGGCATAAATGGCTATATCTTTATTATACGTTACCTTATAAGTTTGATTTTTTTACACCTTCAAGGAACCATAGACCTGAGTATATGTTTTTCGTGTCAACGCGATACCTCCACGAGTTCCCGAGAAAAAGGGTCTAGACAGACGGACATACAGACAAACGAACTACAAAGTGCTCTTATAAGGGTTCCGTTTTTTCCTTTGGGGTACGAGCCCTAAAAATTACTGCTATTATACTGCTTTGCGTTTGCAGAATTAGTGTTGCCAGCGTACACGTTCCGTATTAGCAGTATTAGTGAATTTTAGTAGTTCCGTTGTATAGTGTTCATCAGCAGGCTCGACGCCATACATAAACAATACCCCCCCGAGCGCCGAAATCCGTTCATGAAGTAATTAAGTCATTAATATTTAAATTGCGCTTAGGTTGAAGTTTGCATGCATTTACATTCCGCGTAACACAGGTAGCCTGCTTAAGCCCCGGCGATCCAATCAGCGACACAATCCTGAGATCTCAGGGCAAATGGCATCGTTACGTTTCGTATTAAGCGACCTCGGGTCAAATTGATTACGCTACGGATTGTAGTGGCGGACGGCCTGCGAAACCCCGAAAACCTCTCTAATGGCAGATTTGTTTAAACCTTTATAACCGGCGTTACTCGGGTTCATTTTGGAGGCGACTAATTTGAAATACAATTTCAGCGAGCATAAATTGGTGACTTTGAAGTATTTAGCTGCGAGATATCTCCAATTGGAGTGATTACATTTCAGAACGAACATTTAGTCGGGTTATTTAATTTTAGCTACGTTTAGTACAGTTTTCTTTGGCTATTTCGACGAACTCGGATCGTTTCCGTACCAGTACGGGCCGAGTAAAACTCAATTGTGGTGAAGATATGAGGTTTAGGGGAGTTTATTTTAATGAATATAGTCGTTTTGAGGGCAAAGGATGGCTGAAAATTATATGTGAGGGTCGACGTTGGAATTAATTTGGCAAAATAATATGCATGAGGCTGCTGGAGGCGCCGAGACTCGAGAGCAGTGCTTTGCTTTGCAAAATTCATGCAAATGAATGCAGAAAGTTCGCGGACAGCTCAGTTTGAAGAAACTCTCGTGTAAAGTATAATGCTGTACAAACTTTTTATTTTACTTTCTCGTCTCTGAGTATAACATACTCGGAGACGAATATAATATGCAGTAGGGGGAAAAATATAAGATTGTGTCACGAGAATTTTTGGCGAACGTACCTCAGAGTGAAGCAAAGGATTCTATCACAGAAATATATCGAGATACAAGGAAATAGTTCGTCGATTTGTATGATAATCGAGCGTGTATCATTTTTCGCCTGGAGTTTGACGCCGAAAGTGTTATCTAGTGATGGAAAACATACATTCTCCATTTTATTTGGTGGTATTTGAACAATTAATTTTACCATTATTATCAGATTTTCAAATCTGATAATAATATTCACGGAAACTGAAGTTAACGGCGTGCAATACTTTGCGACCTTACTGGTCGTCGCCACTTCTTTTTAGCACTCGAGTTACATACACTTTTTCCTTTTACCTCGATATATTTACTTTGATGATATGTTTTATGTTTTTATTTTCTATGGAACTTTGTTAAATTATTATTATTATTAATGTTTTGACGATCATAATATGAAATCGTGTAAATTGACATATGTAATTTATAATGTATTTTATATTGTGAAATAAAGAAATCTAATCTAATCTAATATTTCTGTGGATTTTATAATTGAATCCTGTGTCCAGCGAAAGTGTATACTGTTGTGTATTCGCTCTCATATCTAGCCAATGACTTAATGACAAATAGCAAAAACAAGTTTGTGTACACGTACAGTCTATTTACGTATGTCTATTTTAATGTGGCTTACAACTCATTTATTGCGAGCATAAGCACGTTGGAGACGCGTTCAGTCAAAAATAACTTTACTCTGCCCAGAATCTTGTCTTCAAACAGTTCATCGAAGGACTAATGGTGCGTTTCGTGGAAACCAATAGTATTGTGCCACAGATACAAAACGTTGCTTTGATTGGCTGAACGATCAGAGTCACGTGGTTTTTTTGTTTACCTTTTTTAAATACTTAAAAGTACAGACTATAGCGGTTGCCACTTAGCCCAATGTATAAAGATAAGTTAAGCCCCTGCACTTATTATTTACTAATCTAAGTTTACGAATAAGAAATTGCATTGTTATTGTTTATTTTTAGCGCTCAAGAACAATGGCTGAAAGAGCTAAGACCTCCTAACACAAGTTTTTAACTTAAGAGGAGGGTTCCACAACGAACTGAAATCTTGAAATTTTTGAAATGTGCGGAGGCTCTAACACGTGTTAATGTTCCAGGAGCCATCCGCGGCATCATAGTGGAGCCGGCGTCGCGCCGCCTGGAGCCCGTGGAGGTGTTCCGCGGCGTGCCGTACGCGGGGGCGCCGGCGCGCCTGGCGCCGCCGCCGCCGCCGCCCAAGTGGCCCGGCACGAGGCTCGCCGACGCCTTCGCGCCCGTCTGCCCGCAGCGGTACCCGGACATATCCAACAAGTATGCTACCAAATTCAAATTCGTTGCAGAACAGTACATTACATAACTAGGGTGGTAATACAAAGAAATGCCGAGATCGCAGAAGTTTACGGCCTGAACTGCAAGCGAGGGACATAAATATGCGATCGAGGGCTTTCTTTTTTAGCTCCTGTATTGTGTTCATTATTTTATGTCGACACTTGGCCAGAAAGCGGCTTTTTCCGTACGCGCAGCGTGCGGAAAAAGCCACTTTAACGGAAGCTTTCTAACTCCGTTGCTCCCTTCAATAGATCAAACGTTTCGACGTAAGCCCGATTAAAAAGGGAAACAACTGCGACTTGTAAAAACTATTTGAGATCAGAAGGTATTTATACCTTCTGATATCTTTTTGGTCAACTTCACTATCTAAACGTTGATAAATCCTAGTCACATTTCATAAACCATAAAACCATATCAAATAATACAAGTTTTTCTACTCCTGTACTGTTATCTGTCTTTTACTTGGTCACGAACACTAATATAAGAACATACATAATATGAGTTCAGAGAAGTCTATACTCTATTCCCCATAACAGCACTAGTGTCGTTATAGTCACTTTACGTTATTGCTAGCATCCACAGACTTCTAAATCTAGGTTAAACTTAGGTCAAGGATTAAGCGCTCAATTCTAACTTCACGATAAAAATTCACAACTACCAACTTAACAAACAATTAAATTCCTACGATTCATAAGAAAAACAAAACTTTCCGAATTAAATTAATTGATGCCAACATAAAAAAAAGTATTTTTATTATCGTCACATCGTGTCACCAGCCATATCAAAAAAAAGTTTACCATAGACACAACTGTCATGCCGGCTGTACACACTCGGAGAGACCGGACGAGATACGCGTGACGTCCATGTATTTTATATTTTAACCTAGTCGTAGAAAAAGTATTGTATGCAACGTTGTATAATTAAGTCAAAAAACGCTCATTGCGTCTCTATTTGCGATACTCGCCGCGTTCGCGGCTCGTATCGCAACTCACGCAATTCGCATTTTTTGAACCTTCTTATACAACTGTTGCATAAAATACTATATCAATGCACTATTTTATTGAATACCGTCATCGACCACTTATATTTATAGGTACGAAAAGCAATTCCACTAAGTTCTATCTCAAAGCACCAGCGAGTAATAAATCAAGCAACCACTAAGAGCTCGAATGACCCTATTTCGAGTTACAAGGACATATTAAATCACGCCAACTTTCGCGACGCATTGAGGCTCACAACGTGGTCTGGCCTGTTAAAAGTTTAACAAACTTTAACAAACGAAGACTTCGGAACTATGATTCTAATAGAACTTCAAAAGACTTTGCATTTAATAGGCCCGAATGAGTTTCTTAAGTTCTTAATAGACGCGCAAAATAGCTGGAACTTTCTTTGAATGTGATTGGAAATGTAACTTTTCCGAGTGTGCCTCAGATGTTTACAGCTGATTACTTTTCTAAGAAAGTAATTTGTAGCTTGCTTATTCATGAATTCAATAGACACTGGTTTATTGAATATTTGATAGAAATATGGTGAAATTGGTTAACCCGTATTAAAGTTATTTATATATTTTTTTTTGATAACGATTACCAACTGAATTGAATCCTTTTAACAATTGCTCAGTGGGCGTGAGGTTTTCAATCAAGGGGTGCCCATCAACATCCGTACCAGCCGTAAAATCTCTGAAACTTATTATAGGTTTTAGTATACCATGACACTATCTTGAACTAGAAAACATTTTATGCCACACCTGGCCATAAAGTGACTTTTTCCGCACGCTGCGCGTACGGAAAAAGCCGTTTTCTGGCCAGGTGTAGACATAAAATGATGTACACAACACGGGAGGTAATAAAGAAAGCCCTCGATCGCATATTTACGTCCCTCGCTTGCAGCTCGGGCCAAAAACTTCTGCGATCTCGGCCTTTCTTTGTATTACCACCCTAGTTGTGTAATGTACTATATCAGAGAAGATCAGCGAATTTAAATTTCTTTTTCGTATACTATCAGATCAATTGTTGGTCAGTTATGAATAAAAACTCTGATTACGGTAGTCTAAAAAAGAAAAATCATATCATAAAGTAATAGTTTTACGAATGTATTGATACCAGGAGCGCAGCGCTATCCAAGATGCCGCTGGCTACGTACAACGAGCTGCGGGCGACGCTGCCGCTGCTCGCCAATCAGAGCGAAGACTGCCTCTACCTCAACATCTACGTGCCCGGTAGCGGTGAGTATGCTTGTGTATGTTCTGGTACCAGGAGCGTAGCACTGACTAGGATGCTGGGCAAATATAACGAGCTGAGAGGACAACCAGAGCGAAGAATGCCTCTACCTCAACATCTACGTGCCCGGTAGCGGTGAATATGCTTGTGTATGCTCTGGTACCAGGAGCACAGCACTGACTAGGATGCTGGGCAAATATAACGAGCTGAGAGGACAACCAGAGCGAAGAATGCCTCTACCTCAACATCTACGTGCCCGGTAGCGGTGAATTGCTTGTGTATGTTCTGGTACCAGGAGCACAGAACTGACTAGGATGCTGGGCAAATATAACGAGCTGAGAGGACAACCAGAGTGAAGAGTGCCTCTAGCTCAACATCTATGTGCCCGGTAGCGGTGAGTATGCTTGTGTATGTTCTGGTACCCTCCTTTACTTAAAGGTAAAGTTGTGTCTAGTCAAAAGTTTGTCCGTATACCGACAGGAATGGCGTCTACTCCAATAAGAAGAACCAAGCTTTTGATGGTGATGATGACGATGATGATGATGATGATAATTTTAAATCTATTTGTACTGTGCTTAGGCGCGCGCGGCGTGGAGGCGCCGTACGCGGTGGTGGTGTGGCTGGGCGGCGGCGCGGCGGCGCACGAGTGGGGCTCGCCCAACGCCCAAGACGGCGCCGTGCTCGCTGCGCGCGCGCATCTGCTCGTCGTCACCGTCAACTATAGGATAGGGTTATTAGGTGAGTTATGCCATCTGAAATGAAGATGCCATCCAGGTTGTTATGTATGGAGCACCAAAAAATTGCATTTTTTTTTAATATTATGTAGCCTAAACTTAAAAGCAGAATGCAGATACTGTATCTCGCTATTTTATCAGTAGGTATAGTTTGCTCATTGCCTTTAACCTTTCTCACAGCTGGCAACCTATCAGATTCCTTGACTTGGTTATTTGCCGTCATACATTTTGATATACCTACCAACAATATATTAACATTCTTAGGGTTCCGTGTTTTTGGCCATATTTATCATTGGACGTTTTTACGGTTGGACAATATTACTGGTAATTTTTAAGTTCGGGCAATTTTATCATTGACCGATTGTATAAACATTCGACATGCCTTTGGACATTAGTCTTGCGAACGCACTATGTTAGGTACTATCATAAAGCTCTAGTAGTAGAGTAGTCTTACGTGCTCCAGCGGGTTCCGGTTAATGCCCGGCCCCGTATTGTACAGCCCGATAATTGGCGACCCCAAAAATGGTCGCGGATTATCGGGCCGGGCTTTATCACCCTGTGCAAAACGTGGCTTCCGATTATCGCCCTGAACCAAACTTGTTCAGCCCAATAAAGCACGGCCAAATAATGCCCAGCCCGATAATGCGCAACCAAATAATTGGTGTACATCGCATCTGATTCAAGGACTCCAATTATCACCCTGTACCGATAATGCCCAGCGCGATATTCCCCAGCCCAATAATTGGTGTCCACTTTTCCAGCAGGTCGACGAAGTCTCGCTGTGCGAGGCTTCTATTTCTGCTCTGAGGGACACACGCTGACTAACAAACCTAACCTAAAAAAAGGAGGCTTCCAATTATTGGGCCGGGCATTATCGGGTCGAGCTTTATCAACTTGTACAGATAATGCTCGGCCCGATAATTCGAAGTCATTGGGCTCTCGAATCGCTGGTCACCAATTATCGGGCTGTACATTATCACCCTGTGCCAAACGTGGCTTCTAAATATCTGGGCTGAGCATTATCTGTACAGGGCAAGAAAGCTCGACCCGATAAAGCCCGGCCCTGTGGCCGCGGATTATCAGGGCTGTGCATTATCGGGCCGGACTTTATTTTGGCTTTTAAAGCCCTTTTCAACATTAGAGTCGTCCATAAAAAAAACTAGAATTACTGATGATGTTGAATATGCTGATGGTGTGTTCAGGTTATTTAACGACGGGGGCCTCGGATGAGGTCCACCAGGCGGGCGGAGCGGCGCTGCTCGACGTAGCGGCGGCGCTCCGCTGGATCAGACGCAACGTCGCCGCGTTCGGCGGGGACCCGAAGCGGGTCACGCTGGCTGGCCACTCGGCGGGGGCCGCGGTGGCCAATGCTATGCTTATGCTGCCTGACACAAAAGGTGAGGCTAAGGAAGTCCGTTGTAAGTTTTGTATATCTGTGGCACTGAAGTGGATCAGGTGCAATGTTGCTGCATTTGGCGGGGACCTAGTGAGTCATGCTGGCGGGGCATTCAGTGAGGGCAGTGTTGGAAAATTCTTGGCTACACTAAGGTATACCAGATGTGACCAGCATATATATTATTACAAAAACTGGTTCATTACTGTAAAAACGACGGTGGTGTGTTATTCTGCAGGAATCAGTTTTTTTTGTGTGGAACTAATCGGACTGTTTTTGTAATGAACACTAAGAACTACAATATGCATCATCCTTGACGCTGGCAGAATTGTCCTACTGGACAGTAGCCATTTAAACTAAAAATTGAATGTAATTACAATATGCATGTTTTTTATTTATTTTTAAAGCGAGGTATTACAGATGAAATACTTTAAATTTTTCTTGTCCCCGGTTGTGTTATATTTCTGTAAAAGAGAAGGTGAAATAAAGAATAACCAAGTAGGTATTACAATACTTATCTATCCCCCAGGGTTAATATCCCGCGTGTTACTGCTGAGCGGGTCGGCGCTGAGCCCGGCGGCGCTGGCGCCGGACGCGGCGCTGGCGCGCGACCACGCCGCGCAGGCGCTGCGCTGCGTGCCCGACGAGACCGCCGCCGACCACTGGTGAGCCACCCTTCACTGTCCCTCAGCTCTGACATTCCACGGGTTTCAAGTTGGACGACGCGGCCGCGGAGCACTGGTGAGCCACCCTGTACTGTCCCTCAGGTCTGATATTCCACGGGTTTCAAGTTGGACGACGCGGCCGCGGAGCACTGGTGAGTCACCCTGTACTGTCCCTCAGGTCTGATATTCCACGGGTTTCAAGTTGGACGACGCGGCCGCGGAGCACTGGTGAGCCACCCTGTACTGTCCCTCAGGTCTGATATTCCACGGGTTTCAAGTTGGACGACGCGGCCGCGGAGCACTGGTGAGTCACCCTGTACTGTCCCTCAGGTCTGATATTCCACGGGCTTCAAGCTGGACGATGCAGCCGCGGAGCACTGGTGAGCCACCCTTCACTGTCCCTCAGGTCCGATATTCCATGGGTTTCAAGCTGGACGACGAGGCCGCGGAGCACTGATGAGTCACCCTTTCGTCACTGACTCACTGGGCTGATATATCGCGACCTGCGTGCCGGATGAGGCGGCCGAGCACTGGTGAGACACCTTTGACACTTTTCCAAAGAGCCATTATCATCAGCCAAAAGACGCTTGCTGCTGGGCTTAGGTCTCTTTCAAAGAATACTGATCAGTTCTACTCCTGTATCTAGTGGACCCTGGCGACCTTTATTAGGCCATCAGTCAGACATTGTGTAGGGCCTGATCATGGAGCATCTAAACAGGTTTTACCTTCATATGCATCAAAAGGGAATTTTCAACTCACTCTGTACAAATGCGTGATTAAAAGTATGCTTGCTACTGAACTAAGTCTTGTAATATAGCTCAGAACTTAAAGCAAAGTTTCTTAAAAGTAGTAATAAATGATTTCAATTGTTTATGAGGCCTCTACCAAATGTTTAATCTCTCGACATCAGGTTGGTGGCTTGCATCCGCGCCCGGCCGCTGGCGGCGCTGCTGGCGGTGGAGGCCCCTCGGGCGCGGTTCCTGGCGGGCTGGGCTCCGTCAGTGCCGGTCCCCAAGGACGCGGCGGGCCCCGGCCAGGCCCCCACGCGGGCGCTCCACGCCAGCGACTCGTTCCTGGACTGCGCGCTCGCCGTCGTTGTGAGCACCACGGAGAGCTATCAGTTTTTTAGTGAAGATGACATTAGGCACGGATTTGAAGAAGATCATAGGTGAGCGTATTTACAGGATTGCAATTTGTTCACGCCGCAGCGTTCATCATACAAATTTAATCCTTAAGACACTAACATACGACACATATTTGCATTATATCGAGACGCACCCAATCAAGTAGCTTAAATATCGCGACATATTGTATCCGCCAATCACAGCTCGCCACACACTCGCGTCATGCATCTATGCCTTCCGCAGCCACACACTTGCATTCCAACCGCCAACCGATACTTACACAAAAAATATTGTAGAAACTGTAATTAAACAGTATTTTTTATAAATCTATATTTTATTCCAACATTCCTTGTTCCCATCCGGAACAAAGTGGCGACCGCGACACGACACTGCAGCAAATATTCGGAGTCAGAAGTTCCAGTTGCAGAGTCTTTGTTCCCAAGCGACCAAAGGTCATCGCCACGAGTACGCCGTGCAGCGCCTAGATTCCTGGACAAGTACCAAGGCATCAGCTGCGCCTACATCGTGCATCGTGCAGCCAGACCCATCGCTCCAGAGCGTCGCACAGACGCGCCCCAAGACGGACACACGCCTACTTCGCAGCAGCTACCTAGCACCGTGCCACGTGCCCTGCCAGTGCCTACTTTACCTGCCTGCCCTATTGTCAAGTGAGCCCGTTCCTTACTTTCTCCTAGTTCTCTCCTCTTCGATTTGTGCCAGTGGAGATTTTAGTTTCTCGAATGTTCTAATCGGTTCTACTATCTATATCTATACTTCTAGCTAATTGCACTTGCTAATCATTGCCTATTCAGCATCCAAACACATTATTAAGCTAAAAGCAAGGCGATAATAGAAGTACATACCTATTCAAACTATATTTGCAAGTTGTCCACCTATATTCAACGAAATTCACGCTTTATGCAACTATAAACCTATGCACTAGCCTATTTTCCGTTCATCTAATTTATTCGTAAGTAATATTTACGAGTGCCTATAAAAAAATCTATAATTTCTTTAAAATCTTACTGTAGTAATCACGCATTCAACTTCAATCATTTTCACCAAGCATCTAGCCGCTTGTTTTTCCTAGACGCCCCGCTTCTATTTCATTCTATCAGCTGCTTAGCCGTGCATTTTTTTCCGCTATTCCAGTGACCTACTTCTACCATCTGTGCATCACTTGGCCAAGGAACGCTGCGCGGGCGCATAGCGGGCTACGCAGCGGACCGAGAGTTCATTATCGCCCGGCTGAACGGCACGCCGCGTTGGCAGATCGACTAAGCGAGGAGCGTATCGTATGCAATTACATAACTTGTTTACTTAAAATTTGCGTTCTTTCGTTGCATTTCGATAATTTCTAAAGATGTCTTCCGATTTAAAACCCGAAGATCAACTTAAAGTGCTTAAAACTAGACGTAGTTCTATTAAAGGCCGCGTAACAAAGTTTAAATCCTATTTAGATAATTTAACATCATTAGAAGATGTTTCGTCAGTGGAAATTAAACAACTTTCGATGAAATTATCGAGAATGCAATCTTTATTCAGTGATTACGATGAGGTGCAAAGTCAAATAGAGATTTTAAGTGAGCCTAACCAAGCCGACGAATTAAATATTCGTGACAATTTCGAACAAGAATTTGACACAAATATTTCGATTGCACAAGATTTTCTAGAAGCCAATTCACCCTCCAGAGAAAATAATCTAAATAATACAAGTTGTTCTTCGCAGTGTCATCACGACAATAGTGATGTACTCGGATTTCGTTTGCCCGTTATTAAAATTTCCAATTTTGACGGTTCTTGTTTTAAATGGCTTGAATTTAAGGAAACATATACCTCTTTAGTTCATGACAACAATAAAATTAAAAATATTCACAAGTTTCACTATCTTCTTTCATATCTGGAAGGGGAAGCCGCTCGCGTTCTGTGTAACTTAGAAGTTTCAGATTCCAATTATTCCGAGGCTTGGCAACTTCTATGCAAGCGTTACGATAACAAACGACAATTAATAAACAATCACTTAAAGGCTTTATTTAGTATTGATTCCGTGCGAGAGACCGACAAGTCACTTCGATTTGTTGTTGATCACATCACTAAAAACTTGCGAGCTCTCAGCACGCTAGGACTACCTGCCGACAAGTGGGATGTTCTTATTATCTATATGGTGTCAGCCAAATTAGACAGCAACACATGTTTTAAATGGGAGGAACATAGAAATACGTTGCCGGAAATTCCTACATTAGATAATTTCTTTGATTTCCTAAAATCCCGCGCTAATGTTTTAGAGACAGTTAACAGACAAAGACACGACAAGACTAAACATCTGCCACCGCCGCCCTCGCCTAAAATACAAAGCAAAGCATTTGCGCTCACGTCTAAACCAACAACTCCTCCTTCGCCTAAAGTATTACAACAATGTATCGTGTGCCAAGGTAACCATCTTCTTTACGAATGCACCACATTTAAAGCGAAAACACCAGAGGACAGGGTTGCTTTAGTGTCTTCACAGAATATGTGTGAGAATTGTTTACGGGTCGGTCACAAGGTTCAAACTTGTAGGTTGCCAGGTTCTTGTCGCTCTTGTAAACAAAAACATAATACGTTGTTACATGTTTCAAATCAATCGGAAACTCCCAGTCCCAGCGGCACTAGTACAAGTTTAGCCGCCATGACTAATACCGATGTGTTGTTGTGTACTGCCCAAGTTCAACTAAAAAACCCAACTACTAACAAAACACTGACAGTTCGAGCTCTACTCGACAGCGCGAGCCAATCTTCATACATTACCGAAAAGGTACAGCAAATGTTGAATCTGACTACTCAGCCGTCGAACGTCAGTATAGTCGGACTGTCAGACACGCCTATAAAAACGCACACAAAGCGTTGTGCCCTACATCTTCAGTCGCTAAATGACAAATTCAATGTCAACATGACTTGCCTAGTTATACCTAAAATTGCAGACAAACTACCTAAGGTTTCTCTTGACGTTAGTCGCTACAATTTATCCAGCTTTCAACTCGCAGATCCAGAATTCTATAGGGCTTCGTCCATAGACATGCTGATAGGTGCTGATCTATTTTGGGACCTAATAGGTACCACTCAGCATTCGCTAGGGCAGCATGATCCCATTCTGCGTAGTTCGAAACTGGGTTGGCTCGTCGGAGGCCCCCTGCCTATCTTAACTAATCCAACAAAGCTACAATCACCCAATAAAATCACTCATTGCAATTTCTTATTAAAAGAACCTAACTTGCCTAATATCAATGATGAACTATCTAGATTCTGGGAATTAGAAAATGTTCCTCAGTCTCATGCCTACACTAAAGAAGAAAAAATGTGCGAACAGCACTACCTATCTAATACCTACCGCCTAGAAAATGGTCGCTTTTGCGTTCGATTACCGCTTCGTGACGATAAGGATTGTTTAGGTAACTCTTATTCGTTAGCCAAGAACCGGTTCCTAAGTCTCGAAACGCGCTTTAGGAAGCAGCCCGAACTAAAACAAATGTACTCGGATTTCATTCACGAGTACGCCGAACTCGATCATCTCGAGCCCTCACCTATCCCAAGGCCTACTGGCCCCCACTTTTTTCTACCTCACCATCCTGTTATCAGGAACAAAAGCGAGTCTACGCGTCTTCGCGTGGTGTACGACGCCTCGGCGCGCAGCTCTTCAAATTTCTCTGTCAATGATCTGCAAATGGTAGGACCTGTAATACAGGATTCCCTATTTAATATACTCATACGCTTTCGTCAATATAAGTATATACTCTCAGGCGATCTCGAGAAAATGTACCGCCAAGTCCTAATTGACCCCCTAGATAGGGACTTACAGCTGATTTTATGGCGGGACAATGAAAATGAACCTCTTCGCACTTTAAGATTAAAAACCGTCACTTACGGCTTTTCAAGTGCAAGTTTTCTCACCACCAGGTGCATCTGGCAACTTGGCGATGAGTGTACTGACCCCACGATAAAAAATATTATTCAAAAGGACTTTTATTGCGATGATTTGCTGACTGGGGCTGACTCTGAAGAAGAGCTTAAGTACATTCAACGCCAGGTGTCTGATGAGCTCGCGAAAGGTTGTTTTCATCTCCGAAAATATCGATCCAATTTGCAAACTTTATTTTCTGACCTCTCTGTACCCGAAGGGGGTGATCTTATAATAAGTAACTCCACTAGTACTTTAGGTATAGGATGGTCGCCTACGTCTGATAATTTACAATTTGAGGTTGAAATTACCCCCACCGATACTTATACCAAAAGGTCAATTTTATCGGCAACTTTTAGAATTTTCGATCCTTTAGGATTACTTTCACTTTGCACAATCAAACCTAAAATTCTTTTACAAACATTGTGGTCTTTAAAGTTAGACTGGGATGAAGAAGTACCCGAAAACATAAAAAAATCGTGGTCAAACTTTTCTCAAGGTCTAGACGCACTATCTTCACTCGTTGTTCCGAGACGGGTACTAATCAACAATCCTAAATACATTGAAATGCACACCTTTTGTGACAGCTCGCAGTTAGCATATGGAGCTTGTGTTTACCTCAGGTCTACGGACGGAGAAGGAAAGGTAAGCACAAGTCTATTATGTGCCAAGTCTCGCGTCGCGCCCATCAAGGCCACTACAATACCTAGACTTGAGCTTTGTTCTGCACTTCTGGGTGCTGAGTTGAGCGCAGCTGTCACACAAGCTTTGCGTTGCGAAATAAACCGTCACGTATTCTGGTCGGATTCAAAAGTAGTACTTGGCTGGCTACAAACAGCTCATAAAACTAAAACTTTTGTCGCTAACAGAGTAGCAGCTATAACAGAGCTGTCAGACCCTATGTGTTGGCGCCATGTACCTACTAATGACAATCCAGCTGATCTATGTTCTCGTGGTGTAGATCCCCAAAATGTCCAAAGCGCTGACCTATGGTGGAGCGGACCCGCTTGGCTAAGCTTAGATGAAGCTTCATGGCCGATGTCATCGTCCAAGGCTATCGAGCTTCCCGAACTAAAAGCGATGCCCGCTTTGGTGGCGGAGCCTGCACCTACGGCAGCATATATAGACATTAACCGGTTTTCCAAATTAGTCAGAGCCCAGCGTGTCTGCGCCACAGTTCATAGATTCATTTATAATATTCGCAACCCCCAAAATAAGGTTACAGGCATACTAACTGTTGACGAACTTAAAAAAGCATTAAATTCATTAATTAAATTTGCACAACAAGATTCTTTTCCCACAGAGGTCCAGTGTTTAAATAATAAAAAACCCTTACCTAACAAATCAAATTTAATCCCTCTTAATCCTTTTATCGACGATCTAGGTTTAGTTCGCGTCGGTGGCAGGATAACTACTTCAAACTATCCCTATAATAAAAAATATCCCATAATTTTAAAGGCTAAACACCATTTGTGTAAATTGTTATTTCAACAGGAACATGAGCGACTATTGCACGCTCCGCCGCAACTTTTATTAGCCTCAGTGCGCGACGAGTACTGGCCCATAGGTGGGCGCAAGTTAGCTCGGGACACATATGACCATTGCTTTAAATGCCGTCGGTTCAAGGGCGAAGGCATGGTCAATATAATGAGTAATTTGCCACCTAATCGTGTCGAGCCCGACTTCCCCTATAGTACAGTCGCAACTGATTTCGCAGGTCCATATTTAATTACTGACAGAAAGGGTCGAGGGTGCAAAATAACAAAATGTTATTTATGTATATTTATATGTACTAGATATAGATGTATGCACTTAGAAGCTGTCAGTGAGTTAAGTAAGGATGCTTTTATTTTAACTCTAAAAAGGTTTATTGCCCGCAGGGGAAAACCAAGCCTTATTTTCTGTGATAATGGTAGAAATTATGTAGCAGGAGCTAAAGAGATAAATGAATTTCTTAATTTAAACAAAAACTCTATTTCTGATTTTGCAGCTCAGCGAGGTATAGAGTTTAAATTTTCGCCTGCATACGCTCCTCACTTTAACGGGTTAGCCGAAGCCGGTATCCGTTCAGCCAAGTTCCATATCCGTAGGATACTAGGCCAAACCCACTTAACATTCGAGGAACTGGCTTCCCTATTTGCCCAAATCGAAGCTATCCTCAATAGCCGACCCCTCTGTCCTCTCAGCCCATCACCCGACGACTTCCAGACACTTACCCCGGGTCACTTTATAATTGGCAGGCCCCTCACGTCGTTGCCGTCGCCGAGCTTCACAGACACCGAGACTTCACGCCTCAACAGGTTTCAGCGCCTAGAGCAAGTCCGTCAACACTTCTGGAAGCGATGGTCACGAGAGTATATTGCAGAATTGCAGCAACGCACGAAATGGCGAGTAAAAAGCAAAGAGTTGCAACTAGACGACCTCGTGCTTATTAAAGAAGATACCCCGCCCCTGTACTGGCGCCTAGGACGAGTCAGCAAGCTGTTCCATGGACCCGATGCAGTGCCTCGGGTCGCCGACGTCAAGACCGCCCACGGCACCATACGCCGAGCTCTTAATCGTCTGTGCTTGCTGCCCACCGAGCGCTACACTTGAAAGCTTAGCAGAGCTTTCAAGGCCCGGGAGGATGTTCACGCCGCAGCGTTCATCATACAAATTTAATCCTTAAGACACTAACATACGACACATATTTGCATTATATCGAGACGCACCCAATCAAGTAGCTTAAATATCGCGACATATTGTATCCGCCAATCACAGCTCGCCACACACTCGCGTCATGCATCTATGCCTTCCGCAGCCACACACTTGCATTCCAACCGCCAACCGATACTTACACAAAAAATCGGTTGTCTGTAAAGTCGGTTTACTGACGATAGTCGAACGTGATAACGTTGACGTTGACGTTGACGCTGACTTTGACGTTGACTTTGACGTTGACTTTGACGTTGACGTTGACGTTGACGTTGACGTTGACTTTGACGTTGACGTTGACTTTGACGTTGACTTTGACGTTGACTTTGACGTTGACTTTGACGTTGACTTTGACGTTGACGTTGACGTTGACGTTGACGTTGACTTTGACGTTGACTTTGACTTTGACGTTGACTTTGACGTTGACTTTGACTTTGACTTTGACTTTGACGTTGACGTTGACGTTGACGTTGACGTTGACGTTGACGTTGACGTTGACGTTGACGTTGACGTTGACGTTGACGTTGACGTTGACGTTGACGTTGACGTTGACGTTGACGTTGACGTTGACGTTGACGTTGACGTTGACGTTGACGTTGACGTTGACGTTGACGTTGACGTTGACGTTGACGTTGACGTTGACGTTGACGTTGACGTTGACGTTGACGTTGACGTTGACGTTGACGTTGACGTTGACGTTGACGTTGACGTTGACGTTGACGTTGACGTTGACGTTGACTTTGACTTTGACTTTGACTTTGACTTTGACTTTGACTTTGACTTTGACTTTGACTTTGACTTTGACTTTGACTTTGACTTTGACTTTGACTTTGACTTTGACTTTGACTTTGACTTTGACTTTGACTTTGACTTTGACTTTGACTTTGACTTTGACTTTGACTTTGACTTTGACTTTGACTTTGACTTTGACTTTGACTTTGACTTTGACTTTGACTTTGACTTTGACTTTGACTTTGACTTTGACTTTGACCTTGACCTTGACCTTGACCTTGACCTTGACCTTGACCTAGACCTTGACCTTGACCTTGACCTTGACCTTGACCTTGACCTTGACCTTGACCTTGACCTTGACCTTGACCTTGACCTTGACCTTGACTTTGACCTTGACCTTGACCTTGACCTTGACCTTGACCTTGACCTTGACCTTGACTTTGACTTTGACTTTGACTTTGACTTTGACTTTGACTTTGACTTTGACTTTGACTTTGACTTTGACTTTGACTTTGACTTTGACTTTGACTTTGACTTTGACTTTGACTTTGACTTTGACTTTGACTTTGACTTTGACTTTGACTTTGACTTTGACTTTGACTTTGACTTTGACTTTGACTTTGACTTTGACTTTGACTTTGACTTTGACTTTGACTTTGACTTTGACTTTGACTTTGACTTTGACTTTGACTTTGACTTTGACTTTGACTTTGACTTTGACTTTGACTTTGACTTTGACTTTGACTTTGACTTTGACTTTGACTTTGACTTTGACTTTGACTTTGACTTTGACTTTGACTTTGACTTTGACTTTGACTTTGACTTTGACTTGGACTTGGACTTGGACTTGGACTTGGACTTGGACTTGGACTTGGACTTGGACTTGGACTTGACCTTGACTTTGACTTTTTGATTTTTTGTCACGATTGGCCGCCCCTAATATCTGGCCGCCCTAGGCCCGGGCCTACTAGGCCTTAGGGCAAATCCGCCTGGGTGAGCAGACCGTGTAAATAGGCAATTTGTACTATGCGAAGCGGTGAGCGAGGTTACGTCGCTTTAAGTCGGAAAAATAACCGAAAACGTAATTTTGCCCTGGGAGACCTACTTACCTTTTGTATGATGCGAAGGATGGCAGCCCGGGCCCAGGGTAGTACAGGAAAGCAGTGCGCTGGTGCGGAGCGGATCACAAAGCACAATATCTATATTTATTTGCGACACAATATTTAGTTAGCGGACAAAGCGGGTGACAAACATTGACAGTCTTATTTATTTTTTTGTTGTCTAAACGTCGCCAAGCAGGCCTCCGTTAGGTAATATCAAAGTTTAAACCAAAGAGAATTTGCTTGGCGGCGTAACCATGCTCCCGACCTTGAAATAAGAAGGATTTCAAAGAAAATGGCGTGAGGTGGAATATGGCGGGTGGCTATGAGTAATGAAAGGAAAAAATTATGCGTGAGGTCTTAATTATGACAACTAAAGATAACTTCTAAATATGGTAGTGACTGTAGAAAGGGTAGCAATCACTGCGAAGGTAAAGGATACAGCTTTACCACAGGCCGTTTGAATAAGCCGTTACTTGTCTTAACTGTGGCCACTCGAACCACATTATCAGACCCCGGGTGCACGGTTGTGATTATACCCAGCGGCCAATGAAGAGGCGGTACGTCATCGTCACCCATCAATACCACAGTGCCTGCGGTGATCGGATGATCTGGAGTACACCATTTATTTCTGACTTGCAACGTATGCAAGAACTCTAAGCGCCATTTTTTCCAGTAAGACTGCACAATACTTTCCAGCAATCTTTTCCTGTTAGTGAGATTCCGGCATTCGTTGGACAGGTCAGTAGCAGGCAGATATTGGAGCGGAGTAGACATTAAAAAGTGTGCGGGGGTCAAAACTTCCGGGTGTGGATCCGAAGATACAACACTGAGTGGTCGCGAGTTGAGTATAGATTCAATTTGGACCAGAACAGTCAGTAATTCTTCGTAGGTTAACAGTTGCGAACCTATAACGCGGTATAAATGAGTTTTAAGGCTCTTAATATTTGACTCCCACATTGATCCGAAATGGGGAGCGCGGGGAGGAATCATCTTCCATTCAATGCGGTGATTAACACATTCGCGGTTGAGTTTACACTTGAACTCAGATGTACGGAAAAGATTATACATATCATCTAGTTGCGATTTGGCACCGACGAAATTCGTCCCATTGTCTGAATACAGACAAGATACGGGGCCGCGTCGAGATATGAAGCGTTTAAACGCAGCTATAAAGGCGTCGGATGTTAAATCAGAGACCAACTCTATATGAACTGCCTTCGTAACAAGGCAAACAAATAGGCATATGTACGCCTTTTGCGCGTGTTGACCACGGCGGCGACAAAGCGTAATGCGAAGGGGACCTGCGTAGTCAACCCCTGTATGCATAAACGCTTTAGCTTCCTGCAAGCGGAAGGAAGGGAGATCAGCCATCTTTGGTGTTGGATGAACAGGATGAACGCGGAAGCACGGATTACATTTATGAACTCTATCCCTAATCACTGTTCTGCCATCCAATATCCAAAAACGCTGGCGGATAATCGACATTAATAGACCTGCACCTGTATGACAGTTCATAGCATGGTAGTGGTCTATGATCAAGTTAACAACATGATCACGTTTTGGAAGCAGTACCGGATGCTTAGCTTCAAAGGGTAAGTCCGCATTTGAAAGGCGGCCTCCAATACGCAAAACATTCAAGTCGTCAATGAATACTGACAGCTTTAGCAGTTTACGCGATGGGAGAATATTATTCTTTAAACGCGCTATGTCTTCACTAAAGTGAACACTCTGTACAGCCAGTATTAAAGCGGTTTCAGCGATCGCAAGGTTCCGAATAGTATTAACTGCGTTAATCTTTTTTATAAAGCGTAGCACGTAAACAATAGTTTGCAACAGTTTATTCCAAGAGGATATGCGTTGAGCTAATTCATATATTATAGATCGTTCGTCTTGAACAAGCGTTGTCAACGTAGTAGTTTTGCACTCCGGCAATTGGTCAACTTCTTTAGGGTAAAAGGTCTGGATCGGCCATTCAGTCGGCGGGCAATGCAACCATGAAGGTCCGTTCCACCATAGACTATGGGATATCAATTGCGCGGGTAGCATACCGCGAGACAAACAATCGCTAGGGTTGTCAACTCCAGCAACATGATAGAAGTTGTCTGGTGACAAACTCTCTTGGCATTGAGCAACACGATTGCTGACGAAAATGGACCATCTATGGGGAGATGATTTTATCCACGAAAGAGCGATTGTCGAATCAGTGAACGCATATATTCCTGTAATTGGAACGCGGGCGAGATATGTGTCCAGTACAGTTTTTATTAATTTTGACATCAAAACAGCAGCACAAAGCTCTAAACGAGCAAGCGTAGATATTTTAGCGGGAGAAACCTTGGATTTTGCGCATAAGAGTCGGACTGTGATACTGCCAGCAGGGTCAGTTACATGAAGGTAAATGACACTACCATAACCACTTAAACTGGCATCACTGAAGCCAACGACATTTACCTCACAATCGGCTGAAACGCCAATGTGGCGCGGGATTTTTAACGTTGATAACAACGGAAATTCTTGCACCAACGTAGAGTAACACTTAATTATGTGTTCAGGGGGAGTATCATCCCAGTCAATTTTGCAAAGCCAAAGTTCTTTAATTAGTAATTTGGCGTACAATACGACGGGAGCAACTAAACCAAGCACGTCAAACAAGCGAGCTACTGTCGACAGTATTATTCGCTTGGTACACTTCCCTCCGGCGGGCGGTGATGTAGTCATGAAAAACGTATCATCGGAGGGTTCCCATGATAAGCCTAATACCTTGGTGGTAGTTTGCTGGTCATTGAAATTGACACAGGCGCGGTGAGAATCAGGAAGACTCTCCAACAGTGCGGGTGAGTTACTGGACCATTTGACTAAATCAAATGCACCAGCTTTAAAAAGTGCAATTAACTCTTGCGATAATCGCATGGCGGATTCGTCATTTAAACACGAATGGACCAGATCGTCCATATATAAATGAGAGCTAGCAACAGCTGCGGCCTCAGGAAACCGTTGACCCTCATCTAGACATAGCTGCTTGACAGTACGCATTGCCATATAGGGGCTCGACTTGAGTCCAAACGGAACCCGAGTAAATTGGAAGGTGCGAATCTGTTCCTTCTCGTTAAAGCGGTATAGTATTTTTACGAATTTGTAATCGCGCGGTGGCAAGCAAACTTGCATATACATCTGCCGAATATCGGATGTCATAGCTACCGGAAACAGGCGAAAATCCAACAGTAGAATAAATAAATCAGCCTGTAGATTCGGACCTGTATGTAAGATGTCATTAAGTGACGACCCTGAATGGCTTTTAGCACTGGCATCTAGAACGATCCTAACACGAGATGTAGCTTTGTCGGGGCGAATCACAGCGTGATGAGGGATGTAGTAGCCATCATCAGTGACATCGGACTCAGGAACTTCGGCAAGATATCCATTTTGCCTATAGTCGTCGATAACTTTGTTATAGTCATCACGAAGCGTAGGCATTTGCTTAAATTTCTTCTCCAAGAATAGCAAACGACGATGAGCAACAGCGCGAGAGTTGCCAAGTTCAGATGCATCCTTGCAGAAGGGTAAGGCCACCGTATATCGGCCTTCTTCATTGCGGGTCACGGAAGTCGTGAATAAATTTTCACATTCAGTTTCCTCGGGGCTAAGGAACCGTTTGTATGGGATTTCTTCTAATTCCCAGAATTTATTTAGGCTCGACTCGAGATCATTGAGCACTAAAGCGGTGAAAGAAGTGTCATTAGGGATCGCCTTACAAGGATAGTCACCCATTAACACGTAACCAAATGTGGTTAGTAGAGCGGGAGGAGCGCATGAGCCAGACTCTACTCTGTTCCCCAAGTAAATGTACGGGAAGAGCTGAACGCCTAGCACTAGGTCGATGCAGCCAGGAATATTCCAGGTCAGATCAGCGAGCGGTATATCAGTCAGATGACCCATGTCATATTGATTGATTTCAATAAATTGTGCGGGCAGTTGATCCGTAATGCAATCTACGACTAGAGCGTGTATGTAGTATTTATTATTCGGATAGATGCGGGACTCGATATCCAGGTAAACGTAACCATGTATCGGTCGCGATGTTAAACCAACACCCTTTATATAGGAGTTGTTAAGCGGTATTATTGGCAAGTTTAACACTTTGCAACAATCCAGCGTTATCAGATTATTCTGACTTCCATTATCAATTAAGCAACGTATTATCCTTTTACCATCACCATTATAAGGCTTAGCATACACTTGCGCGGTTGACAATAATATTGTAGAGCGGTTCGACTCAGTTTTGAACGAGACAGAAGCATTCGCGTGAGGCTGCGATATGTTTACATCGTGCGATATTGGCATGCGGTTATTATCACGGGGCGGAGACGCATTCGAAGAAGCATGAGCTTGCGGTACAGAGACGCGGTTCACATCTGCATCAGAAGCAGTCGGTTCGTGCGGGTATAATATAGCGGGTGCAATGGGTGCAGCGGGCGGGCCGCGCGGTGGAAACGAGTCGGCAGCACGACGCGGTGCATAAGCAGCGGGAGAGGGAGCACTTTCTGTATTGGCGAGTAATTGCGTGGACTTCATGGGCGCGGGAATATTTTTGTGCGTATCGAAATGCAAGAGAGTATGATGACGCTTTTGACACAGGTTACAAGTGTGACGCGAATTGCAGTTGTTAATTGTATGCGAGGTGCTTAAACAATTCACGCAACCACGTTGTCCCTTAATAAATTCGAATCGCGCTTGCGGTGTGGGCATATTTTTAAATTTTGCGCAATTGTACAGCTGCGAGTGATCCCTTTTATTGCACAATACACAGGCCGACTCGTGCGTCGCGGGAAACGAAGCGGTATCGTTGCTGGCTACGAATGCCTTGTACGTAGTTCGCGCGGGTTGAGCCGGTGTATTGGTGGTTAATTTGCTGACGCTACTGTTATTTGACCGTTCTAAAATTTTCACCTGGTCTTGCACAAATGAAATATACGACTTGTACGACGGAAATTCAACATCGCGTATAGACATCTCGTAGCTTTGTAAAGTCTGTTGGTCAGTTTTCCTCAATGCACAATTCAAGAGAATAAAATCTGACAAGTCCGGAATGTCTAACTGCTTAAGAGCGGCTATAGAAGCGGAGTACTTTTCTACGAAGCTGTTCAGACTGCTGGATGTATTTGAGCAAGGCTTTAAATCAAGTATGTTATTCAGGTAAAA
Source organism: Eudemis profundana (assembly GCA_947034925.1). Classification (NCBI taxonomy): domain Eukaryota; kingdom Metazoa; phylum Arthropoda; class Insecta; order Lepidoptera; family Tortricidae; genus Eudemis; species Eudemis profundana. The sequence goes on from OX344799.1 coordinate 596,614, forward strand.
GGTACCCAATGCGCGTTTGTCCTGGTACTTTTTCACAAGACTATCCCAAATTATGGAGTAGGTTTCGCCTGTTGGCACTAGACCTGCGGTTAGTTTTAAAGCGCTATGGGTTAATTTACCCATAAGGTATTGCACGCGTTGCGAATCAGAAAGCTGGTTATTCTGGTGAATGTTGGCCTTGAAGGATTCGTAAAAAATAGGCCAATTTTCGGTACGGCCATCAAAAGATGGAAGATCAATAGGCGGCAGATGAATAGATGGACCGTTCTTGTGGCATGCGGGTGCGGGAGACGTACTCGTTTGCGGTGAAGACATTTTTATAATATTATTACGAGCACGCTTTATTCTGGAGTATAAATCCTCGAACGCGTCCAGGGCCTGATAATCAGGCTCGGCTTCAGGATTCAGAGTCATGGCGATTTGGTTTATTTCGTCAAGAATCGTCTCGAAACTAGCACGCAAATCGTCAATCGTCTCGCTATCGGCCATGAAAGTTTCATTGTTTCGCGATTCAAACGACGAAATATTTTTTGAGGCAGAGTACAACCGAGTGACTCGTTGAAATATTTTTTCTTCTTTGCTTTTCAAAACGAGCAACTTCGTTTGTAACTCCGGCTTAGCCATTTTGCGGTTTTTGAAATTCAAATTTTAATTTTAATTTTCGTGACGTGACAATGTCAAAACGAAATATGGGCGAAATAAATGAAATGAAAATGAATGGCGGATGAAAATTTTGATTATTGCGATGACCAAATTTTACGTCAATCACAGGCGGTATAAATTTTGCATGGAACAATCCGATGTATGAAGGACCAAAAAATGGGTGAGCAGACCGTGTAAATAGGCAATTTGTACTATGCGAAGCGGTGAGCGAGGTTACGTCGCTTTAAGTCGGAAAAATAACCGAAAACGTAATTTTGCCCTGGGAGACCTACTTACCTTTTGTATGATGCGAAGGATGGCAGCCCGGGCCCAGGGTAGTACAGGAAAGCAGTGCGCTGGTGCGGAGCGGATCACAAAGCACAATATCTATATTTATTTGCGACACAATATTTAGTTAGCGGACAAAGCGGGTGACAAACATTGACAGTCTTATTTATTTTTTTGTTGTCTAAACGTCGCCAAGCAGGCCTCCGTTAGGTAATATCAAAGTTTAAACCAAAGAGAATTTGCTTGGCGGCGTAACCACCGCCACTGGTCTCTTGTCATTCAATAGAGATTTTTGACAGCCGTATCTTAGGGAATAAGGGCTATTTTATTAACAATTTGTAAGAAACTATCGTCTTAACGACTTTAGTGCTGGAATAATATATATTTGACAGGTAACGACCCTGCAAGGTAACGGGACACTTTTTCGTGCGTGCAGCCGGCTCCATCGAATTATAAGACGTTATCACGTCAAAAATATTGTAGAAACTGTAATTAAACAGTATTTTTTATAAATCTATATTTTATTCCAACATTCCTTGTTCCCATCCGGAACACAATTCCATTTTCAATATTCGTGTGTTTTGCTTTCATAAAAATGATGTGCAAGAAAATTCCGTTCAGCTTATGAGCTCGAAAAAATTTATCTTGTCCCGGCCGTGAACTGGCATTTTCTTTCCGTGTAGCAAACGAAGAACAAAAGCTACTTACAGTTTGAGCGTCTTTTTCTACTTCGTCGTATCCATTGTTACCGATGATAGTGGTCGGTGAGCATCGTCCTGGCACGAATACATTCCCGCCATCGAATTATGTCCATCGCGTTCCTCACTACATCGTAGAATTTTTGAGATGGTTGTTCGCATTTAAGTCGGTCAGTCGATCGGCTACGTGATCTTTTTGCATCCGTACTTCCAACAACGAACAGATTTGAGGGTCAGGAAGTTTTAAAACAACCCACTTCCGCAGGAACCGAATCCTCCGAACGTACGTCCGCAACGTGTACCGCTACCACCGCAACGAGATCTTCGCCGCCGTCCGCAACGAATACACGGATTGGGAGAAGCCCATCCAGCATCCCATCAACATCCGCGACGCCACGCTCGACGCGCTCAGCGACGCCGCCGTCGCGGCGCCCGCGCTCCGCCTCGCGCAGCTGCACGCGCGGCGCGGCGCAAGGACCTTCTTCGCTCACTTCACGCACCAGAGCAAGGATGCTGACTACCCGCAGGTTTGTATGGCACTAGTCCCACCAGCGGCGACCAACGAGCAGCGAGTAGCGATTGGCGAGTTTTTTCTTCGCGGGCGAGTGAATTCTCTTAGAAAATTTACTCGCCGGCAGTGTGAACAGCCAGCGATGAACTATTAATGTATGTGTCTCTTTTACTAACACAGGATCCTTATCTTTTGTTCGTTTCTTGGGCGAGAAAATCGCCGATAGCTAATCGCTTTCTCGCTCTTGGTGGGACCAGTGCCTATAGACGGAGGTGTCCTAGGACTGGGACGAACCCATCCGGCACTCGGACTAGGACGTTCTAGGACGGACACACTCTCGGATACTTATGAAGTCAACGGACAGTCTATTTAAATAGTGATCCGTCTAAGGTGTAGGGTTCTTTCGGTCATCTTACATGTTAATATCGCCAGAAATTATAAAATTATAAATTGGTAAGATGAAAATGATAGCACACTTGTCATTATAAATCATATAGGTAACTGTTATCGATTCTCGAATGGAGATAGTGTTTCTGTGTATGAGAATTACCTCAAATAGACGCAAAAATGATAATGGTACATACCCACATGGTGGTCGGTAACCACCGATTAACGCTTTGCTAAAAATATTAACGTGTGTGTGTTCCTCGGTATAGCCTACCTAGTTACCCACTGCGTAGGGTATCAAATGGTGCTATTAAATTTGAGGTAGCAGCACAAATTCATTGTTATATTTCCTTGCAGCGCCTCGGCAGCATCAGCAGCGAGACCCTCCCCTACTTCCTCGGGCTCCCGCTGGTGGGGGGTTTGCCGTACGCGCCCCGCAACTACTCGCGCGGCGACGTGGCCGTGTCGGAGTCGGCCGTGGCGCTGCTGGCCGCCTTCGCCAAGACCGGCGACCCCAGCCCCCGCCCCGACGAACACGAGGGTTCCGTCTCGTGGCCGAGATATGAGCTGAACTCACAGCAGTACTTAAGTATAAGTAAGATATTCTTTCTTCTGCGTCAGTATCAATCGGCCGTAGTCGTCATTTCAAATGTTGGTGACACGCTTTAACGATGTCTAAGAGCCGCTTTCCAGGTGCATTCGCACAAGGGACTACTGTAGCGTAACTTAGTCTTCAAACAATTAACTATCGTTGAAGTTGCAAATCGCGTTTCCACTGAAGAATGAACCACACTGATCAACCACACTGTTTCCACTGACGTGAAGTGGAGATTTCGAGTGCTATGATTGGTCAACTCACGATCCGCTCCGACCAGCTTCGCATCAGAAACACACCCTCATATTAGTTTTTAGGGTACCGTACCTCAAAAGGAAAAAATGGAACCCTTATAAGATCACTTTGTTATCCGTCTGTTTGTCTGTCCGTCTGTCAAAACCCTTTATCTCGGTAACGCAGGTCTATGGTCCCTTGATGCTATGAAAAAATCAAGCTTCTAAGTTAACGTGAACAAAATATACGGAAGTTTATGCCGCAAAAAAACGTAAATTTCGACACTCTCAAGGAAACCAAAATTCAAATTACTTTCCGTTGACCTAGAACTATGCAATTTCGCAAATAATTACCGTCTAATACTACAAGTATAGGAAAAATACTGAAAACTTTATATTTAAAAAAAAAAATACTTTAGTACGGGATTCAAAATTTATAGGGTACTTTATTATATGTATCTACAAATTTTGTACGGAACCCTCGTTGGGCGAGTCCGACTCGCACTTGTCCCCCTTTTTTTATTTATCCGTATCGCCTTTGTCAGCGAAATGGCTATTTTGGGCAATCGAAATTGGTTCCTTGCTCTGAAGGTGTCACCAGACCCAATATTAGAATAGTATTCTTTGATGGATTGCTTGTGCCCTTTCTGTCACACCTGTTACAATTGTCATCAACCTTTCAGGCACGAAACTCCGCGTGAAGAGCCACTACAGAGGCCACAAGATGGCGCTGTGGCTGCACCTGATACCGCAACTGCATCGGCCCGGGGCGGCACCTCGGCACCACCAGTTCCGCTCCATACATCCCGACATGTTTGCTGGTAAGCCATACGATTAAAAACTAGTATCAACACTTCCAGGATATTTACCATGTATGTTTGTTTTGGGAGTTTTTTGGGAGTTACCGATATTTCAGCACAGTTGCAAGCACCATCATTTTTTTTAAGCTTGACTAACTTGCAATCCTTACTGTATGTAGCAAAAATCGGACCAGGTAGGGGCCGAAGCGCCTGAGATCGAACCAGGATGCTAGGCCAGGACCACCTTGAAGTTACGCTGATTGCTCAAAGTGAGAGCAGAAGATTGAAGTGGATCAACCTGTCCTTATGTGAGTGTGTGAATCGAATGAAGCGCCATCATCACAGAGTAACTGATGTGCTGCGAGCTTCTAATTCTAGTCTACCCAAACACCATAGCGATATACCCTCTTACGGGTTTGCTTCTTCCGCGCGTTGTCTATACTTCTAATACTACCGTCCGCATTCTCACTTGAAATTATGCCGCAAAAAACGTAAACGAAACTCTTAAGGAAACCAAAATTCAAAGGGTACTTTCCTTTGACCTAGAACTATGAAATTTGGCAAGTAATACCGTCTTATACTACAATTACTACAAATATAGGGAGAAATCTGAAAACCATGCATATTAAATTAAATCATGAAAAAATAGACTTTACCAAGGGACTCAAAATTTATAATGTACTTTATTACATGTATTTACAAAGTACGGAACCCTCGGTAGGCGAGTCCAACTCGTACTGGGTTTAAAATTGGTCCACCACTCTCGAAAGTTCTTTAAGAACCCTGTCTCAAACTGTGAATAAGGCAGTATTAAGAGACAGACTTAAGACTCAATCTAATGCAGTGGTTCATGAAACCACTGTTACCTTGACTCCATTTGATTGGGCTATTGATTGGCTGTCCAAATCTGACGGGCTAATTGCTGGCAGCTCGCGGCTGACATCCCCCAGTTTTCCTCATCTTGCAGATTGATTCACGCTCATTTAATCCCCAATTAATTGTTTTTTAGGCCGAGCGATTAGGAGGATAAATCAGTTATCTGGTCAAGGTTAACCGTATCAACCAAAGGAATCTTATAACAACAGCTTGCTATTTAAAGCGATTGCGTATGTGAAATTGTGTCTTTGCACTTTTGAAGTCGGTTACAAAGTGCAGGGCCCGCTAAAACCAAGCACATGTCAAGGTGCCATAATTTCAACGTAATAATAAAACCTGAATAGAGTTAACCCCTATGGTCAAGATTTCCACCCAGGCCCAAAATACTCCTTACGGTCATTTTGGTACCAGTCACAGACACGTTTAGACAGGTGTAACGTATGCCAGCGCCCGCCTGTCATAAAAGCCGCCTCGCTTGCCTTCCTGCCGGACTGCCGTCCCGCCGGGCTCAGCCAATGCCCCACCGAGCTCTGCCGTAGCTCAGCCGAATACTGCCGCATTCCGCCAGGCATGCCAGCCTCGCCAATCAGCCAGACATTAGTCCCCAAAACCTCTATGGTGTTTTCCCACAAATTGTTATTGTGAAACACTAGAGTGAAAATGACACTACTACAGACGCGATGGCGCGAAAACGAATAACCTATAAAGTTTGGATTGTCGAAATAATTGCTGTCAAGAAGAATAAATCATTGAAAACTAGAAAAGATTTGGTTTCTCTTTTCGCCCCTCGTTTTACAGAGTTGCACATCCTGAAAATTACTCTTCAAAATATTGAATTGAGGAAATATACTCATCTCTTTTGGACACTTTAACAGTGACCTTATAAAAAGAGATAGTAATTATCTGTCAGGTTCAAAATTGGAAGTCCCGTTGAAAATTAATTTGATACTCATAAACAGAAGTTACCAGAAACAATTTCGTTGCACCTACATTACTGCTGCCAAATGCAGCCAGACTCTAAATTGGATACGCTAATTGGGTGAAATTAATTTGATTAATGTACATCATGCTGATACGATTACTAATAGTTCGAACCCGTAATTATGAATATAATAACATACAATTAGGGCTGAGTGGAGTAATTTATATTGTAATCAATTTATAATAGGGTATTTGAAAGCAAACAAAATAAATCAATTAACGTTAAACATCAAACGATGTTTCCAAAACTGCTCGGTTAGAATCAATTACGGTAATTTTCGTGTGAACTTTAAAATCACCAAAACTAAAAATAAGGCACCATGTTGAGCATGACGTCACGAGTAATTTTTTTATACTAAACTTGACGCTTCATAACAAGAAAGTGATTTGATCTGTCAATATTTAGCCTAATAACTAGCTTTTGACCCCAACTTCTGCATCTAATGATCTGTATCTGCATAAGTAAGTTTGTAATTCTATACAAATACATGCGATTACTTTTGTTGTCCAAATGTAAAATAGAATGGATTGGAGTGTAATGAATAAAGGAAGACCACTTAGGGTCGATCAACTATTTCTTGTACTGCGTTACCATGGCTACGTCCCCTGGACAGCTCTAAACACCATATTCTATAAGTTTTCTACAGTGAAAATTCATCAAATGTAGATATTTGTCATAATTATAAAAGCCCACTATTTTATGAACCATCTCCTGGAGCACATTAGTGGAGCATATAACATATGCTTATAACAGTTTTTTTAAGAAACTCAGGCACTCGTCTCTTGGACAACGTGACAAAATAACAAACAAGAATAAGTTGATTGCAATTTCGCATCGTGCGTTATTAGATTCTCACTATTAATATCTCGGTACAAAATGGTGATATAGTTGCTCGAGGCAAATGAAGCACTCCATGATTTGCATATCCCCTGCCGCTAAATTGACTGCTCGGCCAAAAGGATCGATTCCGAAGGGTATTCAGAATTTCGGCTTAAATCTCGTACCTAATATAGTTTAATCCGTGAGCTGTTAATATCATTTCGCAATTGGAAATCGCTTGAAGTAGCTTGACAATTGTGAACTTGTAAACAGTTCGTTATTTGCTTTTGATTGTTAATTCTTGATGGTATTATTGTTTGTTTCCAATTTTTCAACCAAAACAAACAAAAATGTAGATAGGCAGGTCAAATGATAAGCGATCTACAAGAGAAATGGTGCAAAATTGTTACTGACTGGTATCCCACAGATGGTAAGAGAAGTCGAGGACGCCAACAAACAAGATGGGAAGACGGGACGTGACGGGATGGGATGGGAAATCGAAAGGATCTTAATCACGGCTGGACATCATTGGACTAGGATACCGCGTGACAGGTCCCAATGTCCATAAGCTAACCGCATGCAAAGCACCATAATTATAATTATAATGTATTTTAGGTTAGTCTACTAATTGTTTATAGTTTAAATATAATTATTTGTTTAGGTAAAGATATTTGATTGGTTTATTTATTTAAAAAAACAACGTTTATTGCATAAGCTATTTGCTACCGAGTGACCGACAGGCGTCTTTGAAAATCAGCGTCGCGAAGTAAGGACACTTTTTGGCATTAAACTGAGTGGCGACATTTTTAGCATTTTTATGCCACACCTGGCCATAAAGTGGCTTTTTCCGCACGCTACGCGTACAGAAAAAGCCGCTTTCTGGCCAAGTATAGACATAAAACGATGTAAACAACACGGGAGATAATAAAGAAAGTCCTTGATCGCATAATTACGTCCCTCGCTTGCAGCTCGGGCCGCAAACATCTGCGATCTCGGCCTTTCTTTGTTTTATCACCCTAGTTGTGTAATGTACTATTTTATATATTAATTTTGTAAATGTTTTAGTAAGTTTGTGCTAAGTAAACGTATTTCTTTCTTTCAATGTTCGTAATTGGCCTCATGCTACTGTGGTCTGTCAAAGCCGAAATGACGAGCGTACCGACAAATTTTGAGTTCACGGACAGTTATTACTATTTCGTTCAAATTGTATTAGGCATAGGATTGGCGGCACAAATTCTAAACTACCCTACAGAATCAATGCGATAATAAATTCAATTCGCTAGAGACAGCCGAATAGAGTGTCAATGTTGTGAAAGTAACAAACTGCTATTTTTCTCGTTCGGGATATAAATGGAGGAGTGAAATAGTTCGTGAGACTTGTTCAAACAATGATACACAAAGAATAGCTGCGATATGAAAAGTGAAGTTTCGCTCACTTTGTTAGTATGAATCCGTAAATTCGGCATAAAATATTGTCGACAATATGCCCATGTCTATAGACGACGAAAGTGAAAAAGAAAATAAGGTTTTTGTTGACTTTATTTCAAACTTTTGCCTGCTCTACACCTCTTCTTACCCGAATGCGGCGAAGCCCAAAGGAGGGTTATGTGTTTGATCTGTATGTATGTATGTATGTCCGTTCCTATGTCCGCTCGTAACTACTCAACGACACAACCGATTTTGATAAATGATACATCATTAGATTCGATGGCGCGAGTGTCACTGGGTATGAGGTTCTTTAACATAAACAAAATGGCGGATTTTATGCACTTTTTAAGTGCACAGCGGTCGGGTTTTTTTTAGTAAAAATATTTATTTGTAAAATATAAACCGAGCAAGTGCGAACTGGAGTCGCACACCATGTTGTTTCTTTTTAGTATTTATACGATTTTATGCTTACATGGTAATTCACATAATAACTAATACTATTACTCGGAAAAAGAATAAATATGGTAAATATCCCGGTGTTAATAGTAGTTATTTTTTAGTATTTGTTGTTATAAGAGCAATAGAAATACACATTCTGTTAAAATTTCAAGTCACTATCTAATACGGTTCAAACGATAGAGCCCTGTGACCGACGGACAGACGGACAGATGGACAGACGGATAGCGGAGGCTTAGTAATAGGATTCCGAACCCCTACCCGGCCTGGGTACGACCCTTCGAGTACGGAACCCTAGAAAATGACGTCGAATCATTCCTATGATGCCGCATGAAATAATGAAGAAATTAATGAAGGTATTAAACACTTGCCCTGTACGTAATTTGTAACCAAAGCAAACACATATAGAAAACAAAGCCGCGGAAACGAGGTAGTAAATACACACTCGAGGTCACACTGTTAAATTAATTTCCATTGTTCTTTATATTCTTGGATTTCATTCTTAACAAAATGAATTATTACGTTTTCGAGCAGAACTAACTCTCTTTGAAGTCACGTTGCATTCGCACAACGAATTCCATAAAATTTAAGTTTTAAAATTCCTTTTCAAAACTACAAAGCAAATTAGAAATGAAATTTAAAACACAGAATTAAAAACCAGTTTGTAGACTCTAAGGATCAAAGATTTGTTTGTACACCAAATGCAACGAACAAAATGATTTCAACTCAGCGCACATAGCATTAGATAAGCTACAGTTTAATTAAACACAAATACTCTTACTCATACCTCATACGTCACACTATCTTGAAACAAAAACCGCCTATGACAGAATATGCCCTGTCAAAAAAATCCTGTAAGTTATGTCCCACGTTAGTTAGTCTCGTGTCGTCTCTTGATTCCAGTATCGTCGTAAGTTCTACCTTAACGTCTCTGATTCTAAACCCCCAATACTCAATACCCATATACGTTTCACGAGCGCGTTTACATGTGTGCGTTTATCGGCATTCCGAATTCGAATACTTATTTTAATCTACTACCACACAACTACACTCACAGTTAACACATTTATACATTGGTATAAATGGGTCCCGAACATCAAATCCGACGCTAAGTCCTGTAAGTGTGACTAATGCGCGACCAGCGCGGTTCCAACCTCTGTCGGCGCCTCATTAGTGTGGCTCTGGGTGCGATGGATGACCCTCCACCTTTATGCTAAGGTTATTGTTTGATCGTGATTAAGTGGGAGCCGAGCCTGAGCACAACGCACAGTGACAACAACTCCTTCAATGGAAATTGTGTTTCGAGCTGGCGTTAGGCGGTGTGGCGTGCCACTGATTGTTGTTGATAATTCAATCATTCTATTCATTCATATTACAGCTTTTGTGTACTATTTATGTATTCTTCTTAATATTATTGTAGATTTAAAGTCAGAACTAGAACCCCAAAATATTTTCCCGAAAGTATCAATCGAATTGAAAAGTAGTAACTGCACTTTCAAGGCCAAATGACATCAAGATTTTTCATTTAAATAAGAGATGTTTTTATTTTGTTTGTATTGTTTCAATTGCGATAGCCCGTCCTTGCCGATAAGCAACAATTTAAAACAACTTTAGTATTTACGACCCCGTTTTATGCGGCCCTATCAGAACTGTCTCAACTGGGCAATCGGAGTCCTAAAATCCCGATATCACCAAAATCTGGACGACAATGGACGCCATGCATTCAGTATTAGATGACTTTCTTTACGACCGTTTTAGGGCCTATTTTCCAAAAATCCGTTCTTATCAAGCGATTGCGTCATAAACCTTTTACGAGGCGCAATAAAACTCCAGGTTCCTAGATTCGGTTTGCGGGATGTCGAGTCAGGAACACGTGGGGTCATAAATTATATCGCAGTGTCGACAAATGGGCGGATTTAAAATTTTATGTCGACTTGTGTAAGACAGATTATAAGATTCGTAATAAAGCTGTTAAACTCGGACCAATGGAAGAAAACAATTTTTCATTCATGTTGAACAATGCAACAAAATACAATAATGCTTTTATTGGACAACAAAAAGAAAAATTACAATGGGACCCTTACTAAAAACATGGTTAACAACAGGTAGTCTTATTGCTAAGTCATTTATTTCTGTCCGCCAAATTGTGCAGAACGCTGTGAAAATATCCACGCAAGTATTTATGCGCAACAAATCATCGTATAAGACGGCATACAGCAACAAAATATGGTAAAAAAATGCATGATTCACGAAAACTGAAATGCCTGAGCGTACGAATACATTTTAATTTTACTTCACTCTTCGGTGACCACAAAGGGGCTACGTATATTTCGGGGAAGGCTTCTCGGCGCGGGTACCATTCAACCCAGCTCTCTTGGATTTCATTTAACTAATAGTTTGCCTTGCAACCGTCGGATAAACTCAAATAGGAGTGCAAGCGTTGGAAAGGATTTGAGTGCAGATGAGCAGAGCTGTATCCATTCAGTGCTGGATATAGTCTTCCTTATTGCGCCATTACGTTTATGGACTTTTTATCGTTACTGCTAACGGGTTCGCACAAGATTCAGGTATAAAGTTATCTTTTAGAGTCCAATATGATCAAGTTATCACAATCTAAGCTACAAGTTATTATAAACAAAAGTATTTACCCGCGGTTTTGCATGCGTTATTCCCGTTAATTGTCCCAAAGGAACACTTTAATCTACCTTTGTGATATTGAGACAAGGTATGATTTATACCATCACTGCGAAATGTTCTCGGAAATTCAATGAGAATTTAAGCAACTTATTGGTAACTTATCACTTATCAACAAAGTAATTAACTGTATCAAACTACAACATGTACATAAACAATATGGAGTATTTATTATGCACATTTAAACTTTATTGTAAGAACATTTTCTTTTTTAATCAATAAGTTACATGTTGCAAGAATATTCTCAGAACATTCCCGAAAATGTATCTACGTTTTGAGAATTTTCTGCAACTTGTACATTGCTTAGTATGAAGTCACTAAAATGCTGGTCACTCTGTCAGAGTGTTAACTCGTCTGCTAGCTATTTGACTGTTTTAAAACGTTTGGCCATGAAGAGTACACTGAGTGAATTTGATCACGAAATCTTGTATGTGTTTCGATCTCTCAATTTCCCAACGTGAAGCTGCCATTTTAATTGTATTGTTACAAACAAAGCCCCCAACATAAACCCTGAAAGTTTTGATTAGAATCCCAAACTAACCTCACCTTATCTCTCCCATTCGCGAAACTGCATGTAACCCGACCCTCAACTCAATCCATGCAGCCAAAGGGCTCTGAATGATATTAATTATCTTCCAGGCCGTCTCAAATGCCTCCATAATGAGCGTCGTGCAAAGAACGAGGCCGGAGCGCCGAGCAAACAAAGCGGCGAGGCCATTGTGCAGGCCCCGTAATGGCCCAGCACAAAGCAACGCGAGCCACCTTTTGTTCCGCGATATTTACCAAAAACTCCCAACTTTCCGATACGTATCCAGTTAGGTAACTTGGTAGGATTCTTTGTTTATGTTTCCTAGCAATTTCGTTCATAAAGTGTGTCAGTGTACAATGGCGCGCGGATTGTGTGCGCGCATTGTTGGGGAAACTTCCGTAGAATGAATTCATACGTCGCGCCATTCATTAGTACGGCGCGCCAGCGATTTGCCCTTTTTTCCAGTTGAGGAAAACGTGGCATTAAATGTATTTTCGTTTGGAATTATTATGGTAAACTCGATTGTGCGTCGAGGGATGAAATTTTGATTGGTTTCTATCAACTGTTTGATATTTCAGCACCCTTTTAACTTTACGATTTCATAAGAATAACGTAACTTAAGAAGTTTCTATACATCGTTTTCTCTTTTTAGGGTTCCATACCTCAAAAGGAAAAAAACGGAACTCTTATAGGATCACTCGTGTGTCTGTCTGTTTGTCACAGCCAATTTGCTCCGAAAGTACTGGACCGATTGAGTTGAAATTTGGTACATATGTTGAAGTCAATAACCTAAACACCAATCATCTCCGAAACTATTGGACTTAAAATTTTGAAAAAAAAATACGAAAATTAGTCCTCCACCTATAGATTACAGGAAAACCTATAAGAAGTCTGTGCAATAAAGTATAATCGTGTTGTATTGTTTTGAACGTACGGAACCCTCCCCAAGCGAGTCTAACTCGCACTTGTCCGGTTTTATATTATAGCCGTTTGTGACCTTCGTTGAGGAGCTCCAACAGACACATCGTACTCAAAACGTTCACTAAACGCAGCCATCATCTTCTCAGGCGAGATCTTCCCCGAGCTATACACGACGGCGTCGCTGGACGAGTCGGACAGCACGGAGGCGGAGGCGGGCGCGGGCGCGGGCGCGGAGTGCTCGCCCGCGCCCGCGCCGTCGCCGCGCCCCGCGCTGTCGCTGCCGTCGCCGCAGCCCACGCCCAAGGAGGACTCGCTCACCACCTTAGATACGCAGTATTACAGGTGAGTTTGGAATAATAATTGGCTATTTGACAACTTTTTTCTGTTATATGTTATAGACCTATCAATAATAGAAATATTAGTGAAAAAATCACTTCGATATCATAATCACCGTGATACTAGAATGTTAAAATTACATTTTTGGCCTTTCCCAAATAAGTGCCGAAACGCTTCCTATTGAAGCCCATTATAACGTGACGTCACGAAGACATGTCGTTGTTTAAGGAAATCGAGAACTTTGTTCTGCAACTATTCCATGTAACGGTTCCATGACAAAAGTTACCATACATTTTATGCATTATTTAATGGTAATTATTAACAGTTTTTAAAGATGTTATACTTTTAAAATTGACTTTCCTGCCCAACTCTGCAGGCTCATAAAAAAGTTACACATTGGGTATCAAACTCAAAACTTAAATATATTTCCTTAATTTGCTTATACAGGGTGTTTGGTCCATCGTTTGCCAAATTAAAATGGCGGATAGGTGGCGTTATTTTCTATCTCTCTACGCTCTCTAAAAAAATTTTTGGCCCACGTGTATTTATTTTTGCTTTCTTTTGTTATTTTCAAAGAATTTACAGGGCCGACGCGTTCAAATTTGAATTTAAAAAAAAAGGAAGTGAAAAAGAGATGAAATATTTATTGCATCGTGATCTGTAACGTTTCACGGTTGTATCAAAGTCAAAATTACTGACATGTTACCGCTAGTTTTTTTTTTATTGACCCTCAAATGTTTTACAACATGTAAAAATTTAGTCAAAGATCAATTTTGATTTCCAATAAAAATAAACTAAATAACAGAAATTATCAAAAACAATAAACGAACGACTGAAAAACACTAAAAAAACTTAACAAAAGACATTCGGGGAAATAGACATCAAAGACCAAACCCCCGTATTTCAGGGGCTAGTTATCTCTGTAGCATGTGTGAAATTAGTTAAAATATAACTTATTTCTTAAGTCAAAACTAAAAATGTTAAATGAGTGTCATGTGAAAATGGGTAAAAACTTTCTCAGTGAATCATGTTAGATAATAATACACCACATGGTCTAAAAATTAATAATACAGTAACGTATTTTATTAAACTTAGAAACAGTAAATGTTCTGTTACATGAAATATTACAGTGGAAAAGAAAAATGAAGAATAAAAATAAAAGTTGTTCTTTTATATCTTATTCTTGATTTAGGTTCCCAAGCTCGAGACAAAGGTAAAAAGAATCCTAGCGAAATTATTTATCTAATCTTGGCAACTATTCAAGGAATAAAAAAATAACTTTCACTTAAAATAACTCTTGCTTCGACGCCTGAGACCTTTTACATCTCTAAAAATTTAGTTTTAAGTTAGATGTAATGTATTAATATCATATTGTTGTAATACTTCATATCCCACCAAAAACATAAATGTAAAAAAAGGAGAGCCAAGTTCAATACAAAAATTATGCTTGGCTGTGGGCTTCGCCGCAAAAAGAATGGAGATCTAAATGAGTGCCAAGTTCTATGCAAAATCCAAATATGTATTTATAGAAACAAAATAACATTATGAACAAGTATTAAACTCTATTTCTTTGGTTAACTGGATACCTATAACAGTTGCTGTTATTTAAAAATGTGAGATCTTAAAGTAGGTAGATTTGACTTGGCCATAAACGGTCAAATATAGGTTCTTTAGTTTAGTTGTGCTAATAGTTTGTAATATCTGCTTAACATCTCCCTGAGAATAATCAGAAGCACAACCGCAACTTGGTTACCAGCTGTGCTGTGGAACCTTTGTCCGCAATCGTCAGTAATGCGCCATTCCTTTTTCCCGTCTGCGGGCCTCTGATAGTGGAAATGGATGGCCCGCGGGCATAGTGAAGGTATAATAGTAGGTTAATTGTCCTTCCGCATTGTTAGGGTCAATCCACTTTTTCTTGTTTGTTATTTTGTCCCGTTGTCCAAGTGATAACAGTGTCTGAGTTTCTTAAAAAAAGGGTTATGGTAGCTATTCATGTGCATAAGAGAGTTTTTAAAAAACGGTTATGATATCATACTATTCATGTGCATACGAGATGGCCCATAAAATAATGGGCTTATAACTATAACAAAAATGTACGTTTAATGAATTTGAACTGTAGAAAACTTATAGAAATTCATGTTTTTAAAGAGTTGTCCAGGGGACGTAACCATGGCAACGCGGTACAAAAACAAGTTGATCGACCCATAATGTTAATATTTTTGTGTAAGAGGTTCAAATATAATAGAGAGTTTGAAAAAGCGACATTTAGATATTTTTCATTATTAACTTATAACATCAATTATATGAACGACTGTACACAATTTGCCATACGAATAAATAATTAAGAGGACAAATTGAAAAAAATAAGGATTGTAATAAATGGAATTCGCTCCCATTGTCGGTATTTCCTGACAAATATTTATAACTTAATATAAGAATAAACAACCTATTACGGAAATTGACAAGCCACATCTTAGGCCTCGTAGCCGCTTCCCATCAGGCTACTGAGGTCAAACGTAAGTTAGTAAAAGAATAAAGAGAAAAATTGATTCAGATCATTTATTTTCATAAATTTATTTAAATACGAGAGAAAAAGTAACGCGTCACACATTTTTTCCAGAAGTGGCGATGTGATATCAAATTTCACATCGCCAAACCATCGCCTTAAGCAAAACAATGAATAAATTCTTCCCTTGTTAATGACAAAGTGATATGCCAGGAAATTTACCAAAGTGTGCAACACCTCATCGCTAAACTAAGCTGAAAAAATTCAACTGTACAAACATGTCAGCTCAAAATTAACTTCCTAGACTGAATAGTTACTAAACAAAGTTGTTGAATATTTTTGTTAATAGGACTATTTATAACCTTTTCTATACAGATAATGCGAGATACATAACCAAATTTTAACTTAAAAAAACCCGACAGCGGTGCAAA
Organism: Eudemis profundana; assembly: GCA_947034925.1. NCBI lineage: Eukaryota > Metazoa > Arthropoda > Insecta > Lepidoptera > Tortricidae > Eudemis > Eudemis profundana. The sequence goes on from OX344799.1 coordinate 612,746, forward strand.
ATCTACCGCACATGAAATCCGCCATTTGGTTTTATTTTTGTACAAATACCCAGTGACACCCGCGGAGTGATTCCCATTTGTTCCATGGAACTGTGACGTCATAGAAGTAAGTGATATTTTAATTTTTATTTGATCTATAGAACATATAAGATTGCTTAATATTATTTGTTCTATAGAACTAGAATACTATGGAACAAACTCATATGCTAGTATTGTAAAGTTGTTCTATAGAACATATGGCAAACTTGATTTTTAAAATTGTTCCATGGAACTGACAGGTTAGAACGAAATAGCTAATAATGATTCTTTACGATTATCTATTCTAATAAATGCTTTATCTCCACTAACTGGCCACTTGAAAACACTGCTGTCAGTTAGATTAGTCTTTGCGATTTTGATTTGTAACTTTTATTTCAAGTTAGTAAAATTATTGTAACACGGATTAGATAAGTAAGTAAAGTAACTACTTCGCCTGAGGTGTGATAAGGTAACCTGCATAGTAGTGAAGTCGGGTAATATATCGGGTAGTATGAATTTCTATAGAACAACTTGGGAACACTAATTACTATTTTGTTTCATAATGGAACAGCATGGGAAAAGAGTAGTATCATTTTGTTCCAGTGCGTCACTGGCAAGAAAATCGGGGTGAAAAGCTAATATGTAGTTCTATGGAACAATTTGGCAAAATAAATTCCAGTTTGTACCATGACGTCACAGTTCCATGAAACAAATGGGAATCACTCCACTCGCGTTATCAAGACGAATCTAATGATGTATCATTTATCAAAATCGGGTGTGTCGTAAAGTAATTACGAGCGGACATAGGAACGGACATACATACACGTTAAATAAACACATAACCCTCCTTTTAGGCTTCGCCGCAGTCGGCTAAAAATGGACATGTTTGCTACCCCAGTGTTCAATACCTAGAGAAAAGCGAATGCGCTGTAGGTTTTTTTTTTAGAAACTGACAAACTCGCAACCCATTCCTGGAAATAGCGATTGTCGGACCGGGTGGTCGGCCGTGGAGTTCGCTGGGGTCGAACCAGGTCGCTAGCCAGACCACCCACGCACAGACAGTCAGACACACACAGTCGACACACAGGTCGGGCTGGATGAGTGCCGGGGGTGCCTGGGTTCGAACCAGGTCACCTTGTCCCGGCCTACCTCGAAAGAATCGGGCTAGGTGGGAGCCTGAACGCCTGGAGTCGAACCAGGTCGTTTGGCCAGGGCCACCTTGACTTTGCGCTGATTGCTCAGAGTGAGCAGCGGACCAGCGGGAAGGATGAAGCGGATCATCCTGTCCTTATGTGAACGTGTGTATCGAACTAATGGGAGTTTTAGTTGCCGGTTCGCTAAAACCTAGCCCAGCTAAGAAGACTCCGGCAAGAAATTTAGCTGAGCCCGAGCGAGGTCGGAGTGAGCGCTGTAGGTACTTTTCTCATTTCGCTGTGGCAGCTTCCGAATGAATTAACCGGAGTTTGCCAGTAACGGAATTAACGGATGAATAATGAGTGTTATTTCTCCAACAAGAGACGTTGTTTTGATGCTTTTTATCTTTCATCTGCGCCGTGAGAAATGAGTCGGGAGCGTAGGGTTTTAAATTTGTCGCTCTAGCGCAGATAAACGGGATTTATTTGTTACATTATGGTAATTTGGATGGCATGGTTATTCATTGCGTGAGTTGGGAACAATGCACCGGTAATTTCGTTTTAGAAGCGAAATACTTATTTGAATTCCATTTTTCGGGACGTACCGTAGTCACGTCACGGCTTAATGGTCCAATCAAGTGTAAAATTTAAAGTGCATAAAATCCGCCATTTTGTTTATTTTAAGGATCTTCATACCCAGTGACACTCGCGCCATCAAGACGAATCTAATGATGTATCATTTATCAAAATCGGTTGTGCCGTTGAGTAGTTACGAGCGGACATAGGAACGGACATACATACATACATACATACATACATACATACATACATACATACAGGTCAAACACATAAACCTCCTTTGGGCTTCGCCGCTGTCGGGTAAAAAATGGGTGCATACAAGAGCATTTACTCGTGGATATTTCCATTAAAAGGAACTTTTTAACGGAATATTATTCCTATGTTTTAATCCAGGATTTCGTCTTATTGCATACCAAATATCAGTTCAATCCATTCAGTTGTAACTGCGTTATTTAGTATCAAACATCCAAACTTCATCACGAACTTTCACATCACATTAATAATTAAAAATGTGAAAGTTTGTGAAGATGTTTGGAGGTTTGGTGTTTGTTACTAAATAACGGAGTAACAACTGGACGGATTGAGCTGAAATTTGGCGTGCAAGTAGTCCTGGATTGAAACAAAGGATACTTTATATCCCCGGTTACCTTGGGAAAGTAACGGGGACCACGCGGCCGAAGCCGCGGGTGAATGCTAGTTTATAATATTAGTGCGATGAACAAACGAGTCAAGCCAGTTGAGGCGGCGCTAACCCGGTGCGGAGCTGTTATGTATAGCATGATAACCTTAAAACTCTTAACACCGAGAACCCGCGCCGCGGGCGCTAGGCTCGTTGCTCTTTTCCACCACACGCCGTTCCCCATGTTACGGCTACGAGGGTGGCGCATAGCGCTACGTGGTTACGAAAGTGTTTACGCATTCAGTGCCAAGCATCGCTACGTGTGCTACGTCGTAGTCCGTAGCACGCTAATTGCCATGACATGTGTAGCCAAAATACTACGTAGGCGTTGAACCCGGCTATCGGGTTGGTAGCATTCAAAGTGTTAAAAGCGGTAATTTCACGAAGTGGACGTTTCAAGAAGTTTTTTTTAATTATTTAAGTTAATTAAATACACAAACTCTTACAATTAAGACGCGTTACAGAAACCTGTGGGAGGTTTAAACGTGACGCGAATGTTTCACACAGCTCACAACATTGCAAGGATATAAGTATTCTTAATAGTAATAGGCTACATTACACCGGCAATCACAAATCGTCGTCGGCACTAAGATAACATTTTTTTAAGATGTGGACGTTTCAGAAAGTGGACATTTCAAGAAGTGAACATTTCACAAAGTGAAAGTCACTTTGTGAAGTGTAATTTTGTATAGCAGTCATTTAAGTATATAAACATTTGCAGCCGTAGTTATTTTAGTTATGTCCCACTGTGGTCCTGAAGTCCTGAACAATCGAAAGGAATTAATTTTATGCCTAGAATTATAATCATTATTTGTCGCTTCAATAGGTAGTCATCATTTGCTTCTGTTTTGTGTCTGGCTGTGCTGTAAATAATTATATGTATACATATCTTTCGTTTTTATATATGTATCCATTTCCCTTATATTTAATAATTTGTGAGCATTCTTTGTATTTTGAAGTGTTAACTTTACATAGACTCCGCTACCCAAAGGTGTGTCTGGAAGAGATCGCTCTAGCGATAGGACCGCCTATTGTTTACCACTGTTTTTATTTAAGTTTGCAATGTAATTTTCTTTTAGTGTGCAATAAAGTATGATTGTATTGTATTGTAAATGTTCGCTGAATCCACCTTGAATACCCCTTTTACTGGGAACTGATATTGAAATTTCCCTTTCGAAGAACTTCCTTAATAACATTCAAATAAATATGAACGTTAAAATGAATTTCAGTCGAAATGTTGAATTAATACGATTCCCGGTGTTTCTGTAATACTTAGTAATTGGTAAAGTGTGTCAATTTCAGGTTGAAATCCAAGATTAAACAGGCAATTGAACAAAACAGGCAACATGAAACGGTGGCGGAACGAGTTGCCAGGCACAATGGCGCGAATGCCATTCCTAACTAGGGCTGCCGACTAATTCTGCCGCCATAACGCAAAAGGGCACATCTATTTTTTTTTTCGACACTGAGTTCTATACATACTCGTATTCGGAATCAGTAAATTTCACTGATTCTGAAGTCGAAAATAGTACATTACACAACTAGGGTGGTAATACAAAGAAAGGCCGAGATCGCCGAAGTTTGCGGCCCGAGCTGCAAGCGAGGGACGTAAATATGCGATCGAGGGCTTTTTTTATTACCTCCCGTGTTGTGTACAACATTTTATGTCTACACTTGGCCAGAAAGCGGCTTTTTCCGTACGCGCAGCGTGCGGAAAAAGCCACTTTATGGCCAGGTGTGGCATAAAAAATGTTATTTGTGCCCTTTTGCGTTATGGCGGCAGAATTCGTGGGGAAATATAGTGATTTTCAACACACTTGCTAATAAAGTGGCCCTTATTTCGTCGCTCTTACGCGCGGAACGCAGCTTATTACGCACGCGTGCTTTTTACTTTACATTACCGGACTAGTGCTCTAATTACCCCCAATTGGCCAACGCTACGTGTACGGAAAAATCCGCTTTCTAGCCAAGTGTAGACATAAAATGATGTACACAACACGGGAGGTACCTAATAAAGAAAACCCTCAATCGCACATTTACATCCCTCGCTTGCAGCTCGGGCCGCAAACATCTGCGATTTCGGCCTTTCTTTGTTTTACCACCCGAGTTGTGTAATGTACTATTATTCGCATGTGTGTTGAAAAACGTCGTATGACACTCGTAGGCATTGGTCATTACAGTCGAGGCTATGTTGCACAGCCCGAGCCGTCAGGCGAGGACATAGCCCACTCGTATCATAATTCCTGCTTAAGGCGATTGAGTCGGTCGGTTTTTCCATACAAATGGAAAGTCATTGTTTGCTTTTACGGTATCAATAATTTTAATAAAACATCTTAAACGGATTAAATCACGTATATTACTTTATTTTTTACGTCCCGACGATTCGTAAATATTTTCAGCGCTCGTGGTCGCGGGTATTCTGAGAAAATCATACATTTTCCTAGTCAAAATTACCGTTGTACAAACCTAATCACTTTAAAAATTGAAATTAAAATTTTGTGTTGCCAGGTGGGCCTAATGTGTAAAGACGTTTACACACAGGGTCAAAATTATAGTTCAATACTATGTGCTAAAATTATACTGTTGGCAACCCTATTCTGAACCGAAATTATTATGTAATTAATTTGTAATTGCGTATTTCTGTCCATTGTTTTTCAGGCGTTTCCCCCGGACGTGCATTGAGACGGTTGAAAACCATTTAAATTTCAATCATAATGCGTCCACTTTAAGTCCAAATTATGATGCTGATTGGTGGTTTTAAAGCTCTTGTGTACTGCTGTAGCATTTCGGGATATAATTGAATGCTTTTTAATATCAGACGTAAGCCAGTTTTATTAGGATTCTGTTTGAAACGGGCCGTTAAGTAATTACGGCTTTTTAGTTTTAAACGCGTGTTGTTAGTTCTGTACTTTATAGGATCATTAATAAAGTTTTGATGGCGGAAAACGATTTTAGTTTTACCGTTCGCAAACGAGGGGTTTAATGGGCACTTCGATTCACATTATTGATTCATATCCTGCAAATTATTTCGAAAACGACATGATAAATGTTTATAGGGATATTTTTATAGCCATTATTTTAAAGCCATAAATACATACCATTTTTAGCGTTCCGTAGTCAAAATGGCAAAAACGGAACCCTTATAGTTTCGTCATGTCCGTCCGTCCGTCTGTCCGTCTGTCCGTATGTCACAGGTATTTTCCTCAAAAACTACATGATGGATATTGATGAAATTTGGAATATAAGTGTATGAGCCGCTCCTTTACTTGGTAGTTAAACAACTAAAATATTTTTTTTAGGTGGGGGGGGTACTCCATACATGTTACGGAAACTAAAAAAAATTTTTTCAGCAAATATCAACGTGTTGTACATAGTTCGATAGCTCTTTAAAAAACACTATAAGGTTTCAAAGTAATGTTTTTGATTAAGTGAATATATTTGGAAATAATCGCTCCGAAAGTTGTGTAAATTGTGTCCCCCGCCCTCTATCATCTAAACCGTGTGTCCGAAAAATATGAAGATATATAGCAGGATGTGCAAGTCGCAAAATGTGCAGGCTACGCAAAACGTGCATATCGCAAAAAGTGCAGATCGCAAAATGTGCAAGTCGTAAAATGTGCAAGTCGCAAAATGTGCAGGTCGTGAAATGTGCAGATCGCAAAATGTGTAAGAGCGGCCGAACATTGGGCTATTCGTGGCGGCCAATAAAAGCGACCACAAATAAGGAGCTTGTGCCCCTAGCGAGGCCACGAGCACGCCCGTCGTGCGCTGGTGTCATACAAAATCTATGAAAAACCTCTTGCTTGGCTTTTGGGTGTATGGAAAACCTACCCACTTGAGTGGTCGCCTTATCCAACAGTTGCAGCCAAGCGTGCCAACAACACTAGTCCTAGTTATGGACGTCCTTAGAAAAGAGAACGCTTAACGGTAGTTCTGTTCGGCAGGTGGACTTACCCAGGGACCCTTTTCGCCGATCTCGATAATAGGTGGCTTTTTTATCCTCACTTCAGATGCAGCAATTAATTGTCACACCTACGTGGCAGGGGAAGCGCTGGGTTGACCTGTGCAAGGCAGAGTCATTGAAGTTTGGAAGTAACTTCGGTTGCTGTCTCGTTTCCCCGCCGTCCCCCCGAGTTTTGCGATCTGCACATTTTACGATCTGCACATTTTGCGATTTGCACCTTTTGCGATTTGCGCTTTTTGCGATCTGCACTATTTGCGATCTGCACTTTCTGCGATTTGCTCCACTGCACATTTTGCGATATGCACATCCTACTATGTATCCGTTTTTACCCGACTGCGGCGAAGCCCAAAGGAGGGTTATGTGTTTGACCTGTATGTATGTATGTATGTCCGTTCCTGTGTCCGCTCGTAACTACTCAACGGCACATCTGATTTTGATAAATGATACATCGTTAGATTCGTCTTGATGGTGCGAGTGTCACTGGGTATGAAGTTCGTTAAAATAAACAAAATGGCGGATTTTATGCAGTTTCAAAATGCACCGCGGTCGGGTTTTTTTTAGTAAAAATGTGGTTATTGAGTTATTGCCGATAAGCTGCGCTTCTCAACAAAAGGCCGTAATTGCTATGAAGATACGCTCTTTTGTTGTTGTACTTTTTTTACATCGTATTTTTTACCTTATAGTTAAGGCTATGGAACCCTACACTGAGCATGGTCCGACATGCTCTTGGTCAGTTATTTTAAACACAAAGCGGAGTTGGGTCATTCAACTTTTCCTTGTTTGTTATTTTGTCTTGTTGTTTTCCATATACAATAGTAAACTTTTTTAGCACATTGTTGTGGAACAAAATTAATAGTAGGTATGGCATAATCGATGCTATCTACATAAAATGGATAACTCGAGGTGTGGGTTTAAGAGCTGACTAAGTCACAATGTAAAGGCTCTCTTTAATTAAATACTTAATTATTTTGTTTCATCAAAAGCACGAGTAGAACAGAACCTAAGCAGCTTTAGATCGAGAGCGAGTTTGAGGATAATCCCTTTTAATACGTTTTAGGGACTCTTAATTAGGTATCACATATATAATGAGGACTAGCATTTTACTAAGCTTGTTGCTTAATAAACAAAGTATTCAAAAGAGGGATTTTAAATGACATTATTTTACGAGTTGGCAGCACTTGGACGATAAGAGCTCTGAATATGAGACCTTTATAAGATTTTTCTTGCGTTTTCTCGTGCGGCCTCGCTGGTAATAATAAAACAGTAACTAGGTATACCTGCTGTTTTATTATTAACATTAAATGGTATTCATCTTGACTTCAATCCAACCTTATGTCATCGTTCGTTAGCATCCCACATTTTCAACTTTAAGAACGATCGTTGGGTGGTTATTGTAACCTCAATGAATATCATTTATATATCATGTCATAACGGAAAAGTCATAACAACCTGGTGCAAACTATAGTTCGTACCAGATAACAATAGACTCTAGAAGGACAGAGAAGCAGTGATTCCAAACATTTTCTGTAAAGTTGTTATACTTGTACCTAATAATATTTATTTCATGTAACATTGTAAGACAGTTTGTAAACCATCACATAAACATTCACTTCTTCTTCGCGATGGTCTCGAACACGCACACTCGTGACAACGCACGCTAAAGCAAACGCCTCTTCCACTGCCCCACAGAATCACTCCAGTTGAATTGATCGTTACACATAACTATTCACCAATTAGGTACTTATGAATAGCAAACTATAACCAAAACAGTATACAATAAAACATCAAACGAATTAGACATAACTATTTGATAATAAGAGCTCTGATCATCGAGCACAACTGTCTCATATCTTGAATGTTGCTTATCTCTGACTCTTTGGATATTTTATAAGGATACTTTTTTATTTTCAGCCAACCAAAAAGTATGGACATCATCAATATTTAATTTTTGACTAACTACTTTAGAAATGTAATTTATTGAATGTCAACCTAAAACCGGCACTATAAAGAACCTTTTTTTTTCTTCTGTCTATTCCTATACAGAACAGACTGTAGCTAAGTCTACCAAGATAACCCGTGTAATCGGTTCTAAAATATATAATGCATTGAGCAATCTACTTATGCATTATTAACCGACTTCCGATTGCATTAAGCAATCTACTTATGATCAGACTTTTTTAATGAATTATAAAAATGCCTCGGCGGAAAGGCATTTTACGACATTTCCGAATTCTATAATGATAATTATTATTGTTGAATAAATATTTAAAACATTTTTAATGTAATTGTCAATATAAGGTATTAATTTCAACATAATTATTATCGTTTTATTATTTATAATTTTATTTTATTTTATTAACCTTTTTGTAATATTTTCTTTATAATTTTTCTTGACATGTGAAATTGATGATTATGAATAAATGAGTATGAGTATCTGTTTGTCCAACAGCTACACTGTGGCACTAGGAGTGACCGTGGGCGCGGGGTGCTTCCTGCTGGCGCTGAACGTGCTGGTGTTCGCCGGCATCTACCTGCAGAGGGGCCGCCGGCGGGCCACGCATCGGAGGCCTAGGAGGGAAGGTTAGTACATACTGTAGTATCCCAGTCTTCACCCAGGACTGTCTATATGTGTGCGTTACTATATATAGACTTAGCTCGACAGCACACCACCACTCTCTGCAACGGTCGGGTATAAACTGCCCCACTCCGCTGGTCGTGACGTATATGCACGAAATAAGGATAGCAACTGAACACTACACATACCAATACAGGTTTAGTCACATCAGAACAGGAAAAAAATAAACAGTAATAAAAATAAAAAAAAACGACTGCCATGAACGAACGCGAGCTTAAAAGTTAACAAAAGCATAAGGTCCTAATTTATTAGTTGCAGATATTTTTACAGCTGATAGTACTCGGTCTCTGGGGTATATTCAAGCATGAAACATTATAACTTTTACGATGTTTTTTTGGAGAAAAAGGAAAAACAAATTTGCTACGTAATAACACCCTGTTAATGTGATTACTAAATGAAAACTCATTGAACAGATTCTAGTAGCTCTTTTACGTACCACTTAACTGTAACTGGTCACTTCACGTCGTCCCATCCTAATGACATTTGCAGTTTTCCCGCCGAACCGTTACGATATTTACGACAAACAATTGTTGACATGACAGATAGTGTTATTGTGACATGTGATAATGCACATGGTGATTTTTTTTAGACGAAATTATAATTAATTTTTTTGTTAGGTAAATAAAATCAAAAAAGTTATATGAAAAGATTTCTTAATTTGTATTTAAAGTATTAACTTTAATGTAAAGTATAATGTGTTAAAATATCTGGAACTAATAAATTAGGACCTTATATTTTTATGATCAGCTTTTAAAATTCTTCATTTTGATACTCCACTCGATGGGGTCGGAAGATTTTTTTCTTCCGAACACGTAATATGGCGTACAGAATCCGCCATATTGTTTTTATGATGACCTATGACACTCGGAATAACTCAGGGAACCTAATGATACCCGACACGTCTAAATCCGTTCAGGGGTTTAGAAATTATCGTGAAATAAAGAAACCCACATACATAGATACATACACGCTAGATACATACCCTGAAAACAAAACACTCCTTTTTTGGGCGGTCGTGTAAAAATGGGATCAATCTGGAACCTTTTCTTCTCTTCAGGATCTTTTTAAATGGATTTTTAAATCACGGAGTTCTGAGGTAGAAAATAAAAAAAATAATAAAGAACTCTGCTATTATTCCGTTTCTCTGCGCTGCAAACTTCAGGCTCTAATCTGGTGAAATCGGGCGCGAGGAGCCTCTTACCCACTTACCATCCTTTTTTCTGTTTTCTTCGTTTTGTCTTGAAAATATTCCTTTTAAACCATAATCCGCAGTTAGCTGAGTTTAAAATCCAAGGATATAATATATTTAAATCTGGTTTGCTCGACATATCATTTAAATGACAGCATGTAAATGAAACGACCGATTTTTTACGGCGTTTTATTTTCGTCATTGACGTTTCATTAAATATTGTTCAAAAAGACGATGCTTAAAGTTAATTTTTCATGAAACAGAAAGACAATCCCGAGGCTAAGTCTTATTTTATCAAAATTTTCGTTGAAGTAAATAATCGTCAACAACAATGATTTTCGAACCGCTCGGTCAAAACGGTCAGAGAATCGACCAAAACCAGTTTTTTCTTGAGTACAAACGAATCTTCTTCTTTTTTGTCGTTCCCTCATTACTGCGGATCGTGCCCTACTGTGATGTCCCTCCACATAACGCGGTCAATGACCATATGGGCTGCCCTCTGCATGGTACCACAAGCATTCTTTATGGTGTCAGACCAGGCGGTGGTCGACAAGGTTGTCGGGATTCGTCCTCTGGCGCGTCGGCCTACGTACAACTCGGTTTCGTAATTATCAGCTCCTTTAATATGGACACGTTCTTTCTCAATGCCGTCCATGGGATCCTGAGCATATTTCTTCAGCGCCACATTTCAAAAGCATCGATGTTGCTTCTGTCTAGACTCTTCAGGCTCCATCCAAATCTTACCTAAATCTAAAAGTTAGATGATGATTATGATACACGATGTTCTCTTTTTTATAATTTTACTGCTTAACAGAAAAATACGGTCGGTCATGTGAAAATTCTATAAAATTAAACATTCAATAAAACCTTTGTCGACAAACGGCAAGCACTTGTATGGGGACCCTCTTTTATGTTTAGCTTTATTAAGGTTTTATTTTTTGTTGTTCGGCACCCTTTGGTTAGGGAACCCTAAAAAACAACGGTATGCATTCGTCTACAATCAAATTTTGAAGTTTTGTAGAGGCTCTCGTTAACGCATGGACTTTATGGGCATTTTTATTTTAAAATCTACGGTTAGGCGAAACTTAAGCTATGTTCAAATACCGTCTAACCTGTCAGTCCGTGACGAAATGCATGGAGTTTGACACTAATCATCAGTTCTGTGACGACCTGCTAACTGTCAGTTAAGAACGCACTTTAAATGAAAAAGCCCTTATACAACCTGAGTAGACGCTCTCCTCGGGGCGTGCAGCGGGGCGGGGCGTGCGGCGTTCATGTTCAACATAAACAAATGTATTTGAGCGTACCTTACACTTACACTAAGTGTAAGTGTACGTGTAAGGCCTGAGTTGCGAGCGTGCGGCGTGGCGGGCAACGTCAAAGGGTTTTGTGCAGCGTACACTCAGGACGCTCACGCAACCCCTAGATATATTGATACCTGAATTTGCACCAATTAAAAACCAGTCGAAGAATTGGTAACTTACGTTACACTCTGTCGTGGAACCCTGTCCACGAAATGAATATTCGATAAAAATTTAACTTACAATGAAACGTTGGTCGCAAACGGCGTTTGTCCACAATCAATGTGAAGTGTTTGGCTATACAGAGTCGATGTACGCTAACCCAGTACCCCCATGAAGTGCACAATAAAACAGCCGATGTACAAATAACAACACCGATAGCCGACACTACGGGGGCGGGCGTGAGTTATGAGGTTCTATCCGCCCCACGCGCCCTCGCTCCGTAACTGATGGAGAATTTTTCCCGTCCTAGTCATTCTAGATAGTAAAATATGGCGTGTGGGTTTTTAAACTTGCAAATGCTCACTTGATACGTTAAAGAGCCGATAATCGGATAAAATTTTTTGGTATCCCGTAGTCCTTTTTCTAGAGAGTACGTTCCTGTTGGGTGTCGGGCGGTTGTAAAATGCAAAAAATGTTATGATTGCCATTTTTCTGTTAGTGTATTTTGTAGTTTATTTTTTAAAAAATAGAGTCGAAAATCTGTTTAATACCTTCCAAGGTGTTTATAATCTTCTTTTACTACAAGCTCGTTATCTTAATTTGCGGTTAACCACTCAATGGTATTATAGTAGGTACGGTAGTCTTAAGTAGAAGAGCTCAGTTCAAAATGTGTAAGATATACACATGGTAAACATAATGTCATAAAGCTATCTCTAACTTTATCCTCTAATAGATAGCTTTATTGTTTGTAAAACTTACCTGACAACTAAAATACTGCCAACAGACAAGAAGTATCTATATAAATCACCTTTTTATTCAAAAAGACTAAAGAAATCCGACGCAAGCGAAGCCTTTGAAACTAAAAACGTGTTCTTTTGTGTGAAAATCGTTTAAAATGAAAAATTACTTAGTTAATATTTCACAAGTTAGCGTGTTTTTATGAAGGAGATCCGTTAAGAAATCTGCGAGCGCTTTTTCCATATCATCTTGGTCGTAACTTGCAGAGCATGACTAAGGACACTGATATATGAGTATGACTCGACTGGCCTGGCGGCAGTTTTACTGCTGAACGTTTTTAGGTTTTCTTGAGCACCCTTGCGTCTTGCTACAGTTAGCAATATAGTTTTTAGGGTTCCGTACCTAAAGGGGAAAAAAGGGAACCCTTATTTATAGGATCACTCGCGCACGGTATAATAGCACTAATTTTTAAAAGATAAATAAACTTGAACATTAAAAAGCAAGAAATATAATTATCTTAGTATATTACACAACTAGGGTGGTAATATAAAGAAAGGCCGAGATCGCAGATGTTTGCGGCCCGAGCCGCAGGCGAGGGACGTAAATATGCGATCGAGGGCTTTCTTTATTACCTCCCGTGCTGTGTATACATCATTTTATGTCTACAGTTGGCCAGAAAGCGACTTTTTCCGACCGCGTAGCGTGCGGAAAAGCCACTTTATGGCCAGGTGTGGCATAATAGTATTTTATGCAACAGTTGTATAAGAAGGTTCAAAAAATGCGAATTGCGTGAGTTGCGATACGAGCCGCGAATGCGGCGAGTATCGCAAATAGAGACGCAATGAGCGTTTTTTGACTTAATTATACAACGTTGCATACAATACTTTTTCTACGACAGGTTTTAAAATTATAAAATACAAACAAGGCATAACCTGCAAAGAAGGCAAATATGACGTATGACTGTCAGTATGTGTCTATGGTAAACTTTTTATTTTTTAAATGAAGTTGACACGCAGTGAATATATTAAAAATACTTTTGTTTTTATGTTGGCATCAATGAATTTAGTTCAGAAAGTTTTGTTTTTCTTAAAAGCCGTAGGATTTTAATTGTTTGTTAAGTTGGTAGTTGTGCATTTTTACCGTAAAGTTAAAATTGAGCGCTTAATCCTTGACCTCAGTTTAACCTAGATTTAGAAGTCTGTGGTTGCTAGCAATAACGTAAAGTGGCTATAACGACACTAGTGCTGTTATGGGGAATAGAGTATAGACTTCTCTGAACTCATATTATATATGTTCTTATATTAGTGTTCGTGACCAAGTAAAAGACAGATAACAGTACAGGAGTAGAAAAATATAATTATTAATACTTTGTAGTCTACTTATTTACAAATAAATGTATCATTTAGTGATAAAAATTAGCTGAAATGTAAAAAGCACTAGTGCGCAAAATATAACTTTCCGCAAGATTAACAGCTGCGAAAAGTACCACTTTTTGAGCAAGTGTATTAAAATTGTATGTGACACAACTAGGGTGGTAAAACAAAGAAATGCCGAGATTGCTGATGTTTGCGGCCCGAGCTCCAAGCGAGGGACGTAAATATGCGTCCGTGTTTTGTGCATAATTATACAATTCCGACCAAGCTGTTGTGTGTATAATTATACAATTTCTGGCCAAGTGTAGTGTAGTGTAGTGTGACCATACGTGAGCAATTTAGAAGCACAATGATTTATTGTATGTATGATGTGTCGCGTTCAACGACGCGGTGAGTGGTGGAAGAAGATCGCTTTCAGAGAAGAACTGACGGCACATTTATCACCCTGCGAGATGAACGGTCTTCGCATCTCGTAGTGCAGGCACTCGCGGACGATGAATTCGGATCGGTGAAAGGGCGGTATTTTCTTAAATACTCTAGGGTTGTGAAATTATTGTATCCTGTTTTGATCTTAAATTAATTTTAGATATTTTCTGCAATCATAACACTGACAATAATAGCAATCTCAGATTTAGATCGAACCCGTAAAACCTATGAAAAATAATGACGTTAACGGAGTGACATATCGCAAAAATCGCCATTTTTGAATAATAATATTTTTATGATGGGTTAGCGGATATTGCTAATACAGCCAGGTATTGAAGAATAAATATTCCGGACAATCTTGCACACCTTGATGTAGTTCATGTAGTTCCAACGAGGAGAATTATTGCCAAGAACCAAGATTAAATAATCTTCTTGCTGTAGTTTCCGCATGTTGCCATATACATATATTTTTTTTAATAAAACTTTTCTTCGACCTCTGTAAACTTAGCGTAGTCCGACTATAGTACCTAGGTATATATTAGGAAAGCACTTATTGTAGGACACAAGCCCGCCGCAAGGAATCGTTTTCATGGGCGCGGCAGTTTTTCGGTCGAGTCATCATTTTAACCATCAAAAACATTACATGTAAAAAGATGCAAGTCTCGCAACGCAGTTCTACAGCAAAAAGTTTTGAGATGTAATGTTAAACCAAGTCAGTAACGGGGAGGGTGTCCACAGAACTCGATTTCCACCGACTTGCCTGTTATTTACCCGTGGAGGATTCTTTATTTGAGAACTATAACGTGTGTTAAATAATAGGCAAGTCTATGGAAATCGAGTTCAGTCAGTTTGTATTGAAATATTTTTAGGTTTTGCGTGACTTAATAGGCTAAATCCTAAACATTTAAAATTTTGTAGGTCTGCTAGAAGCACCTTAGAATTATGAAAATCAGTAAGTCAGTCTGTCAGTGACAATCAAGGAACTTGGACGTGCAATAATCCCTAAACTACACGTTGAGATTGAATGTTATTGAGAATATATTTAAGTCTTATTATGGCCTATAATATCCCTAAAAAAATCAAGGTTCTAGCTTTAGCCAGCACAAAATTACGGGAGGCTGAAATTGGTCTAAATGGCTTCGAGAAAAGGCTGGTATGGCCGTGCCTTTGTTATAATATTTTTAAGGTCTTTAAATGGTTTTCGACAATAATAAATATATTTCGGAAGTCTCCCGAGAAGTCCCTCTACGCTCCTAGCGAGATCTCATGAATACGACGTCGTTAGAAGGTAAAATGCGATCGTATCCATCAAGGTCGTTTGTGGGAGTACCAAAGGTAATTATTCTGATTACTTTTTCCTCACGAACTTAACTTATTTGGCAGTATTTTCGTTTTATATAGATATAAATAACTTAACTTTATTCGTTCTGCTCCTTCTTTTTAGGGTTCCGTACCAAAATGGTAAAAAAGGAACCCTTATGGTGCGACTCTGTCTGTCTGTCTGTCTGTCTGTCTGTCCGTCTGTCACAGCAAGATATCTCAGGATCTACTGATGCTATCGACTTGAAATTTGGAATAATGTTAAGAACCGCTAACCCGAGCTTATAAGATGTAAAAAAAATCTTGTAACTTTTTTACTTTTTTTTTAAAGGGGTCCGTAATGAGACTTTGCAAATTGAAAGTAGGGCTATTATATCGAGTGAGGTATCAAATGAAAGGGCTTAATTTGTAGATTAAAACAGTATTTTTGTATTTTTTTTTAAATAAGTAGTTTTTGATTTATGGCGAAAAACGTTAAAAAGAATACCGTTCCCCCCCTATTATCTTTGAAGTTACTGAACAGAAAAATCTGTAATAATTACGAATTATTAATGTCATCCTATATATAGGAAAAATATAACGGTTTTCCTAACTTGCACTGTTTTTGAGAAATTTGCAAAAATCTTAACACATACTTATTTGCTCCTACTAAACTAATCACCATATAGTTTTTCTTGAACTATTCATGCATCTACTTATTAGTTTGTACGGAACCCTCGGTGCGCGAGTCCGACTCGCACTTGGCCGGTTTTTTTGATGTAAGTTGCAAACGAGTAGACGAAAGTAAAATAGGTCTGAAATAGAAATAGGTATTGTCAATGAATTACATGGATAAAACTTGCACTTTACATCACTACCGTAAAAATGGTGAGTAGGGATTGCGAGGGCAGTTGGGTTATGAATGGGGAGAGTAGGGATGACAGAGGGGTGAGGTGGTTTTTAAAGGCTACTGCTACCTAAATAATATATTCTTATTACAAATGGAGCTATAGTAATACAATACGATACAATACAAGTATACTTTATTGCACACCAGAAAAACACATTACAAGAGGTACTTACATAATTAGAACAATTTAAATAGGTAGACAACAGGCGGTCTTATCGCTAATATGCATAATCCAAAAGTGTCGATCCAACAATTTGCCCAACTCACCTTATTATGAAAACCCGTCTCACCCCAATTACGAGGGACTACTTATGGGGTGAGGAGGGATTTTGTGTTTATCGTGAAAGTTATGAAATGGAACTACCCAAAATCATACAAAAAAAATACATACGACCGGAACATTTATTATATTGAGGGCCTACTTAGGTACAGAAATAAATTATTTTATTTTATTTATTTTATTTATTTTATTTTATTTATTATATACAATTCAGTTTGCATATGTAAAAATAAAATGTTATTAAGGTTTAAATGTCAATGTTGTCCCTACACACCCCGTTTTATGGTACCACTTACCAGCCACACTGATGTTTTCGACGAGTTTGTAATACCGTTATTAACAACCGACGATATTGGACTAACGGAGTAAACATACTTAATATTAATCTTGAAACCATTGTCAATACTCCAATATTGTCCGACAAACATCTCTCACCAATCATCGCGCCTCTCAATACTTACCAACCAAAATTTCCAAGATTCCGCGGCCCGAGCCCCCAACTCAAACAAAAAGCCCTGCAATCACATCTTTCACGTAGTTCGCGAGTTGTACCAAGTTGCACCGCAAAAACCGACCGGGGACCCTGCGGTTTGTCCCCGCATCGATCGCTCCGAATCCCCTGGACGGCCAGCAGCGAAATATGTTTTTGAATTGCAAAATAGCAAGCTGTAAAAGTTTTCAAGCTGTGATAAGTTACTAGCTTTTATTTACTTGTTTAGTTCATTGTTCCGTTTTCCCCAGTCCGATTCACTCAGGGTGGTCCGGCTAGCGACTTGGTTCGACCCCAGGGAACGCCACGGCCGACCACCCGGTCATATGATTGCTACGCCCACTAGGGTTGCAAGTTAGTCAGGCTTTAAAAAATATATATTCCCTTTTGGATTTTACTGTTCTCCCTTTTCCAGTACCTCGGGAGACTACGATACTTATGGTTTTCTTCAAGAGGGGAGTGAATAGGTGCTTAAAGGGATGGCAATACGTACGTAATATCCCAGGCTTGGCGAGGCAATACCGGAATTCTTAAAATTTTAAAAACCGGAATTCCGCCTTATTTTTTCGGTATAACAATACCGGTATTGAAAAGGACCAATACCGAAATACCGGATTTACTTTTTGTTATCCTTATTATGTTAGTAAAATTGTATTTTCTCCATTAAATTAGACAAATATTTTTACTAAAAAAAACCCGACTACACTTTAAAAGTGCATAAAATCCGCCATTGTGTTTATTTTGACGAACTTCAGACCCAGTGACACTTGCGTCATCAAAAAGAATCTAATGATGTATCATTTATCAAAATCGGTTGTGCCGTTGAGTAGTTACGAGTGGACATAGGAACGGACATACATACATATATATATACATAATAAATATATACATACCTGCCATTCCTTTTACGCAATTGTTAATGTGTGTGTATTTAAAAACAAAAGAGAAGTACGAGGACTACGCTTTACCTTTTTTCGACCTCTGCAGACTTAGTGTAGTCTGACTCTAGAATCTTGGCAGCATTTTTTTCGGTTAGAACGTAAGGATATAACGTATTTTTACTAAACTATCATTACATGAGAGAAGCAAGTGCCTTTATTGCATAATGTTCATTGAAATCTAGCTAAGTAACCTTCTTCTGTGTGAGGCTAACAATGCCCGAGCTTTCGTCTCCGTTATTCTATCGAGAATACTTAAAAATGTCTTGAAAATTTCCTAGTGCAAATATTAAGTTTCATTTAATCGTATTAGCTTTGCGATACAACGAACGAGAAAATTCCAGTGTTTCAGTTAGGTCATTTTATTTTCAATGTCTTCAAGATGGATCTTCAAGCAGCCATTTTTTTAACACCAAATTTTTTATATAATTTGGTGGCGCGTCTGTGTAAATACGAGTCGCGCGCTCCTAAACGGCCAACGGCCGAAGTTGGACTAATTGTTCATCCTCATATCTTGCCACAAGTAATGAGCGCGCGCTACTCGCACTAGTCAACATTCGGCTTGTGCCGAACACTGAATCAGTATCCCGATACCAGAACTCTTAAAAACTTAATATCTACAAGGTTTAAAACTAAAAGTCGATAGGAATCAATGTGCAACACTTACAGACTCGCTGGCTTCTTCTTCGCATCAACACAGTCAGAGTCTGGAGTCCTTCAAAAGTCAAAATTACCTTCAGAAGACCAGCCCCAAGTTGGCCGGTTCGGCAGCTGCAGACGTCGCACACGCGAAAAAAATTGCCATTAGTAGGTACAAAAGGGGAATTCTATCACTTAAAATTACAAGGCTCCAACAAATAAATTATCCAAATTCTACTTTAACAATGGGTACAAATCTTGTCTCACGCGGCCCAAGTTCGTTCCAAAAAGTAACTAAGACAGCCCGTCAAACTGATAGCTAGCAGATTTTGTCATATGAAAAGTATTAAGCCGTTCGGAAACCCGGCGGAATTAACACCCACAGCTTGTGGCTCGACCGCGGCCACTCGAACGCCAGGTGTGCGCCGATGCCATACAAAATGTATGAAACAGCTTGTCCGCAGCTTGCGGACCAATGTGCGGGCGCACAATAGGTAAGTAATAGTACATTACACAACTAGGGTGGTAATACAAAGAAAGCCCAAGATAGCAGATGTTTGCGGCCCGAGCTGCAAGCGAGGGACGTAAATATACGATCGAGGGCTTTCTTTATTACCTCCCGTGTTGTGTACATCATTTTATGTCTACACTTGGCCAGAAAGTGACTTTTTCCGTACGCGCAGCGTGCGGAAAAAGCCACTTTATGGCCAGGTGTGGCATAAAGGTGTCAAAGGTAACCCAGATAGGTTAGGTACCTGTAGTAATACCGGAATTTATTTTCCCGGACGTTGCTGGCTGTACCAAAACGGGCGACGTATCTTTTGTAAGGGGCCTTGGTTTTTGATGGGATGTGCTTTTGAAGTTGGATTTAACGATACATTCGGATCGTTTGATGCTTGTTTGGGGTGTGTTTATCAATGTATTTTATGCCGTAATGTCATTGATTTCAATCTCGTGTTTTCCAATGAGTTCGACATTTTTTGGGATTATTATTTTCTCCGGTTCTTTAATGTTCTTTAATGATTTTTATGAGTATAGAATTTTTATTATTTTCGGTTTGGCGTTATTATGTAGGCCAAGTATGGTTTTTCTTTGGATTTTTGAATAGACATCATTTTGATTAGGCATGCCTTTTGTATGCAATTTCTGAGTAGTTTTTTTTCCCCCATTTTTCTCCATCAGTCACGACCACTGTCGCCTTTCATCATGAGCTTATATCCGTTACAGTATAAAAGCAGTAATCGTTCTTCCGACAAAAGGTACATCGCGCCGCTTGGATGTGTGCGCGCCGTGTACGAACGCACTACAAGTAAACTTTTAGTAAAGCGTTGATATGTTCAAGTCGGGGTTGGATAGTCACTGCGATCGCTCGCTCCGAAATGTATCAGTGTGTTCGGTTGCAAAAAGCCAACGGACGGCAGCCCTGCACCTCGACCTTGAATAGGTATCGCGCGCTCCTAAGGGGCCGGAGTGATCCTACTTTTCTATCCTTGTATTTGTCCCACTGCTGGGCACTACTCTCATAGATGAAAGTAAATAGGCTGTATTCTACACGCTGTTCATGACTACTATCATCTTTATACTCCTCCTGTCCTTCTCTTTGTTTATCCTCTGATATTGACGCTAGTGTTTGTTCCCAGGAAGCTGCAGCAGTCGAGCGGCCACGGGTTCCCTGAACAGCGACCCCACCGCCCCGTCTCCAAGAAAAAGCACTCTCAAGGTAATATCATTCAGACATACAAACTTCTAGCAAAGACTTGTAACAATCCAGCAAAGGGACCCTTAACTTTAGGTAGTGGTTCTGCCGAAAGGATCCGGCATTTTTTTTAATAGCTTTTTTAGTCTCCCATTGCTGAACAAAGCCCCCGCTCTCTCCTTCTATGTATCCCTATTCAAAATAATTTATTTCTCGAGAGCTCATTTACATGTCTGATTTTATTGTTTTCTTTTGGCGCTTCGGGTGACCTTCTGTTGAGAAGAAGTGCCAGAAGAAACTCACTAGTTTCTCTTATCAAAAATATGAAGTATTAGAACAATATGGCATTTATACATGAGATTTCATTAAGACATGACATTATACTAGGCATCAAAACAAGACAAAATAAATAGGTTAGTAAAACTAATGGAGACGTAAAGAGTCTCCGTTTTCAAAATATGATGTTTTGGAGGTGTAAAGAATTTCCGGCCAAGTTGTGCTATTTATTCCCTTTCAAAACTATCGAGGTTGCCCTGCCGTCTTCTTTTTGGTTTTGTTCCGATATCCGTTTTCCGGGGTCCACTTGGTAACTACCTTGGCCCATCGGTCCCGATGCATTCGGCAGACATGTCTAGCATAGATTCGCTTAAGTTTGGCGTCGTTAGTTTCCACGTCGGTAATTTGAGTTCTAGACCGCCTCTTCATAGTTTTTGATGTTTCGATATCAGTACTAAAAATTAAAATATTTTTTTCTATTTTATACTGCACTCATTGTTTTTATGATACCTATGAGTAACAGTCTAATTCTCACATTGTTTCCCTTGAAAGTTAAATTCTTTGAAGGCTCTGTGTCCTCTGCACTGAGACACAGGCATTTGGTATAATCGCACTATTGCGATAATGTTCCTCAAACCCGAGTACTTGCGCGAAGTCTCTCTTTTCTTAAACTCTATAGTTTTTTACACTATCGCCATTTTTTATCTTTAGTTACTATCGATCTAGTAGAGGGCGCTAGTTGCAGCCGTTAACTTCGATCCCGTATTGAATTATTGTTTAAATTTGTCAAAGTGCGTATTATAATATAAAAAATCGTGTAAATATTTTGGAAGTGATAAATAACATTATATATTGTGGACAGTGTAATACCTAAAGCATAAAAATGGTTACAACAGATAAAGACTCCTCAAACTAATAGACATTGTTACTAGTTACCATCGTAAAAAATGAAAAACCAGTGTTTAAATAACTCTAATGGATTTAAAGTGGACATAGTGAAGTGCTAATATTATAAAAATTTTGAACTTTTTGGATTTATAACCTATTCATATTCATAAATAAACAAAAGTGCATATTCATTAGCCGTAAAAAATTTGATAACAGCGCCATCTACTGCGCGTGTTGCAAACTTAAACGCCAACAACTGTACGTCGGTCTCAAAGATCTAGCAAGGCATCTAGTAAGCGGCACGAGGCCACAATAGTACATCAAGATCACGACAGAGGACGCCACCAGTATCAACCACGAACATGGAACAATTACAAAAACTAATGATTGAGCTGAAAACCGAATTCAACAACAGATTCACATCAATAGAAACACAACTGTCGCAAATTCCACACTTAGAGGAACAAATAAGCTCAAATATCACTTCTCACATAGATGTCAAATTCAACGAATTAAATACAGATTTGGGAAAAATGCGGTCCCAGTTAGACGAGCAAGAGAAAAGGCTATATGTACTGGAAAAAAACAGTGTACAAAGAAATCTCATGTTTTTCGGGGTCGAAGAAACGGAGAAGTCATATTTTCAATTACAAAACAAAATAATTGCCATAATTAAAAATAAAATTAAAGTATCTATCATGGAGTTGGAAGTGCAAACAGTAAGAAGAGTTGGCAAAAAAGGAGAGCGACCACGGCCCATCTCGGTCACGCTCAGTACACTGGGGAAAAAGATAAAAATTCTCAAAAATAAAAACAACTTGGAAGGATCTAATATTTATATAAAAGAAGAGTTCCCAGCAAACATTTTAAAAGTGAGGGAACAATTAAAACTAAAAGTACACGAAGAAATAGAGAAAGGCAACACGGCTTTTATTAAGTACGACAAGCTAGTCATCAAGGATAAAAAGAGCGAACCTAGCAATAATAAAAGACAACTCCCAGTCTCTCCACCAGAACCAACTCCTTCGAACACTACAGTAACATCGCAGGCAACTCAGGAACAACAAATTATACAAACAAATAAAAAATATAAAACGCAAAATTCAATTATGTCATACGTTGTCACAAGAAACGAAGAAGCATGAAAATTAAAGGCCCCCTCCACCTCTATCACAAATTTATCTCAAAACATAAATCCGCACAAAAACAAAACTCTCCCAGTACGGGTGGTCGCCGCGGGAGATTCAGACCAAAACCCTCCATCCTCCATATACCACAGGAAAGACTGCTGCCTATTTGTACTTACTTATAATGTCAGATCACTGGTAGAAAGCTCAAGAACCATCCAACTCGAGTACAGCTTAAAAAATATAAAATGGGATATTATTGGGCTCTCAGAGGTGAAGAAAATAGGCCAGCAAATAGAAGAGCACGACGACTACGTCTTGTATTATAACGGACAAAAAAGAGGCCGCAATGGCGTGGGCTTTATGGTAAAGAATCATCTCAAGCAAAACATAGAGAGCTTCATAGCGATATCAGATAGAATCGTACGTCTTGATATGAAACTCCAAAATAACGACATCGTAATCATACAAGCTTACGCGCCCACTGAAAGCGCACCGGATAGCGAATCATACTTATTCTATAACGAACTTGCAAACGTTCTACAAAATACAAAAAAAAATACATTCATTATAGGCGATTTTAATGCGAAAATTGGGAAACCGAATCCAGACGAAAATCTAGTTTTAGGCAAATTTGGCTATGGAAACAGAAACGAAAGAGGTCAAAAATTAATTGAATTTTGCCTAGAGAACAGGTTTTTTATCGCCAACACACTATTTAAAAAACCAGAAAAAAACAGATGGACATGGCAATCCCCTAACGGTAAAACAAGAAACGAGATTGATTTCATCCTATCCAAAAGTCAACATATAGTAAAGAATGTACAAGTACTTAATACAGGTTTTTCATCTGACCATCGCGCCGTAAGATGCGAGATAGTCCTTAATGGAATTACTAAACGAAGCAGGAAACATATAAATAAACCAAAAAACAAAAAGTTTTCCTTGATAGAGCAGGAATCTTTAAAAAATATTCTACTTGAACAAGATTTTACATACAGCGACAATACAGAAGTAACTTACAATAACATAGTGAGCACCATTCATAACTGTATCAGTATGCTACCAAGAAATACAATAACGCCAGTAAAACCATATGACCTGATTATAAACGAAAATATATCAAACCTTATAGCAGAAAGAGAAACATTAAAGAATCTAAGGAAACGAACTTTTGAAGAAAGAAAACGTTTAAGAATATTACATAAAAAAATAAGGAAAAAAATCAAGGACAGACAGCGAGAACATAAATTTAACACTATATTGGAAGAATTAGAAATATCCGGGTCAAGTAAGAGAGCCTTTAAAAAACTCAGCCGGACAAAGAACTGGGTCATGGAACTAACAAATAAAAACAATAAATTGGCTACAACCAGGAATGACCTAATAAAAGCAGCTACGGAATTTTACCAAGATTTATACAAAGATGATGAATAAAGAGCAATACAGTACGAAAACTGCCAACCTACCACAAATGACAGTGTCCCGCTCCCGCCATTCTTACAGTCAGAAATCCGAACAGCTGTTAATAAATTAAAGAACAATAAATGCCCAGGAGAAGATGGCATTACTGGTGATACGATAAAGGCATTCGATGACTCTATCTATCCAATAATCACTAACTTTTTTAACCAAGTGATATCTCAAGAAAACATTCCCGACCCATGGAAAACCTGCATTATTACCCTACTCTACAAAAAAGGAGACCCCAAAAATATCGGCAACTACAGACCTATAAGCTTGCTATCCACAATATACAAATTATTTACCATGACGTTACTGAATCGTATTTCAAAAAACATAGAAGAGAACCAAACAAGAGATCAAGCTGGCTTTAGGAAAAACTACTCTACTATCGATCACCTATTCACGGTAACACAGGTTATGGAAAAGTACTCTGAATACAAAAAACCTCTCTACATGATCTTTATAGATTACAGTAAAGCATTCGATACGATAAAACATAACAAACTTTGGGAAGCTTTACAGGATCAAGGAATTAATGAGAAATATATATCTATACTGAAAAATATCTACTCGAAATGCAACGCAAGGGTAAAGCTAGAGAAACCGGGAGATTCGTTTAACATAGAGAAAGGCGTCCGACAAGGAGATACAATATCGCCTAAATTATTTATTGCTCTACTTGAACATATATTTAAAAACATTAACTGGAACAAAAAAGGTATAAATATAAATGGCGAATATCTGTGCAACCTACGCTTTGCAGATGACATAGTTTTACTTTCTGAAAATCACGGCGAGCTCCAGGAAATGATCCATAACCTTAATTCAGAAAGTATAAAATGCGGATTACATATGAATCCTGAAAAAACAAAAGCGATGACCAACCAAGCAAAAAAGCCCCTCTATGTCGACAACCACAACATAGAATACGTTGATGACTATATATACTTAGGCCAAAATATATGTTTTAAGGACAGAACAGCGAAAGAAATAACAAGAAGAATAACCCTTAGCTGGAAAAAGTATTGGTCTCTTAAAGCTATATTCAAAGACAATTTCCCGATGCATATTAAAAAGAAAATAATGGACTCAAACGTGTTACCTACCCTTACATACGGCTGTCAAACATGGGCCCCTACTGCTGACTCCAGAAAGAAGATCAGGTCATTCCAAAGAGCGGTAGAGCGCAGTATGCTAGGTATCAAACTTAGAGACCGTATCAGGAGTACCGACATAAGATCCCGAACAAAGATTATTGACGCACTCGAAATGACTGCAAAACTAAAGTGGAAGTGGGCGGGACACGTCGCTCGCCTAGACGACAACAGATGGAGCCAGCGCATTTTGCACTGGAGTGTTATAACCGGCAAACGGGAACGGGGACGTCCCCCTCGCCGCTGGAGAGACGATATCGTGTCAGTGGCCAGTAACCTGTGGGCCCGCCTGGCCCAAAACAGGAACGACTGGCACAAGATGGAGGAGGCCTTCGTCCAGAAATGGAAGGACCCCACTTAGTACTTATAAGTTAAAAAATATATAATTTTAATTAGTGTTTAATGTTTACTTTTTTTTAATTCTAACTTTGTTTTAATTCATTTTTTCAACTATGTAATTGTTATTTAATTTTGGGGAATAAAGGCTTTTTTATTTTATTTTATTTATACTATCGAATAATTATGATATATTGGAAACTATATTTCCGAGTAAGTAGTGCCCTTGTTAAATACTTGCTGAATTTGTTTTACAAGTCCAACGTTATACCTACTAGCTACAAACATCGCTGTAACCATTCTGTAGCAGCCTGCGACTTTGAACCGGTGCCAACACTGTGTCAATACTTTTATCGCTGCATATGTAGTAAAACCTTTATTGAACTGTTTGAGATTTAGTGCCGCTCCGACGTACTGAAATATTTATGTCTCTTTTCATTGGACACTTTTCTATTTAGTTGATTTATTCATTCTTTGAATCGTTTAAACCAATTCATATTCCTTGGCTTCGTCGTTGTTGAAGTATTATATGAGATTTTCAGACCTACTATTTTAAAAAAAGCATTTACTTCTCTAGTGAGAGGAATCACAAGGTAATTGGGTCATAAATCGAGCATTTAAACCGATTCACTTCTGTGGACACAGTTTTGTCTACATCGCTGCTGATTTTAATGGGATATCTGACTATTTATTAGAAGTCTGGAATCATTACCAAATAGATTAAAACGCCACAAAAATTTGCAGGGATCTCGACAAAAATGTATCCACAGAAGTGAAGTGGTTTAAACGCTCGATTTATGACCTAATTACCTTGTACGGTATATATTTATTAATTTTATATTTTCCTCATAAATTGATGTCACTTAGTAGCAAAATTATTTTCATCTTGGGCACAAACGTTTGGTTCCCTCACTACTTTCAATATTCTACTATAGATTGACACACATAACGAGGGTTTAAGTTAACAAGCAACTTCCTTCTTCACTTTAAAAATGGATGCGATTGCCCAAAATAAATATGTCCTTTTTACGGCCACGAGTTCACTCTAGTAGTCGATCTAGCATAAGCAAGCTCCTGCAATTGTCGTGTTACTAACATATGTGTACGTTCCAACAGCGCAGCAGCGAAGCCGAACTGAAGGAGCGGCCGGGCGCCGCGCCGGCAAAAAAGCGCGTCCAGATACAGGAGATCTCAGTGTAGACGACTTTTGAAGGGGACTAGAGACCAGCATTGATACCAGGATTCAACGCCGATGTACAGGAGATCTCAGTGTAGATTACTTTTGAAGGGGGCCTAGAGACCGGCAGATTGATAGCAGGATTCAACGCCGAAAAACTCATTTGAATGACGACGAATGAAGACAACTCATAAAGGGAACCTACAGATTGTGACTTGAGATAACGATTTGATAAAACACATCTAAATCAGAATATCTCAGTGTAGGCGACTTTTAATGAACATCTACAGATCAACATTCGGACTAAGATTGAACACGGTGAAACACAACAGAAATCAGAAGATTTCGATGTAGCCCAAAAATATTGATACTATCGTGAGATTTCGGTGTAGAAGACTCCTGTGGAGATTAAAAACCCTTAAATCAACAACATTAAGATGAAACACTCCATAATACATAGCGTAATACGTGTGTATGAGAGATGTAAAAACTTCTGCAAACAAGATTTGAAAGACTGTTTACCGGGTATGAATATTGGAAAACGAAATACGACAACGTGTGTGACTAAAGCGTGTAAAAATTTCATACACTCCATGAATGAAAATGACTTGTTAGAGATGTGTTAGGAAACAAAGCAACACGGGTTAAATCAAATGTGTTTGTACTTGTTTGATGGTTAAAATAAGCAAAGATATGTGAACGGCCCAGTGAATGTGACTCAATCGGGACGTTTCTATAAACACGATAATATTCTTAAGGTCATGGAATAAAAATTTAATGATAAAAGTTACAATTAAAAACCACTATCAAATTGTGCTTAACAATATCTGTGAACTAGTAGAAGTTGGTAAAACAGCAACGAAAATAAGATCTAAGCGGTTTTTTAATTAACAGAGCTGGCATCAACAAACATTACGATAAAAGTGTATGATTAAATATGTCATTTTTACGAAACTATACACATTATAGAAGAAACAGAAACATGATGTCAAAGAAACCAAGGGTTTAACCACAGAAATACAGGGTGGGATGGACAATACCGACAAACTTTAACTATAGATTCTAACAACTATTAGGAGTAAAAAAAGTTATGTGATGTATAGTCGAAAAACGCTTTCTTTCAGAGATATTCATTATTTTTTAAATGAAAACTCCCAAGTGTGTAACAAGCCCTAATAAATGTGACTAAGATAGTCTTACTATTTTTTTTAAATCCTTTAACTAAACAGCAATTAACCTTCGCTGTATTTGATGGTAAGCGACTACGAGTCCAAAAAATTTACCTTTCGTTTCCATTTTAGCTTTTTTTTCTTTTTGATAACTTTTCCTCCAGTAAGGACATGTTTATAACGAGGGGCTGCATTTACTGATTTATTTTGTTCCATAAGACTATTATTGTAAAATGACAATATTCGACCCATGTTGATATAACATTATTTACTCGTCACACCACCAGGAATTCATGGCTAAAGTATGTCGGTATAGTCCCTCCCACCCTGTATATCGAGCTAGAAGGAAAAAGTGTATGTACTTCGCGTGTTAAAAAAAAGTGGCAGCGACTTTGCACGCCGTTAACTTCAGTTGTCTTCAATATTACTATCAGATTTGAAAATATGATATTAATTGTTTAAATACCACCAAATAAAATAAAATGTTAAGAATGTGTGTAGCGTATACAAGTGTGCATGGAAAAGTAACGTAAAAAAATTGGGACACTTATCTCTTCTATCAGAGAAGATAGTACGCGTGACTCTGAGTAGAATGATGTAAAATCTCTCAGATCTAAAAAAGTTAGTGTACAACTTTTAAAAAAATGACAAACGGAAAATAAGGAATCACATTTATTAAGGTAAGTGATACAGCACCAATGCAAAACTACATTTAGGTGAGAAATCGAAATAAGTACCAATAAATCGCATGCAGCACGGAGGAAATGGTGCTGCCAAGTCAACCGCAAAAAGGATACTATTTATTAGCATCGAAATATGAAAAGATAACGCCTTTTTTATTACACGTTATCGTTCTATACATTATATTTCGATGGCTATTAGTTTGATTTCTTATTTCGATAATATTGTGGCACTTAAAATCACTGAATAATAGAGTGCATAGATATTAAAGTAAATCAATAAAAGACTTTCATGAAATGGCGGAGCGCTCACTTCATATATAATGTAGAGGAAAAGTTTTGATGAACATTCCTGATAATCTCTTGAACTACTAACCTAACTCCAGCTCTCCTGTTCAAAATATCGCTGGCTTAAGAAACTTTTTAATGAAAATGTACCCTATTTCATACGGTACTGAGTGGATATTTAAATGACAAAACACAAGACACAACGGGACAAGAATTAACGAGCTAGTTTAACATAAACATGCCAAGAATATGAAATTTCAATAGTCAACCTACGTGACGATGAAATTTTATCGACTTAACTTTGCTTCATTCTTTGAACAACACGTATACAAGATAATTCCAGAGACGTGAGCAAAAGCAGCAAAACCAACCCTAGGGATTCAGTTAATGTAAATGGATGGTACACCATCGTATTTAAGTGAAAAACCCCACTTTTTTCCTTTCTTTTGACTACTTGTTGAGTACAAGCTAAATTCTCTACAATCATGGTCACTCTAAAGGTAAAATAAAAGTAAAACCTAATTAATTATTACGGCAGCCATTTGATTATGAAGAAAGTAAATTAATTTTGTCATTTTGGCAATATAAACGTTTATAAACAGTCATAGGTAAAGCCAAGAGTATCGGCACTTGAGGAAAGTATTGTAATTGTGGATTGACCGTGTATAGCGTAAATAATTTTAAGCTTTATTGTTTCCAACACAAACAAAGTGAACATTAAGTAATCTAACTTGTACTGGTACGAATCAGTAGCTTTAATTATACTGAATCCGTAGGTTTGATCCTGCTCACGTCTCCCGAAACAGCCTGTATTGAAATCTAATTATTTTGTATCCATAGACGATAAATATTATAAATGTCGATAAAAACAGCACTGGTGGCTAAACTGTGGCAACATTTGTGTATGTTGAACTGTCGTCAGTCTAGCTCGTTAATTCTGGAGTTCAGTATAACAATTCTTCTTTTACTTTTTGAAAGATAGCCCTTGACGGACATAACGTAATTTTGCTCAAAACGTGAGGGGATGCTCGTAGCGTAGTAACAGATAAAACTGTCCAAGTTTCTGGGGTGAAAATTAAATTGTGAAGTGAAGTACGGGCGAAGTGCTGATATTGCTCGGCGGAGCGACACAGGTGGACGGTCCGTTGCTCCACAGTCGAATGGAAACAGTACGATAACTATGGCCAGGCCCGGAGCAACGCAGTTTCAACGCAGTGCTCGTTCAGAAATCAAAGCAAATCATTTATTTCTGCAAGTAGGCGTAGCTCGAAGCGCTAATAGAAGTCATGTCTGAACATGTAAAGGATTACATGCCTAATTCTTTTTTTTTCACCACAATAGATCTTTCATTATAATATTGTGACAATATTAAGTACATGAAATTTCATTAATAAAATGCAACAAATAAATAGCGGACGATAGTTTTCACATTCGCGTTGCACTGAAAGTGAACGTGTTATAAGTATATTGGCACGCAGTGCACCTCATAAAAAAGTCACATTATGAGTGTGTATATCGAACTAATGGGAGATTTATTTGCCGGTTCGCTAAACCTACCCCAGCTAAAAAGACTCCGGCAAGAAACTTAGCTGAGCCCGAGCAAGGTCGGAGTGAAAATGCACGTCACTGTTGACCTGATGCAGTTTAGCGTCTATCGCAGACGAACGCCGCAGATGTCAGCAGTGATCGGCACTATCGTTGCAGAACTTTAACACAAATTGTAAAGCTGACATAAAGAAGAACTCACAACCAAGTAAATAAGAATACAGCAGGCAGATCTGTGTTAAATTTAATTCTATATCGAAATCCCGGATTTCCAATATTTGAGTATAAAGATATTAATATTTTCATGGCTGTAAACACTATATTATATCCGCTCGGCAAGTTTTGTTAAAGTTTTGCACCGATATTGCCGACCACCGGATATCAGAATCGCACTGAACATGACCTAAGCCCACCGTCTTTTTAAGGTACATAGACGATGAGTGAGATTCTTAAGCTACTACCAGAATCTGTAATTACCTTTTACATAATATCCTTGATACGATAAAAAACCAATATTATTGTGAGCATAATGCTCTAATCGAAAGGGTTTTTACTAAGTACTTATACGAACCGTGTGATTCAGGCTTGGTTAAAGTTTACTAATTTGCAATTAATTGTTTATGATGATTTTTGTGCGTATGTAAATCATGATTTTTACACAAAATAGTTGTAAAGAGATTACGATGCAGTGAGGGATTACAATCGGTAAATTAAATACCTATCTATTACTTTTTAATCATACTGACACATTAATCTGTCACGTATTGAAAATAGTACTTTTGAATTGTGTAATTGAATTATCTTCTTTTTAATTTTTGCAACAAAGCGAAGCCCTGAATTAATTGCATTGTATGGGCAGGTGGATATTTTGAAAAACTGAAAATGTACGTATTTAACTTAGCATAGAAATGTGAATAATGAATGATTGTAATCTACTTCAGTCAAAATATGACGTTCAAAATGTCTTGTCTTGTTTTGATTTATATTTGTTGCGAATTTCATAAGCTGTTATTAATTTAGACTGATTTAATGTAAACTAAATTTTGTGATGTAATAAGCTTTTTTCCATAACAGCTTTCAGTTTTATAACAATTGTTCGTGTTCTAATGAACTATAAGATAAATGCATGCTTTTACAAGTTTGTCCGTGTCAAATATACATATACTGAAACATGACTGGGTACAAACTGACATTCAAAAATTCGTACCTTTCCAGTGGTTTTAGATCGTATATCGCAAATTTATTGCATCCTAATCTATTAGTACTGCTTTTTTGCAATATATTAACAACTGTTTGTGAATGTGTTTGGAACTTTTAATGTAGAAATACCACCATCTATTGCGAGTACAGATACAAAGACCTAACACATAGAACAATTGAACACGTTAGCACGTTGTCAAAGTATAAAGACGAACAAGTAGTCCAACTTCGACCGTTTACGAGCGTACGACACGTATTTACACAGACGCGGAATAGCACGTCTGTGTGAGTGCGATCCACACTGAGCATTCTTTAAACTTTGCTTGTAGTGCGTTCTTACACGGCACGCACACATTCAGCGCGATGTACCTTTTGTAGGAAGAAAAATTACTGCTTACTGTGACGTTGCCCCGGCAAGACAGAGACGGTTGTTCGAATCCAGCCTTGGCTACTGTGGGTTACGTTGTGATCGCAAGATACCTAACACTCCTCCTCGCTTCACTCGTCGTCGTACCTAATGGTGACTCTGTGACAGTTTTTTTTTATCTTGGACAGTAAGTGGGGTATGTTGTGATCGCAAGATACCTAACACTCCGCCTCGCTTCGCTCGTCGTCGTACCTAACAGTGGCTATGTCATAGTTTTTTATCTTGGACAGTACGTGGGGATATGTTTTGATCGCTCTTCACTAATAATCGTACCTAAAAGTATTTATTTACGTTTATTTTTTTATGTATTTGGTCTTTATATCTATAATCGTAATAAAGGTGGTTGTGTATCCACATTAAAAAAATTTAACACATTGATTAAAAAGCGCCATCTCTCTCGCTGACTTGACACTGCTGAAATAGGAGTGCACGCAGAGGTCACTGCGTACGCATGTCCTAAAGTAGGGCTAGGACATGAAGCCTTTCAGATAGAAAAATATACAAAGTAATGTTATTACAAATACTTTGAAAATTTCAGCGTAGTCTGCAAGTACCCAAATAGTGTAGCGGTGACGTTGTCCCGACAAGACAGTGATTGTGCAAAATTGTAAAAGCATTCGTTTATTGCTGTGCAGAACCTAAAGTACATTAAGTTACGTTGAACCAAAATGGCCGCTTACCGTGCGGTTCCAAAGAAATTTTCTACCACGCACAAGCCGAATGTGGAATGCCGTGGTTTTCCTGGAAGGCTACTGTATGGAGTTCTTCAAGAGGGGAGTGAATAGGTTTTTATTAGGTAATGCCCCTGGTGTTGCAAGCGTCCATAGGCTGCGGTGACTGCTTACCATCAGGCAGGCCGTATGCTTGTTCGCCATCCTAGTTGTATAAAAAAAGTTAATATGTTTCTCATGGAACTTATTGTAGATTGATTATATGAGATACGTATTAACTGTACCTACTTTTAGGTTCTGCACGACACTGTTCTAATTTTACTGTGGTCAAGCCATCGAAGCGGACGATTGTGTGTGTGTGTATGTACGTTATATGTCCGTATGTGCGGAGCGCACTTCTACCTCTGACCAATATACGGCTTTAGTATCTGTTTCAACCTGATATCTCGGTGAACGGGGACTTTTTTGACCCCGATAATAATCCATTCCCGAAACAAAAAAAAAATGATTTTTTTACTTGCACCTTGTTTACCATGGTTTTGATACCAACATTTGGAAACGTAGTCCTGATTCATAATCTATTGCAAAAACCAAATTCTGTCGTAATATATTCTGAAATAGCTATCGGAAATCAAAGCTAGAGTACATCAAAAAGTAAAATTTAAATTACATTTTTTTTATTGTTTCGTTTTTGAATATGATTGTACAATATCACAAATGTAATAAATACAGGCAAAGTTTAAAAATATCGGGTGTTATGAAAATTTTGCGAACCAGTGTCCATTATAACTCGACGGACGCAAGTTTTACTATCGGGGTCGACCTCGTTGACTGGACTATGACTTAAAATCTGTTGTTCTCCGTTGAAGATATATCGAATTTAATCATAGTTGAATTATATTATACACTTTATAACGTTAGTTAGTCAGATCTTTAGTTTGGAGTTTACTCCGATACTGTTACCTCTAACTTTCTTTCGTAGAATCGTTACTTTATTTATTTAACATTGTTAGAAATATCGGACACATAGAAAAAAAGATATTGTAGTAATTCATGATGAATGCTTCTGGCTGCTTTCAATGTTTTGTCAACTAGATTACCAAGCCAACCAAAAATATAATCAAATTCACTTAAGCTTTGTCCACACTTGTGTCATTTCACCGATCACGATCACACGTCGCGTAGCAAGCACTCGTATCCTAAGTGTGCACGCTTTCTTTAGGCATATCGTATCACAAGCACCGTCAAATGCTACGAAGGTTAATTGCTGTTTAGCTATTAACCTTAATAGCAATTGATGGTAAGCGACTACGAGGCCAAAAAAATTACTTTTTGTTTCCATTGTAACTTTGTCTTTCCTTTCTGATATATCTTCCCCAGTAAGGAGATGTTTACAAGGAGGGGCTGAATTTACTGATTTATTTTGTCCCATAAGACTATTAATGTAACATGACAAACTTCGACCTATGTTGATATAACATTATTTACTTGTAATTCACGTGGTTAAAATTTGTCGGGTTACTTTTTTCCACCGTGAAGAGTAAGGTGCACACAAACATCTGAACATGGCAACTGTACCTGTGATAAATGCTACATATTCCTTTCCATTTGATATAATACGAAAGCAGAACTCCCAATACCGGCATTATTTTTATGTTCTATACCGGAACAAATAATCCAGGATCCTGGTATGACCCATACAAATAATAACAGGATCCAGGTACAGCCAAGTTTATCGTTATCTGAGTAAAGATTGGACCAAAAATATCTGAAGAAGGCACTATTCTCAGAAGCATAAGAACTAGATGAGATATTTTTGATCCGTTTTTTGCTCAGATAATGATGAAATCGACTGTACTACCCACACAAATAATACGCTAGGATCCGGTATTAACGATACAAATACTACGCGTATTAGAGGTCATATTCGAAAGTGACAGGTTATGCTCTGACTATGACGCGCGACAAGAAAGTCGACTATAAAGATCGATGCGGCTAAAGTTACAAAAATATGTATAGGTAGTTTCACGAGAGTTGAGGTTAATGATTACAAAATGCTACATGAAGTACTCATTGCAAAAAAAGTGAATGAATGAAATGAATGAGTGAGTAAATAAACACAAGGCTATAGTTTATCTAAACTTTTTGGTCTATCTTGCAATTCACTGTTGAACTTGCTATCGGTACAAAAAAGAACAGTAATTTCAAAACCTCGCTGTCGTTACATGACAGTGTTGTTGTGTGTGTGGCCTCAACTCTCGTGAAACTACCTATATACACGATTCATTTATTATGTTGAGTCAGCGCCTATTCTATACCATGACACGACCCTCGGTGACTATTCTAAAATTTTGTAAACCTGTTAATTCCTATCTCATTTTTATTTACTCTAGCTTATTGGAAGCCTAAAGTGGTATATCTAGAATACTCTGTCTGGAATTTTCCATGTTCTACTTTGTGTTTTGTGTCATGTACGTTTGTGGATGAATAAAGTTTATACCTATCTATCTTATTCACTTAACGTTAAGGTCGTCTATACATATTATTGTAACTTTAACCGTATCGATCTCTTTATTCGACTTTACTTCCATATGGCTTGAAAAACCAGAAGAACTATTTTTCATCTAGTTAAATGAAATTTCTCTGTGTCTGATATTTATATAAAAGTTACAACAGCAATTTTGGACTGTCCACGTTAAAAATGTAGGAACATCATGTTCCAGAAATTTTGTTTACTTATTTATAAAAAAACTATATACAATCCCAGTTTTTCGAACTCATTAAAGTAATTACTATTAACATATACTGTGGTAATGTACATAGACAATTTTAGAATAATATGTACATAATAGATTGTCGGTATTTGTGAACTCGATGAAAAGAGGTTTTAATAAAGACCATTTTTTCCTGATTTTCTTGTTTTATTTCCAGCAGCCAAAACCGAGGAAAAATTTTCGAAAAAGAACTTTTCTACCGAAGTTGAATGCAGAGAAAATGTATTCAAACCAGGCATCGGAAATTCAGATGCTTTTATACCTAAAGTAGGTAAAATCGCGGGAAAAGTTAAACAAATATAGAATCGGCTTCTTAAAATTTTGATTTTAATAATGTAGATACCGGGATTCCGCAGTTGTACAAAACGTCACGATAATGTCTCGCAAAATATGCTTAGGTGTCGGCTATTTTTACCCGACTTCAGAAAACAAGTATATGGAAAATAACTGTAAATAAGAAGTTCGTTTAAATACACAAATAGGTAGTATACGTTTATTACAGTTCAATGAGTTAATTTAGAAATACCGGGAAATTTAATAATAAAATTAAATTGAGTCCGCCTCCATACTAATTAACACCGACACTGACGCCAAAGTTTAGGTGTATAAGCATCCGAATTTCCGATGCCTGATCCCAACCCATATAAGTGGCATTTTAATCGTGGGGCCAGGAATTTCTTGGGAGGTATAGTAAGAATTATCTAAGGTGTCCGAATGTTTGTTCATTCTCTTTGCGAACATTCGGATACCTTAGATAATTCTTACTATGAAAAAGATGACAAGCAATGCCTTCTATCCGCCATTTTGATTTGGTAAACAATGTACCAATATAACAGAGCACATTCTAAAACCAATTTGAAAGTGCGATTATAAGCATTATTATGGTCATTCACATAATAACTATTTGTACTCCGTGATGATAGCGCTTGCAACAGTGCCAACATATCGGAAACTCATAGAATCAAACATACCAACATGGTTAATATCCCGGTGTTTAGCGGTTATTTATTTGAATGTGTATTTTGTCACAGATACACAAAAACTTGCTAATTCGTGGCACTCAAATTGCGTCGAATGTCAAATGAAACCCATGAATTTCAAATAAATTGAATTTGCTTAACCCCTGATATAAATCCTGGAACGTTATCTAAAATGGCGGTAATATTTATCTTGTGTTAATTTTAACTGAAAAAAAGTTGTCCAATTTTCGATGGGAAACTCGAAAAGAGTAATTGAGTTATGAGATAACATCATAAAAATGTCATTTTAACTTGATATCTCCGGGGAGGTCTGATGCAATCGATAGCGGATTGACCAGAAATATCGCTGAAGCGCCAATGATATTTTAGTAAAGATAAGTTATACCCTTTCCTTCTAACCGAAAGAAATGCCTCCAAGTTTGCTCACATTCGTACTTCTCTTTTCTTTTTAAATACACACACATTAAACATTGCGTAATATGGATGGCATGTTTAAAGTAATAAAAAAAATTGAAACCCTACACTGAGCATGTCGGACCATGGAAATATTTATTTAAAGATAACTGTTGTTGCAAATTCATGTAAACACACATATTTCTGTTAAATTAATTAAATGTTTAAATAGTGTATTTCAGTATTTTGCAAATATAAAATCAACTAAAATGGCCGTTTTAGGTCTTTACCGCTATAGTTTCCAAACGTGACTTGACATTCGCATTATCTATGGACATAAAAAAATATATATCATAATAATAATGTCACTAATGTCACTTTCTGTTTTAATATTTTCTTGTTATACTGGGTCGATTAGTAAGGTTATATTATTAAGATTTCCTCACAAGTGTGAGGAAAAACATTGTGTGTGCCACGGGCGGTAAAGGAATTACAAACTCGTGTTATTAAAGCTGGGAAAGTGGAATACTTCTTTGAGACAAATTTGCAGGTCCTTTAATGTTCCGGGTTTCACAGTATATCGAAAAATCTTCCTGGCTTTAATAAATTGATAACGTCAGCAAATTTGATTATCAGTCCATTGTTGGCCAACTCTGGATTAGCCCGGTCCCTGCAGTCACCCTGATACACAACTTTAGATACTTTATCTCCCAACACCCCGAAGTTGAGGAATTAAAGATAACAAAGGATGAGGATTTCTTGAAAAATATGGAACAATGAAGATCAGTATAATTTTGTCGGCGCGAGAGCAATTTGAACTTCCGGCCGGTATTAAAAGTTTCGAGGAAAATGGGGGTTTCGA
The DNA here is from genome assembly GCA_947034925.1 of Eudemis profundana. NCBI lineage: Eukaryota > Metazoa > Arthropoda > Insecta > Lepidoptera > Tortricidae > Eudemis > Eudemis profundana. The sequence continues at coordinate 650,609 of OX344799.1, forward strand.
GTTTTTTTTGGCCATTTTGTTGATGGCTATTTGAGACAGTTTCAGCATGCGAAAATAAAATTTACTGGGGCATCATAAGTGACATGCATCAACATCGTTAGGGCCAATCTTTTTCATCATAAGATTTTTATCTGAAATCGTTTTTGGTATGATTGCGTAGCGCTAATTTAATTATGTTTATTTTAGGATAATATTAATAAACAAAAAAGTGGCAAACTAATAATTTGCGAAACAATTTCAAATCCCATCCCACTAATAATATAAATGCAAAATTTTGTGAAGATGTTTGGATGTTTGTTTACTAAATAACATAATAACTACTGAATGGATTGAGCTGAAATTTAGCATGCAAGTAGACCAAGTCCTGGATTGACACAATAGGATCACTTTATATCTCGGTAAGTGTTCCTTGGGATAATAACGGGAACAAGATAGGCGAAGCTGCGGGTAAATGCTAGTGAACTATATATGACGTCACACCAATTTCATGATTATTCGGAATTTAAGGAGATCCTCAGAATATTATAGCCTCATGTTTAGCAATTTCAATATTTTGATAATTTGTGACTTTGTTGGTGTTGTAGAATGTTTCTTTTTAATGCCGTAGGAAAGGCAAACGAGCACACAGGTCACCTGATGGTAAGTGACTTCTGGGGCCCATGGACATATGCAATCTTAATATTACAAATGCGTTGCCAACCTTGAGGACTAAGATAGAATGCGTCTATGTTAGTAATTAACGGCTGTCTTACCACAGATTATATATTAGTTCTTCGAACAGATACGACACTCTCCCGCAATACAATAGAAAAGAACATTCTGGAATCATAACGACCGAAGTGCGGTCGTCGACCCCGCGCGGCGTAAAATCAGTGCTAGGGCTGTCAACCGATACACAAATAAATTATTTCACAAATAGATTGAATTAAAAAACAGTGTTTTCTTATAATTTGTTTTGGGTAGTGCAAAAAACGATAAATGTTTGTTTAACTGGATATTGTTGCAGCCGTCTACACTACACTGCAACGCGCACGCCCCATTATCAACAAAATAATAATATTAAATTATAAATACGCGATCGAAGTGCGGTGCGACGCGGTCCATGCGAGCGCTTTTGTTTTTTTTGTTCGTGAACAGGCTCAAGGAGCTGTCAAAACTATCGGACTTAGTTCGTAGCGGTAGGCTGCACGCATGCGAGCGCGTGACAACCAACTGAGTTTTGTACCGCCGGCGGTAAGTGACGTCACTCAAGGTCGCGCTCGGCGAAAAACGAGTGTCGGCCCCCTGGTCTTACCCCCACAGTGGAACACAAAAGTACGAGCACTGCTCTTTGGCGGCAGGTTAGTGTGTAAGATGGTGGTAGCGATCCGGGCGGCCCCTGCACAAGGCCCTACCACCTAGTCTGGTGGTGTTGGTTTGAAGTCGGGTCATATTTTTACCCGACTGCGGCGAAGCCCAAAGGAGGGTTATGTGTTTGACCTGTATGTATGTATGTCCGGTCCTGTGTCCGCTCGTAACTACTCAACGGCACATCCGATTTTGATAAATGATACATCATTAGATTCGTCTTGATGGTGCGAGTGTCACTGGGTAACAAGTTCGTTAAAATAATAAACAAAATTGCGGATTTTATGCAGTTTCAAAGTGCACCGCGGTTGGGTTTTTTTTAGTAAAAATGTGGTTATTGAGCAGTTATTCTTTATCCTTAAGTAAAATTCTCCTTCCTCTTTCGTTGCTCTAACTGATTTTTCCTCTTTTACCTACGCTTCGTGCATTTTGTAGACCTCAATATAATTTGAGTGATTTTATATGAGTTATTATTATACTAGAAAGGCCGAGATCGCAGATTTTTGTGGCCCGAGCTGCAAGCGAGGGACGTAAATATGCGATCGAGGGCTTTCTTTATTACCGTGCGGAAAAAGCCACTTTATGGCCAGGCGTGGCATAAAATGTTTTTTTTTTAATATTTTCATAGCATAATATGTGGATATTTCGACAAAACTTACAGGGTGAGCGTAAGTATGCTATTCTGAATTACAAAACAATATGGCTTTTGGATATTATACTAACGGGTAATAAAATATGCTTTTATGCCACACCTGGCCATAAAGTGACTTTTCCGCACGCTGCGCGTACGAAAGCCGCTTTCTGGCATAACACGAAATGGTAGACATAAAATGATGTACACAACACGGAAGGTAATAAAGAAAGCCCTCGATCGCATATTTACGTCCCTCGCTTGCAGCTCGGGCCGCAAACTTCTGCGATCTCGGCGTTTCTTTGTATTACCACCCTAGTTATGTAATGTACTATAAATGTAAAAAGGACGTTTTATTAGGCATCAAAGAGAATTTCGGCCCATATTTCACCGATGATGTTGCTAGTTTCAAGCACAATTAAATCACTAACACGTTTACCGTTCAATTAGCAGTCACAATGGAGCCCGACAGCAATCAACACTATATTTTGATTTCAAGTCAATTTCACGGGATTCGATCAATATGTTAATATGCCATGCATGCATGAAATAGCAGAATATGGAAGCGACGCATTTTGCAAACGACCACCTACTCTTAACATGGCTTCTTTCGATTAAGGGAGTAAAAGTGACCTTAAATCACCCTTGGGTTGCTTGTGAGATTGTAGCAATTTAATATCATTAGCATAAAATTCAGTTTGCTCTTGCTTCACTATTAACATGAGCGCTTTATTTAATTCCATAGCAGTTAGAAATCCTTTGACACTTTGAGAAGTGGGTTTCATATATATGCAAAATCTAAGATTGTATGCAAATACTCGTGTTATTTTTCCTATTGTAGAAACCTTTTCAAAGTATCAAAGGGATTAGAGTTATTGACTGTGCTTGCAAGGTCTGATTTTGATTCAAGTAGCTTTGTGGTCATTATTGTCCCGTCTAGAAAGTTATTTTCTTTGGCATGCAAGAATAAAATAAAATAAATAAATCAATATTACGGGACAAATCGAACTAGCCCCATAATAAGCTCAATAAGGCTTGTGTTATGGATACTAGACGACGATATATTTAACAGATACAAATACTTAAATACATAGAAAACATCCATGACTCAGGAACAAATATTCGTGCTCATCACACAAATAAATGCCCTTACCGGGATTCGAACCCAGGACCTCCTGCTTCGTAGGCAGGGTCACTACCAACTAAGCTAAAGCGGTCGTCATAGAATGATGGGCCATGCCACCATAAGGTGTGGCCAGTTATTTCTTGAGGCTGGAGGCCCCTGCTTAGGCAATCTGAGGGATTATCATCAGTGTTTACCTAGTGCCAATCGTAACCTTGTGTCGACTGTCCTATGGATCATACTCTATTTGCAACATTCGTTTGCAAATTGTTGCCATTAACATTGTATGCAATACCACCAACTTGCCTATTATTTACTCGTGAAGCATTACACACCCCATTACACTAACCGGTAACATCATTATAAGTAATGCGTGAAGTGTTCCTGAAATTAGAAGCATTCGACTTATACAGTCAGCGTCGCTCGATAATCATTTCCAAAAACAAGCGAGCATCACGCTAATTTTAGCCTCGAAATGGCAAAGGGAGACATTCAATACGCAGCGTTTAGGAATAGGAAGGATGTGTAATAATGGATATAACAACTTTAGATATATTTTCACTGTATATAACAACATTTGACATTATTTCTAAGGATATAATCACTCAAGGGGTATAATAAACGTTTAATATAACAACAAGTCTTTAAGTATAAAATTCATTTGATACGAGTATAACGTTTAACTAATATAATTAAGATGTAAGTATTATTGATGTAATTAATATGTTAAAAGTTATAAAAAAACGATACCTCCAAGAGCTCGTTCGTTGAAGCGACAGTATGACTGCCGCCATAACGCAAAAGGGCACATGTAACATTTTTTTTTTCGACACTGTGATACATATTCGGAATCAGTAAATTTCACTGATTCCGAATATGTATACAACTCCTTGACTGTAATGACCAATATAATAGCCCACCCGTGTCATAATATAATATACACTTCGGCAATGAATGGTAGTTGTTATGTTTGAATCATCTTGTTATAGAATTTCCTTGATAATCCGTTCATGTGACGTAATATAATGGATATATGCATGCCCCTAATGCTCTCACCTATGGCACGGGCAAGGGTGCACTTAAAGTGCTCTCTTGATTGTTTAAGGCTTAAAAGTTGGAATGCCCACGATAATCACCTTAACTAAAGCACTGTTGTCGTTTCTTCGGCAGTATAAGAGCTGCCAATATCACCAAATGTTATGAAACTGCTCGAGTGTGTCGACTGCTAGTGCTAATTCTCAGTAATTGTATTCCTAGACATTTACATGCATAAAACAAATTCAGGTTGGTTACACCATTTATAACTCGACAACGGGTGAACCGATTTTTATGATATTTAAGAGGAAACAGGAGGGCAGTTTTTCCATACAAACGTAGTCCCCTGTTTCCTCCCTGGATAATGCCAGTAGAGCAATAATTTTTTGTCCAAAAATCTATGGCTACTATTGATATGTTCCTATGTTTTCCTTTTTACGATAAATTGATTCTCAAAAGAGATATTAACCTTCAAAACCCTAAAAAAAATGCCAGATTTTCCGCTGTGTTCACACATCCAGAAAAGAAATTTGACTAGATTATTAAAAAAAAAGGAAAACACAGGAACACGGCCAAAGTCTTTCTTTAATGTTTAATTAAAAAAATAGTTAAATAGGTTAAGTTTTGGGGAAGAAATCAGGGGACTACGAAACGTTGTTTTCATTAAATTTAAAAGGTATTTTCGGTCCAAGCTGCAATTGTCTCTATCGCGCTCTGCGCGGGAGAGGCGGGCAGTGCGGGACAGCGACACATTTTACAAATACCTAATTTTCAATTCTCTCCACCTTACTGTTTCCTCTTATTGGGTTGGTCTCTGCCCCGAATAATATAATAACTATTAAAACATCCGCATAGGCGGAGCGAAGTTCGCCGGGATAGCTAATGTGTAATAAATATGCCACCATTATCGAGTTTGCAGTGAAACGATAAACAAAAACTTGCACGCTAGTGGCAAAATGCGGTTAAGGCCCGGTAGGACCTGGCTCGTCGCGATATTGAGGGGGTGAAGCAGGGGCACTTTGCGCGGGGCCCCGAGCGCGCGGGGCGGCGGCGGGCGCCCGCTTGCCGTAATACTCCGCGCCATAGCTTAGCTTTATAAATTCACTGACAGATCGTTCGTGCGTATTGTCTCGCGTTTATTTTTTTACATCCTTTCATTGAACTTGCAATGTAACTATGTTTGTTCGAGTGGAATCTTGTAACTGAATTTTGAAGCTTCTTCAACCAATTGAGCTGAAATTTTGCAACAATATGTAATAATCAGATGACAATGCAATATTATTGTGACATGAGGACATGACAGCTGATCTGATGATGTAGCCTGATAGGTAGTCATAGGATCATCTTAATTATATAACATACCTAAATTCACAGTATTTGGGTTCATTTGATTACATGTGCCACGCAGTTTGCAATTATAATAAAAAGTACTTAAGCTTGTCTCAAAAAGCTTTTTTTGTCAGAAACTTATTTCATATTCAATCAAACACTACATTTCGAAAATTTAAGGAAAAGTAATATTCCAAGAGTGACAGGTATAAATTAAATAAAGGAACAGGGTCTGATTTGAATACGTACCTAATAATAAATTTCCTTCTCGGTCTGTTATGGAGTTTTGATCACATACCTAGGCAAGTCAAAAAATTAGTTACATAATCTTTGGCTTTTCATGAAGGAGATCTAGTCTAGACTCTAGCTAGATTAGATCTCGAACGCTAGACTATAGGTAGTCTAGCATTAGTAATAAAGCGACGTAATAATATGTGTCGTTCTTAGATAAACACCACTTACCTAGTTGTTAATTAGGTTGCAGCAATAGGCTGTAGCTATGAAGACGCCATTAAAAATTGTACTTATTAGCAAGCCGAAAAGAGGGTTTGCCTACAAACATCACATACCTAGTATGTCGGCATGGTACAAGAAAACTAGGTAAGCATGTTCTTCCCGAAGTCAGAAATGTTACCATTGATTAAAAACTTCTACTCCAATAATCAATTATGAAATAATTTACCGGCTTGTGAAATTATTTGTTTTTGCGTTTTATTTATTTTATGCTACACCTGGCCATAAAGTGGCCTTTTTCGCACGCGACGCGTACGGAAAAAGCCGCTTTCTGGCCAAGTGTAGACATAAAATTATGTACTCAACACGGGAGGTAATAAAGAAAACCCTCGATTGAATATTTACGTCCCTCGCTTGCAGCTCGGGCCGCAAATTTCTGCGATCTCGGCCTTTCTTTGTGTTACCACCCTAGTTGTGTAATGTACTGTAGTTGGATGAAAAGAAAACATATCTAGCATGTGACGTCAGAATGTCTAAGGTCATAATTATCAGTCTCGGAAAGAACGTATCTGGTTTTCTAATATTAGATCTATAAAATGTTTTCCTCCACGGTTAAATAATAGGCAAGTCGGTGGAAATCGAGTTCTGTTGATACCTCCCCGGTACTGACTTGGTTTATCTTTACATCTCAAAACTTTTTTGTTGTAGGAGAACTGCGTTGCGAGACTTGCATCTTTTTACATGTAATGTTTTTGATGAGATCTCATTTCTTTTTGTAAGTGGTTTTCCTTTAATTATTACATTCCAATCCATTCTTTTCAACTTAAACCGCAAAATTAATGCAAAATTAATCCCATGTATTTGTATAGGATTACAAACTTATGTGTGCAGTTGTGACTGAAATTACAACATATTTAGGTTTTTAAGGACTTTATAGGCTAAAAACTAACTATGTTTAAAATTTGGAGCTTGTAGGTCTGCTAGAAGTACCTTAGAATTATGATGATCAGTGAGTCAGTGAATGAATCAGTGAGTCAGTGACAAAACTAAGGAACTTTGACATACAATAGTTCTTAAACTACACGTTCAAATTGAATGATATTGAGAATATACATAGGTCTTATTGAGCCCTATATATCTCTGAAATTTCAGGGTTCTAGCTTTAGCCAGTACAAAATTACGGGAGGCTGAAAATCGCCTGAATGGCTTCGAGAAAAGGATGGTACAGCCGTGCCATTGTTTTGCTCGACTTGGCGGGGGCACTGCCATGCCCCCAGATTTAAAGATAACTGTTATTGCAAATACATGTAAACACATATTTCGGTAACATTAATTAAATGTTTAAATAGTGTATTTCAGTATTTTGCAAATATAAAGGTCTGCAGGTCTTTACCGCTATGGTTTCCGAACGTGACTTGACTTTCGCATTGTCTATGACATATGTCACTAATGTCACTTTGATGTTTTAATATTTTCTTGTCATACTGGGACGATTAGTAAGGTTATATTATTAATAATATTTCCTCACAAGTGTGATGAAAAACATTGTGTGTGCCACGGGCGGTAAAGGAATTACAAACTCGTGTTATTAAAGCCCTCGGTTTCACCTCGGGCTTATAACAAACACTCGTTTGTAATTCCTTACTTACCGCCCTACATACACAATGTACTATTTTAGTACTAAATTTAATCCCATCCCACTAATATTATAAATGCGAAAGTTTGTGAAGATGTTTGGATGTTTGGATATTTGGATATTTGGATGTTTGGATGTTTGGATGTTTGTCACCTTATAACGGGATAACAAGTGGATGGATCAGGCTGAAATTTGGCATGCAAGTAGACCAAGTCCTGGATTGAAACATAAGATACATTATATCCCGGTAAAGAGTTCCTTTGGGACAATAACGGGAACAACGCAGGCGAAGCCGCGGGAAAATGCTAGTAGGTACTAAATGAACATGTAAATTAATAGTACATTACTGCAGAGGCTGGGAAGTGAAGGGTTGCCGGTCGAGTACATATAGCTGGCCGAGCGAAGCGAGGCCAGATAGTTACGAGGCCGACAACCCCATTTCCCGCCGAGGTATGTATAGTGCTTTTCTCAAATATGCATTGAAATAAATAAACTTACTAATATCCTTACCCTAAATATTATTTTATAACAGAAACTTTCTATCAGAAAGTGACGTTAGTGACATTATATCCATAGATAATCAAATATCAAGTCACGTTCGGAAACCATATACAAAAGCTGTTTCAGTTTACATTTTTACCGCGAATATTTAGATGAAATATTTTAAACTAGCATTTTCCCGCGGCTTCGCTCGCGTTGTTCCCGTTACTGTCCCAAAGGAACTCTTTACCGGGATATAATGTATCCTATGTTTCAATCCAGGACTTGGTCTACTTGCATGCCAAATTTCAGCTTGATCCATCCAGTTGCTATCCCGTTATTAGGTAACAAACATCCAAACATCCAAATATCCAAACATCTTCACAAACTTTCGCATTTATAATATTAGTGGGATGTGTATTCTTGTGGTTTAGTTTGCAATTTACAACAATTGGAAATTGTTTATAATGTGTTATTTGTTATGTTCATGTCAATTTTACATAAATAAAACTGCAAAATATAGCAAAAATTGTTTTTTGTTTTTTTAATTTTTAATGGCTGAATGCCGTGATGTTGTGGCCTAAATAAATGTGGAATGGATATTAAAAAAAAAATACATTGCCGGCCTAGGCCGGCAATGTAAGTATGAAATTCCATTCCGTGCCAAGTGTCAAGCCGCACCGGAAACGAGGTACTTTGCGGCCTATTTTTAGGCACGTAGTGTCAACATTTCATGCCATGTTTGAGAAAACAAGGATTATTATTATTATTAATAATTATTACAGATCTTTCTGTTCAGTTACTTCGAAGATGATAGAAGAAAATAACTTTTCAGATCCGCAGACTCATCTTTGCGATTATTATTACCTATAGCTTGAATTTCTTAGTGAATTCGAGGCAGTTAAAAAAAATATTTGCATGAAGTTATATAACTGTTTTGATACACGTCGTCAAACATACTTACATATTTACATACATACATACCGGTCAAACACATAACCGTCCTTTGGGCTTCGCCGCTATCGGGTAACATACATACTTACATACATACATACATAAATACATGCATACATACATACACACACCATACATACATACACACACACACACACATACATACATACCAGTCAAACACATAACCGTCCTTTGGGCTTCGCCGCAGTCGGGTAACATACATACTTACATACATACATACAGATCAAACACAGAACCCTCCTTTGGGCTTCGCCGCAGTCGAGTAGCATACATACTTACGTACATACATACATACATGCATATATACATACATACATACATACATACATTCATACATATATACTTACATACATACATACATGCATACATACATACATGCATACATACTTACATAACCCTCCTTTGGGCTTCACCGCAGTCGGGTAACATACGTACTTACGTACATATATACATACATACAAACATACGGGTCAAACACATAACCCTCCTTTGGGCTTCATAGGTTACGCACACAGGCGCTGCCGGGTGTCAGCGCAGCCCAGAGCTTGCCTAATGCATTAGGCAAGGAATAATAGTACATTACACAACTAGGGTGGTAATACAAAGAAAGGCCGAGATCGCAGAAGTTTGCGGCCCGAGCTGCAAGCGAGGGCTTTCTTTATTACCTCCCGTGTTGTGTAAATCATTTTATGTCTACACTTCGCCAGAAAGCGGCTTTTTCCGTACGTGCAGCTCAGGTTTAGGTCTAAAATCCAAGTTCACAAAAATTACAGATATGTAAGTTTAGCATGGTGGCGACGATATGTAGAAAGTACATACGTTGTTACAAACGTTGCAAGATTTGCACAGTCCGATTTTTCCTAAGTAGAAAACAAGTATCTTCCCTAAAGATGTACCTTTTTTATATAATATTTATTTAATAAATAAATAAAGGCACCCTCGATAAATACTTCATTCACGAGAAAACAATAATTCTCGGGAAAATAAGTGCCTGTCAAAAAATTGTTTTTTATTACCGACTGTATTCTTTTTTGTATAATCGCAAACTGCACGTCAAATGAAGTCAAATAAGTCCAAACTACCCAAATTGGTCTGTATGTGTATTAATGTAAAGTTAATAAATGCGTGTAATATAACAGATGTCATTAAACTTATAAAATATTAATTTATTACCGCATTTTTCAATAATATAATTGTCACCGTATAAAAATTGTAATCAATCATAAGCGTCATAGAAATACAAACTACCGATTTTGATATTTGGTCGGAGTGAACCATCTGGTACGACTTGCTTATATAACTTACGGAAGTACAATTTTGTATAACGAATTATGCATGTTTTCTTACCCTATTCTCTCTCTAGATTGATGTTGTGCTTACTGTTATTTTTTATTTATTTTATAAACGATTTTACAACAATTACTGACATGTTTTATGCCCAGAAAGGCGCGGAGAAAACACGACACAGGTCTGACGTTGGCAGAAGCCTTATCAATACTGGCGGGGTGACGGGCGTCGCGGTAGGTCCACTAGGGTCGGGCGGAATGCAGATTATTGCAGATTATCTTCGATTTCTAACATAATAGTATACGTTATCAACCCAAACATGAGAGGAAGCCCTGCATGACTGTGAAATCATGATTGTCAGGTATTAATTTTGTCAGAAAAGGTAACTGGTAATGAACAAAATGAAAAAACTACTTTATTTTATAGTGTTTTCACGCTACTTTTCTATCGAGCGAAGTGTTCGCTATCGTGTTCTAGGTGAGAGGAAGCCCTAGATACAGTTCTGAATATTATTATATATGTTTTACAGTGACCTACGAGTCAAATAAGTGGTCTAAAAATGATTTGGAAACTAGGCTTCCGCGCCCGATTCTCGTACCACCTCGCCTTAATACCTGGTTTAAATTAGCTCCGCTTTGTAGAACAATTTTTCCAAAATCACTTAATGTAGGTTAGTTGCGATAACGCCCGTGACGTGTAGGTACACTCAACATCCAATTGTTAGTAATATCCAAAGCGCCAATTATCTCAAACCATCTTATTACTATTTATAGGCATAAAGATGTGAGACGATATATCTTCCAATATTACAGGCTATTTGGTACCGACTGTTAAGTCCAACGCTATTCGGAACGGAACGTTAAAACTTTTCATATAACAGCACCTGCTAGCTGTCAAATTGACAGTCGGTCTCATAACCTTTTTTGAAGGGAATAGGTCGCTTCACTTAGCCTCATGGGAGTGAATAGGCGAGACATGTCTTGCATAAGTGAAAGTAATTCTTCTTCTCTCTTCTTCGTCGTATCCTCATGGCTGAGGGACGTGACGGCTGCGGGAACTCTTCATCAACGCTCTCCAAGGTCAATATTAAAGAATTTACTAACAGCATCTAGATGCTGCCCCGCAACTTGGTCCGCGTAATTTTTCGACGTTTTCATACGTCAGTATCCAGTGATAAATAAAATAACAGTTAGAACCCCTTAAAGACTTTTTCTACGGTAGATAGAGAAATGAAATTTTAGGGGCCTAAGGCACTATTTGAGTACTATTTTTTGAGGTATAAAACGTTTCTAAAAACAAAGCTGTTCCAGAGATACAAACGGTGTACGCGAGCTTGACGCCCGGTAGCGTACACCGTGAACAGGCCTTATATTTCAAAAAGTTTAAGGGTACTATTTTTGTCGGGTTACCCTCATCTGGCAGAATAATATTGGTCAGAAATACACTCCGCAGAACATGTTTCGCAGAAACACATTTAGTCGAATGGTAGTTTTGCACAAACTTTATTTGGCATTATTATTTCTAGGCATACAATACATTTTGTAGCATATCATTTTGCAGATAATGACTTTTGCAGATTTTTTTTAGCATAATTTTATGTAGCATAATAGTCCTGTAGCATACTTCTATTATGGCATAATGATTTTTCTGCTTGCAGAAAAGTAGGTTAGGTTAATTACCTAAAGCTTAATATTCCTAACATGAATTGTCCTAAGAATTATTTTGCCTATTATTAAATTGGCTACACTTATAGCTCCTAAACTAAACTATGGTAGGCGTGAAGTCAGAATCGTTACGTATTCTACCTTCAGGCAGGTCAGATTTCGGTTAGGCACGACCTTTCTTCCGTGGGCACGACGCTACGCCACTGCGAGTCATAACTATACACAAATACTAATAATATTATACAAAACCATAAATAATATTTTTACAGCAGCCCATAAAGCCTCTCTGCTTGGGTAAATTATTAGGGCGTAGAACAAAAAGGGGGGATGGGGGGGCGGAGCCCCCCACAAGGGGGGCTCGGGGGGCGAAGCCCCCCGCATTAAAAAAAACTCAAACCATAAGTTCAGTTAGGTTAGGTTAGGTTAGGGTTCGAACTGCGTCCCCCAACAAACCGAACTGCTGTCAGAAAAGTAGATTAGGTTAGGTTTGAACTGCGTCCCCTAACAAAAACGAACTGCATTCTTATGAGCAATTTATCCTATCCTGCATATGTCTAGTACAGTTAGAGTAGTAAACGAAGTTCACCTTGACATCAAATGTTATTCTGCTAAGCAAATTTTATGCCACCTAAATATTATGCAGAATTAAAATAATCTACGAAATGACTTTTCTTTTAGAAGACTGTTATGACCATCAACATTATGCCAACATATGATTCGGGATTATAAAATTCTGCGAAATGATTTCTGCTAAAAAAAAATCTGCGTAAGGTGTTTCTGCCAAACAATACTTCTGCTAAGTATTATTATGCGAACCAAATATATGTCAAAAAAGTTTCTGCCAGATAATAGTGAACCATTTTTGTCACTTAGGTGTTCCGTCAGTACTAAGTAATTGGGTACTATTTATTGGCAGCATCAGATTCTGGATATCAATACGGTGTACGCCATCTTGACGGTCACGGCTATTTCGGGAGCGGATGTATTAGTACATTGTGTATCAAGGGCGGTAAGTAAGGAATTACAAACGAGCGTTTGTTACAAGGCCGAGGCGAAGCCGAGGGCTTTAATAACACGAGTTTGTAATTCCTTTACCGCCCGTGGCACACACAATGTTTTTCATCGCACTTGTGAGGAAATCTAATTAAAATATCCTTACTTAACCTAAATAAAATGGTAAAACTGACAGTGACATATCCATAGACAATGCGAAAGTCAAGACACGTTCGGAACCCATAACGGTAAAGACCTAAAACGGTTGATTTTATATTTGCAAAATACTGAAATACACTATTTAAACATTAAATTAATGTAACAGAAATATGTGTTTATATGTATTTGCAATAACAGTTCTCTTTAAATAAATATTTCAGTGATAAAAGTTAAAAAAGTAAATTGGCATTTCCTTTGAACACGACAAATAAGAGTAAAACAAAACCATCGTTTCAAATTTAAAAAGAAAACCATTACGCCCTAGGGCGTAATAGGTCATTTACGGCCCGCAGAACCTACGTGTAATGACACCATTTTCGAGCAAGTGTGATGAAAAATAATTAAATGATTTATTTAAAGATTGTAGTTTTATTTGACACAACCAAGCACCCTGTCCAAAATAAAGTATCTTATTTAAATCGAAATCATCTTCAGTTTTGTACTTACTGTTATTTCAGGTTGTTAAAAACTGAAGTAGGGTAAAGGTCCTCGTGTTTGACACGCTAATAATGGCCAATAGGCGACACCCACTGTCACTTCTATTGTTAACAAATGATGTCCCCTTTGATGAGAAAAGTACCCTTACCGAATTGCGATGAGTACGACATACTAGAAAATGCGTATCATATTATAATGGAATGTGTCTGGAACGCGGACACGCGATGGGATATCCAATATGAGGTTTTGTTTGAAGTTGGTGGATGCAACCAGATACTGGCGCATCCCTTACTGATGAGGCTAAATGTTTGTATAAACTCGTAGAAGATAAGTATTCAAATAGTATACTCACAGAGTGACATAGTCACCAAAGTGACGGTCGAATCGCCCCTGTCTGGTTCCACCGGAAGACCAGCGCCAGCTCTGTATTTGGTATTATGCTGAGCTGGGACCTCTTTGTGGCCTCAAGATTTTTTTTTGTGTTTTCTTGTTTACTTTTCTATTTTTTGTAACTTTTTGGTGTCATAAATAAATGGAGTTTCTTTTTTTCTTTACTAAGCTCTTTAAATAAAGAAAAAAAAAATGATGTCCCCCTGATTGCTCCTGCACCAAGGTCCTCATTAGGTTGACTGTCTTTCCCCTCTGGGTTGCCCAGGTCCCGGGATTGCCCATGGCCATACAAAAAAATCCGGGATAGGAAGCCCTAGTCATTTAGTTTAGTTTAATTGTAGATTTTAATTATATTTTACGTAATGTACCCACCATATCTAATTCCATATTTTACACAAACAAACTCTAAATAAATCGTAGAACTCTGCTTGAGTTAATAATTCCAGGTTATCACGCGGCCATTAAATCTCGCATGTAGAACATAAATATTAATTAGCGTGTTGACTTTACAAGGTGCCTTGGCTTGAAATACAGCTATTACCACATACTACCGACCTACAGTACTTCTCTCTAATTATATAACCTACCCTCTACATATCATACCGTGTATGTATGCAGTAAATTGAAACCCGCTGCCATTTGTAAATAAACAGAGCACACACAGATCGTTGCTTATCAATAACAACGGTGCAATCCAAAATGAAAAGAAGATCTATTTTGAGTCTTACTATTTAATGTTTGAATTTAAAGTTCAACACTGAATAATTCGCCACTAGCATTTACCCGCGGCGTTGCCCGCGTTTTCCCTTTACTGTCCCAAGGGAAATCTTTACGGGGTATAAAATATTCTATGTTTCTATCCAAGATTTGGGCTACTTGTATGCCAAATTTCAGCTTAATCTATCCAGTTGTTTCCCAGTTATTTAGTAAGATTAAACATCCAAACCTCCAAACATCTTCACAAACTTTCACCTCGCATTCGAGTTTTCGCCTCGTCTTAAGACATATTAAACGGTTTTATTTAGCTTACCGTGTTTGTGTCAGGTTTGTTTGGGTCAAATCTTGCGGCAGCTTTTTCAACTACTTCTACTAAACCGATTTTTTTGAATGGAACATAAAATTTATATTTTGATATACTTAAATCGCTTCTGTAGTACGTTTCTAATACATTTTATTTACACAAAATAAACCAGATCGATTTAAATGCCATATAGTTTTGCTCATCAACGAATTGATAATGACTTTTAAGGCAATCAATATTTCGAACAGCAAATTTAATTTTGCGCCTCGCTTGGCATTGGGTTTGATGGCTATACTTCTATAGGGAACGTGCACGAACTATAGGTGGCAGCACTAAACGACAAAAGAAACACGCATGGACAATAAAGGAAACTATTACCCCTGTCAAATCAAGCTGTCAATGTCAATGATAATATGTAAGTGTCAATGTCAAATATAGTATTTAAGTCGTAGCTACACTGACGTTAATCGTCCTTCAACGCGATAAATTAACGTTATTAACGGTGTTTTCGTCAATGTGGTCCCAGCATGAGAGGGTATATGATTTAGATTGGCGGCACCAGTTGGCAGCACCTTCGTCGTGCACGTTCCCTATCCAAACGCGCCACCACCAATTGTAAGGTTACACCGACGGAATTTATTGGAATGTCTCACTGATAAGGCTAGGCCAGAAGTCACCGTTTCTTTACTTTACTAGAGCGAAACTGACGGTATTCGATAACACACCTAATTCAAAAACACCTTATGTACGTTTTTACTCTGCCAGTCTGTCAACCTTCACACTACTCCAGTAAATAATAGTTCACGGTAAATTAAATTGAAAAGCGAAGAAAATTCCTTCGAACCGAATAAATACAATAAATTGAAAATTGTATCTTAATCTTAACTCGGTCGCGAAATAGTACATTACACAACTAGGGTGGTAATACAAAGAAAGGCTAAGATCGCAGAAGTTTGCGGCCCGAGCTGCAAGCGAGGGACGTAAATATGCGATCGAGGGCTTTCTTTATTACCTCCAGTGTTGTGTACATTATTTTATGTCTACACTTGGCCAGAAAGCGGCTTATTTCGTACGCGCAGCGTGCGGAAAAAGCCACTTTATGGCCAGGTGTGGCATAAATTTCATTATGGCACTAGTATGCAATGTTACAACAAATATTTATAAACAAAAAACCTTGTCAAATTAGAACGCCTCAAGTTACGGGTAAAAATTACAGCAAACGAGACGTCTTTAACTCGCCACATGAAACGACTGTGACGCACGATTGTTTCATACGGCGAATAGTGCGGTAACGATACGCTGATTGGTCAAAATTCAGAGGCAGCGCGGTGGTAGGTCGGAATACTCTCGCATTGTTTTCTTAATCGTTACGTCGCTAGCTTAGGCCACGTTTGGCGGCCGGACGTAAACTCTGTGTGTGCGTGTCGTGCATATAAGTGGTGGACTGATCAATTTCGTACTAGGGGTGGTCCGGCTAGCGACCTGGTTCGACCCCAGGGAACGCCAAGGCCGACCACCCGGTCCGACAATCGCTATGCCCAAGAGGGTTGCAAGATTGTCAGCTTCTAAAAAAAAAATCGTACTATTCACGGACCATCCACACTGTCAGACCATCTACATATCACGGTAGTTTATATATAGTTCTAATAATTTTTACAGTTAATATTAAAGATTAGATTAGATTAGTGGCGGCGTGTTGTGAAGCTTGCCACCAACGCCTGAAGTGATGACCACGACCACTCTGTCAAGAGTGATACCGACAAGGAAGATTAAAGATTAGATGCTTCCTCACAACTTTATACTCCTAAAATGTGCGATAATGGACTTAAACTCTATTTCATTCCATTCTTAAATGGCTTTTAAATACTCGGCAATTTACGATATTGAATAGTCAATAGCGTCAAGCAATTGGCCACGCTTGTCTACTATAGGTGCGCTATATAACGCGGCGCCTCGCCATTGCCGCCACTGTCGCCATCGCCGCTACCGCCGCTGCCATGTCGCCGCTCGTCCGCTCGCTGCTCGCGCTCGCCGCACTGCTCGCCGCCGCTCAAGCTCAGAGCAACCTGCGTCACGAAATTGTTTGGTAATTTGTTATTTTATTTTTAGTATTTAATACAATAACCACATTTTTACTAAAAAAAACCCGACCGCGGTGCACTTTGAAACTGCATAAAATCCACCATTTTGTTTATCGAACTTCATACCCAGTGACACTCGCACCATCAAGACGAATCTAATGATGTATCAGTTATCAAAATCGGATGTGTCGTTGAGTAGTTACGAGCGGACACAGGAACGGACATACATACATACATACATACATACAGGTCAAACACATAACCCTCCTTTGGGCTTCGCCGCAGTTGGGTAAAAAGGGGTATTATTTACGTTGGACGCAAATGTGTCTGTGCCTTCCCTAACACTAATTTTTTGATAAATTATCGGTGGAGACGGTAACAGGACTTTTAAGACTGCACGTTGCGCAACTTCTAGATTAATCAAGTTTTGGGTGTACAGAATACACCATGTCGATGAGTTTCCGTTTCAGTGACAAAAAAGGTATAAAAAAACCCCTAGAAGAGGTACTGGTACATAAAAGAGCATAACCCTAGTTCACATTCGTGCTAATTACAATTTTAAGATTTGTGCATTAATGTGAAAATTCCTTTTTTCTCGTAAGTAGTACGAGTGTGTTTTCGACACGGCGTTCAATTTACTTGTCCTGCCATTGCAAAAGGAGACTCGCTAGCCCAAGTAGATAATTATACTTGTCATCATAGTGTATAATCTACCTGTCTACCATGTAGCATTTTTTTACCATAAAAACAGTAACATTTGGTAGCAGGTTGTAACGTAAATCGTTACATAACCTTCGTTATAGAAGCTAAATCTAAAATCGTAACGATTTATATACAAATAATAATAAAAATAAGACATTATTCTAATCCCTGATAATAGCACTTACCTAATTAATAACTATTTACACTTAAATTAACAGATTATTAAATGTATAATTAACTTACACTATTAGTACATTGTGTATCAAGGGCGGTAAGTAAGGAATTACAAACGAGTGTTTGTTACAAGGCCGAGGCGAAGCCGAGGGCTTTAATCACACGAGTTTGTAATTCCTTTACCGCCCGTGGCACACACAATGTTTTTCATCACACTTGTGAGGAAATCTGATTAAAATAACCTTACTTAACCTAAATAAAATTTATAAAAAGAGCATTTAGAGTAGGTACACTCATTTAATCTTTTCATACAACTAATAACACATATCGCCAGTAGAAGAACAAAACACACTTAAAACAATTACATTGGTAGGAAATTACACGAATAAAGCAAGAGGCGCAAGTCGCTAACGCGGCGCGTGAGCGCTCTGTCTGACCCGAAATCTCTCTACCTGCGTCCGAGCTTGAGGGCGAGGCGCGGGGAAGGCGAGACCGCGTTGCTACGGCAACCAAAATGGCGGACCGCGTAAACGAGCGTTAGGATTCCGCGCTACAAGCTCCCCCTCTAGTTCGAACAAGCGCCCTCGCGTTCGGACTAGGATTCGAACCTACGGGGTCTACCACGGCGTCGCTTAGGACGCACTGGGGTTTCCACGTTCCCTACAAAAGGAGTTAGGTGCGACACGTGATACTTCCCTACGCTCGTCCCATTCTGGATGCTATCTAAAGTATATGTCGTGTTACTCACCACATCCTTGATCCTGTAAGGCCCATCGCGGCGCGGAATAAACTTGGCCGATTGGCCTGGGCTTGTGTCGTTAGGTCCCTGTGTCTTGAGAAGGACCAGGTCACCTACTTCGTAGTCAGGCGGCTGACGACGACCCTCATCAGCGTACTTTTTTCGATTAGCCTGTGCCTTTTCGTGTATGTCCCTGGCCTCAGCTAATGTAGCTGACATCATTTTGAGGTAGGGCGTTATCACCGGGACAAAGGTGTCGCTGTCCACGATCGCTCGTAAATCGGTGGAGGCGTCAGCAGGACCGCGTATCTCTCTGCCGAAGGTGAGATACGCTGGAGAGAAGCCTGTACTAGCTGTCACTGCTGAGTTCATAGCATACCTTATTGCGGAGAGGTGAAGGTCCCACGTAGAGTGGTCCTTGCCGACACAGATGGCTAGCTGGGGCTTGAGGTCCCTGTTCTTCCGTTCTATCGGGTTCGCCTCTGGATGATAATAAGGAGTGAGACTCTGGTCGATACCCAGAACAAAACAAGCCTGTTGCATAACCTCACTAACAAATTGCACTCCATTATCACTAATGAGACGACGAGGGAATCCGTACCTCAAGAACACTTCATCAATGAGTATCTTCGCACATTCAAAGCTGGTTGCAGTCTCCAGCGGAAAAAGCTCGACCCAGCGCGAGCACACGTCCTCTAGGATAAGGATCCACTTGTTGCCTCGCGGGGTCTCGACGAGCGGGCCGAAGAGATCGACAGATACTACCTCAAATCGCCGTGACATCGCCGGAGTCTGAAGTAAGCCTGCGGGTTTCCTGTTGTCTGCTTTGTAGCGTTGACAAGGTAAGCACTCCTTAATGTAGTTAGCTACGTAAGTCCTCATTCCAGGCCAGTAGAAACGTGACCTGATGCGGCTCAGCGTGCGTTCGACACCAAAATGGCCAGCAGTAGGCCCATCGTGGAAGTCGGTGAGTACGGTGGCGCGCTCGTGCTCCGGAACCACCAGAAGAGCATCGTCGTTGTCATCACCTTCGAGATCATACCTGTATAGTACACCGTCAGACATCAGGTAACCGCGGTCAGACCAAGGCCTCCCCCTAAACGGATCGTCAGACTCCAGGTCTTCTATAATCTTGCGTATCTCGGGGTCCTTGAGCTGGTTCTCGCGGATGTCACTCCTACCTCTCGAAGGCATGTCCACGACCGCGAAGCACAAGTCGCAGTTGGCATCCTCCTCAATGCAGACTGGGCGCGAGAGCGTATCGGCGATGACGTTCGCTCGGCCAGGCGTGTACTCTACACGAAGGTCGAACTCTTGTAAGGTCAACGCCCATCTCGCCAGTCTGCCGCTGGGAGAGCGCATACTCATCAACCAGCGTAAAGGTTGATGGTCGGACTTAACGGTGACCTGGGCTCCCTCTATATACCCACGGAACTTACTTACCGCCCATACGACGGCGAGCGCTTCTCGATCTGTCGTAGAATAATTTTTCTCAGCGGTGTTTAGAAGACGGCTCGCGTACTCTATGGGTCGTTCATCTGATCCCTCCCCCTGCATGAGAACTGCCCCGATACAGTATCCGCTGCTGTCGGTTCTGAGGACAAATGGTTTTGTCTCATCAGCCTGACGCAGGATAGGAGCGGATACAAGGAGACTTTTGATATGATCGAAAGCCCCCTGCTGTGCAGGGCCCCAATGCCAGGTACTTGCCTTCTTGAGGAGAGTCGTAAGTGGTCTTGCTACTTCAGCATAGTTGGGTATGAAACGACGGAACCAACTAGACGTTTGCAAGAAACACTTGAGGTGTTTGACGTTCTGCGGCGTTTTCATACCTGCTATAGCGGCGGTCTTATCCGGATCGACATGGATGCCTCCCGGAACAATCACGTGACCAAGAAACTTCACCGAGTCACGGGCGAAGTTACTCTTCGCGCGATTTACCCTTAGTCCAAACATGGCTAGGCGGTCAAAGACCTTTTCTAGGTCTGCCAGGTGACGTTCGAATGGGCCTGGTGACAAAATGATCAGGTCATCTAAGTATGCAAGGACACTCACCTCCTTCAGGTTCGACTGAAACCTGTCGATCAGCCGCTGAAACGTAGCCCCTGAGTTACGCATACCCATGGGCATGCGTCTGAAGCGGTAGGTTCCTAGAGGGGTGGTGAAGGCGGTCTTATCCCGGTCGTCGGGATGCACGCTTACTTGAAAATAACCAGACCTCAAGTCCAAGGTAGTCATGAACTTGCTGGATTTGGCAGCGTGTAAGATGTCCTCGATCCTGGGTAGTGGGTACCTGTCAGGATCCGTTACTGCATTTAACTTACGGTAGTCAATGCAGAGTCTGAGGCCTCCATCTTTCTTGGGGACAAGGACGACGTTCGATGCCCAGGGAGACTCGCACTCCTCAATAACATCGTCTCGTAGCAGCTTGTCCAGCTCCAACTTCAAAGCCTCCTTACGACTCTGCGACATGCGGTGCAGCGGAGAAGCTATCGGTTCCTGTGTTTCACTTATTTTAATTCTATGAGTAGCGAACTCTGTAGCAGGACCGTTGATGGCAAACTGAGCTGCCCTCCTGGATATGAAGGCGTTAAGCGCGTGCTGCTCTTCAGGAGAAAGTCTGGCACACTCTTCACTACGTAATGAGAGGTCGGTGGACTCAGCTCGCATGAGCTCCGCGTCATTGCTGGTGTTTAAATAGTACTTACGTACGAAAGGATACTGGCTGTCGGGGTCGTCAGCGAAATTCCAGCAGCCCCGGGAACCGTCAAGCACAATACCTGCTTTGGCTAGAAACTCAAAGCCAAGTAGGGTTTTGGTCTCTCCTCCGGGCAGCACCATGAAGTCGGCGACGAAATCGCGGTCGCCAATGCAGACGGGCACGTCAGCAGTCAGTACCTCTCGTAGCTGCTGGGAACCGTCAGCCAGCCGAATGGTACGCTGTGTCTCCTGGAACTTGACATCGTTTGACACTAAAATATTATAGAGCTGGGGGCTCGCGATACAATGGGTGGCGCCAGTGTCGACGATTGCAACCCCTTCGCGGCCAAAAATCCCAACCATGATCATAGGATGTGATGACGACGTATCGATACACTTATCGTCACTAAAATTAAAATCTGCGTGTCTCGGATTACACGTGTCGCACCTAGACTTTATTACCCCTGACTTGCCGCAACCATAACAGCGAATAGATTCGCTCGACCGTTCGTTAGTCGGTACATTTACCTTAGTACTGGAGGTAACACTAACGGGTGCATTTACCCTATTTTCGCTAGCACTACCTAAAGATTTATCCTGTTTTTGCCTTAAAGTACGACAATCATCAACTAAATGACCAAAAGCTTTACAATAAGAACAACGCACTCTATTACGTTTCGACTTATTGTTATCGCTAGCGTCCGTAATGGCCCCCGTGGAGTCAAATTTCGGAGAGCTCGAGATTATTTTCTTGGAACCGCTAACGCTCGGGATCGCAGGTACTGAGGTCGAAACGTTTGACGATGACGCAACAATCTGTGTAGTACATACCTCGGAAATTGCGTCCTCTGTGACTCTTGCTTTATTTAACAAACAATCGACGGTATCTATTATATCTCGCGGTAAACGTTTACGAATACGTCGATCTAACAAACTATAAATTATATCGATCTGCATTTCTTCCGGAACGACGTACGGTAATCTAATGATCATAGCACGTAAACGACACACAAACACTTCCGCGCGTTCGTTATGTTGTTCGGCGGCGAACATTTCACGTAACAACTTGTACGCGGGGCGCGGGACTCCGTAGACGGCGCGCAGGCGGGCCGTCGCGTCGCGCCATGACGTCACTGACGACTTCACTCCTCGCCACCACACGGCGGCGTCCCCTTCCAACAGCATGCTCAGGCCGCGTACAGCGTGCTCCTCGCTCACGGCGGTACACTCTTTGTACGTCTCGGCGGCGTCCAGAAAAGCTTCGAGTACTTCAGGGTCTCGCGTGTGTCCGTCAAAGCGCGCGGTGCAATTACTGAAGTTCCCGGAGGCGGCGGGCGCGGCGGCGGCGACGGGCTCGCCCGCGCTCGATGTCGGCGTGGCTGTGGTCGATCGTAGGGCCTCGATGAGATTTCTGTTTATCTCGGCTTGTGACTGCGCAAACGACTGCATAAACGAAGCGACGAACTGTTGCGCGTCGAAGAGCGGGTGCAGAGGCGGCGACTGCGGCACGCGCGGAGCGTGCGGCGCCTGCCTCGCGGAGCCGGGGGCATGACCAGCCTCGCCGGTGGACTCTTCGTCCGTGGAGTTCGTGTCCGGCTCGCCTTGTAGGCGGCCAGCAGCTCCTCGCGTTGTCGGCATTGTCACAAACACGTTAACGGTTTTTACATCACATTTCACTCACGATTTTTATTATTGTAGAGTTCTGCCTCGAGTTGGGCGCCATTATAAAAAGAGCATTTAGAGTAGGTACACTCATTTAATCTTTTCATACAACTAATAACACATATCGCCAGTAGAAGAACAAAACACACTTAAAACAATTACATTGGTAGGAAATTACACGAATAAAGCAAGAGGCGCAAGTCGCTAACGCGGCGCGTGAGCGCTCTGTCTGACCCGAAATCTCTCTACCTGCGTCCGAGCTTGAGGGCGAGGCGCGGGGAAGGCGAGACCGCGTTGCTACGGCAACCAAAATGGCGGACCGCGTAAACGAGCGTTAGGATTCCGCGCTACAAATTGTAAAACTGACAGTGACATTAGTGACATATATCAAGACGACAAGTCACGTTCGGAAACCATAGCGGTAAAGACTTAAAATGGTTGATTTTATATTTGCAAAATACTGAAATACACTATTTAAACATTTAATTAATGTTACAGAAATATGTGTTTACATGTATTTGCAATAACAGTTCTCTTTAAATAAATATTTCAGTAATAGAAGTTAAAAAAGTAAGTTGGCGTTTTCTTTGAACATGACAAATAGGAGTAAAACAGAACCACCGTTTCAAATTTAAAAAGAAAACCATTACGCCCTAGGGCGTAATAGGTCATTTACGGCCCGCAAAACCTACGTGTAATGACACCATTTTCGAGCAAGTGTGATGAAAAATAAGTTAGTCATACATTTCGTCGCGACACTCAATTCCATAACGACCTGTACTCGGCGCGCATTGCTATTGTTCAAAACCAGCCTGCCGGGTGCTCTCACCCGCCCGCGCCCGCTGCCCGCTGCAGCCTTACTTGTCGTGGTTGGGGAGGGGGACAGAAAGATCTGGCTATAGGCGCGGGCGCACGGTCGCTCATCTTAGCGACTTCACGCGTCGCGCCCGTGCTGATTGCATGCCAATTTATTTCGATTATTCCCGAGTAATGTACTAATACTAATTGACAGTGATTACATATGGATCCGAGACGTGGTGCTTATGAATAGGCTCGAGTCGCTCAACGGGCTATGGAAAGGGCTATGCTCGGGGTTTCTCTGCGGGATCGAATCAGAAATGAGGAGATACGTATAAGAACTAGGGTCACCGACATAGCTAAACGGATAAGCTTGTTGAAGTGGCAATGGGCAGGGCATATAGCATGTAGAACAGATGGCCATTGGGGCCGAAAGGTTCTCGAATGGAGACCACGAATCGGCAAGCGCAGCGTCGGACGTCCACCAACAAGATGGACAGATGATCTGGTTAAGGCTGCTGGCTCACGGTGGATGGAGGTTGCTTCCAACCGAATTAAGTGGAAATCTATGAGGGAGGCCTGTCCAGCAGTGGACGTCCTATGGCTGAAATGATGATTATGATGAATGTACTAATTTATGTAAAATCAGTGTAAACCCCTATATTGGGTAAGTGTTGAACTTGATTAAATGCAAAAGCGACACAAGTCGAAATGACTCTTTTTTACAGGGGAGCAAATTAAAGCTTTTAAAATAGTTTTTTGTCATATTCATAAGGCCGTCCAGATTATGAGTTTACTTCAGCCTCAATTAAAAGTCCAGAAATAAATTTAAATCACTGGTTTATTGTACACAAGTACACACAAAACAATAGAAGGAGAAAGTTTATAATTTTGCCAGATAGAAGTCCAAAAGCACAGAGAAGAAAGTCAAGCAAGCACAAGCACAAAAGATAGAATTTTATTGGAACGCGCGAGCTATTTTTGCTACTCAATTTTGCATACGAGTGATATGGGTACACTACATAAATACGAAAAACTTAATTCCGATATTCACAATCACGAATATCAAAATACCGATTTTTAAAATTCCGAATGGATTAAAATTCCTATTATTAAAATCCCGATTTTTCATAACTCCGACTTTTAAAATTCCGAAATTACAAAACGTCTAACTGTAAGAATTACGATTTTCAAAAGTCCGAGATTCCATACACCGAACAATGAAAAGTCCGAATCTATAATAATCCGATACATCAAAAGTACGAATTCCGATTATCAAAACTCCGAATTCCAAAATATCGAAAAATAAAAATTTTGACTAAATAATGATAAACGTAGATACAGGACTTAAAAACAGTCGGTCGGACTTCGCAACTGCTCCGCCGCTGCGGGAAGAGCAGCCCCTTCGCCCTTGCGTATCAAAGCACAGGCCCTAATGCTCGCCTTCGCAGCTTCGGCTTGTTGGTCGCCTTCGGCGACCAGCCTCAGCCGCTACGGCTCACATTGTGCCTGTGCTTTGCTACAGCGGGCGAGGGCTGCTCCCCCTCCGCGCCTCCGGCTTTCTATATACACTCTAGGGGTAGAGCAGACAAGACCACGTGGATAGTGGGGTGCTCCGATTCGGGTTTTGTTACATATTCTCCAATGCATATAAAATACAATATTATCTCAGCCATTATTATTATTTGAACGTAGCGTATTTTTTAAGGCAAAACTATAAAAATAATTATAAAATTTTGTCAAAAAAGTCCTGACTTTCTTCAGACTTTAAAACCTGCGCCTCATATTTCAATAATATTAAGAGTTTACAAAATTTCAAAACTCCGAATGACAAAATTCCGAATTAGTAACGAAATTTCGGACAAATGAAAATCGAAATTCCGTTTTACGGACAAAGGGTACATCGAGCTTTTAATTTTTCGGAGAAATAAATGTCGGAACATAGAAAAATCTGATTTTTGAAATTCGGTATAATAAATATCGTGTTTTTCAATAATCGGAATTTTATTTTTTAGGATTTATGAAATTCGGAGTTTTGAAATTCGGAATAAGTAAATTCGGAATAAAATAATTCGGAGTATTTGGGTGTTCCCGAGTGATATACGTTCGGGGTCGGTGCAGTGTAAGTACTGGCGCGGGCGCATCGCCGGCCGCCGCTTGCCTCGCAACAGAACCGGCCGCCGTGACGTAGCCGCGCGTCACACCGAGATAAGAAGCATGCAGTATCTAATATAAAAATCGGGTGCGCTTGTCTGCTTGTACGCAAAATATTTACATGTTATAAAAGTATTGTTTTTATGATAATTAATGTTACACTTTTTATGTTTGATGTAAATATAAGGTAATTAATTAATTTATATAATACTATTTTAGAATTAAGTTTAGTTTTAAGTTTTAGATTAAATATAAGTTAAATTTAATTAATAAAACTTATTTATTTCTTAACTTAGAATTAAGTACACCACATTCATGTTATTTACGATATGAACATATACATGTCTTATATATCAAAATGAAGGTATTTAAATCCTCTTTTAATATATGTTTTGAATTTAATGTAAATTAACTCGTAGAATCTTTTATTAGCAGATAAGTCCGTTTTGCATAAAAAAATGAGACAGCCAAGGTCAGTTTTTTAACAGAAAAGGGCCACAAATAGGGAAAAAAATGCTTAAATTGTACTTTATAGTTACGAAAATTGTGTAATAATCAGAAAACGATAAAAGATAAATCTGGCTGCCTTGGAAACTCCAAGTGACGTTGACCATAAACTCGACCAAATGATGGGAACCCTTACGGAGGAGGGCGAAAAATCTGCGAAACGAGGCGTACAGACAAACTGGAACTTATGAGTAAGCGACACGAAAACCCTCCGTCAACTTTGTCAGAACACCGGGCTCTAAACAAGACTATAACGAAACTGGTACGACGCAACCTCCGAGCTTCCGACACGCTCTTGATTGAAAAAGTAATTGAGCAGAACCGGAGGTCGAAAGTATTCGTCCAATCACTCGAAAGAAGCCACCTGACGAAGTTGACCACGCGCACGGGGACAGTGGTCACTTCATACCGGCGATTCTCTCACAAGTTAAGGACTTCTCCAGCCAGCTTTACGCCTCGCACGCACTCCGACCTGACTCACAGGATGAATATCCCAGATCCAACTTCATACGCCAGTTTACGGAGGACCTGCCTGAGATCAGCCAAGACGAGGTCGTGTTGGTCCTTAGGCAGCTTAAAAATGGAAAAGCTCCTGGGGACTATGGTATCACGACTAAACTTCTGAAGCCGGGAAGTACCCCCATACTGACGGAGCTTCAGGAGTTATTTAATACTGTCCTCTTCAATGGGAGAAATCCGCAAGCGTGGAACAGAAGCGTGGTCGTTCTGTTTTTCAAGAAAGGGGATACAACCTTGTTGAAAAACTATCAACCCATAAATAACGCTTCTAAGCCACGTATACAAGCTGTTCTCAAGGGCCATTACGAACCGCCTCGCACGAAGACTCGACGAGTTCCAGCCTCCGGAGCAGGCCGGGTTTTGAAATGGTTACAGCACTATAGACCACATTCACACAGTGCGGCAGATTATACAGAAGACCGTAGAGTAGGTATAATTGGCCCCAGTGTCTAGCCTTCGTGGACTAAGTATAAAAAGGCCTTTGACTCAATTGAAACTTAGTCTGTTCAAGAGTCTTCGACTGGTTCACCAATTTAAAGTCGCTCAGCGAGCCATGGAAAGAGCTATGCTAAGAGATACGCCAGTGCCATAGCTCAGCGAATCAGCAACCTAAGGTGGCAGTGGGCTGGGCATATCTGTCGTAGAGCCGACGACAACTGGCGCAGAAGAGCTCTAGAGTGGAGGCCGCGAATCGGAAAATGTAGTGTAGGGCGCCCTGTAACAAGGTGACGACATTTGAAGGCCAATAGGTGGTGACTGAAGGAGGAGGTATTAAGTTTGTGTCAGAAAAATCTAATCGTTCTTTTAAACCTTTATCAGGACGTGTGTTAGTGACATTTTCGTTGGTCACCATTCCTAAAATTCTTTTCGCCCTGCTATACATTCTGTTAGAACAAAACTATAAAACCATTAGTGACTGACTTTGTAAACATATTGTGAAATAAATGAATATCAAACAAAATCTTTTAATAGTCAAATTAACCCATTGAAATTAATGATTTCAGTTTTGTATATTTGTGTGTGCACTAATAAATTGATCGTCACAAATAAATTCGTTATTTTTGTACAGCCATTTCATTTATTTTAGTAAAAAAACACACTCATTTATGCATATGGCACTATTGGTTTAAAATAATTATCGTCTAATAGAAATGTGTTTGAATCAAAGCGGACGTAACCGTAAATACGGCAGCTTTGCTTTTAAAAATGTTCAATTTAAGTGTACATTTTACAATCAAAATTGGCACCTTTTTTAATATGACCCGTTTGTATATAAAATAATACAATATAGACATGGATTATAAAATCAACACAGTCACAAGTCCAACTACGAAAGCTTTGCTTTTAAAAATGTTCAATTCAAGTTTATAATTTTAAAATCAAAACTGCCGCATTCTGTAATATGGCTCTTTTGTATATACAAAAATACAATACCTTCATGTTTTTTTTTCATTATATATAAATTATTTATTAAAAAGGGGACTTTTTTTGTTTTACGCGCGATCGGGTCGACTGGCAAGTCGCAACAAAAAATATGGCGGTTTAGCACTGAAGTTAGCTACGAAGTCATGTTAATGCAAAACGGGCACTTGCGTATTTTGGTCATTTCAAACGATAAATCGACAGATGTCTCTATGTCATGCAATAGTATTGGTGTTTATAATTTCGTTTTTGCAATAAAACTGATTATGACTTTTTTTGATTTGTGTCGCTTTTGCATTTAATCAGCGATTTCTTACGCTTTAAATTAAAAGCCGGTAGATTTTAAGGCGTTTCTAACGGCTTTTCCGTTATAGGTTTCTTTGCTCTGATTTCGCTTGCAAATTGAGTTAAAGTCTAGATCTCGCTTGTTAATGTCTTTCACATTTTTATCTGGCTTAATTATAATAATTAGTGTTTTTTTAAAGTAGTTAAAGAATAGATTTTGTCAATTTTATTCCATTTCCTTTTTGCAAATTTTGTTACGTATTTTCTCTCCATTTTGTAAACTCCGTCTGACTGGTCATCCGCACTTCACCAAGCCATTTCACCATCACCATCACGCAGTACTTTCTATTTTCTTCTGCTTCTGCTTACACCGGTGACAGTCAACGGAGATGAATGCGGAACAATTTTAATTTACACCGATGTAAATTCCAGGGTGCTACCGTACGGTTAGCGAACTTCTGACGCTCATCACCACCATCCCTGGTACTGCCGGCTGACATCCCTCAGCCCATTCCATCTCCACGGCGTTCCCGAGATCCAGGGAAGTACTGGCGTGGTGGCGGCAACCATCCGGTGGAACCGAGGAGTGAAATCAGACCGGCCTACACGAACCTACCCCCTAGCGACTTTTTCGCGTGCTCGCTGCGTTCGGGAGTAATAAATCTATATTAACGGATTTCTTTTTGTTTAATTTATTTACTCCCGACCCTTAAACGTAGCATAAACAAGAATATTTCAGGAAGGATTTTTTTTACAGGCGAATACCGAGGGACAACATAACTAGTACCACCAGTGTTTCTTTATTCCGCGAACACGATTAACATCGATAGCATAAAGGTAAGATACATATTATATCTTTATGTTTTTAGGTCTATTTAGTTTTAGGTATTTAAATTTTATCTTGTTTTATTGTATTATCAGTGTGTGTTTGTACTTAAGTAAACGAGTAAACTAAAGCGACGTCAATTAGACTGATGTTAACGTACATTGAAAAAAAAATACTATTTAGTAATTTGTATAATAAAGATAAAATCTAATGATTATACGAACAGTAACATACAACAAACGAACGATATCGACTATATTAAAGCTCACAATAAAATGCACAGCAACAACAACTGTTCAAAAATGCCCACTTTGTTTCTTTTCAGCTCTGCGAGGCATTTCCCGGTGATCCGGTGGGCGAGACGATAACCGCGTGCAACAACGACCCCAACGAGAAAACGCCTTTCATACAGCCGCCAAGGAAACGACCTAGTCCTAGTCTCGACCACGTCGACATCTGGTGTCACGACAGCTGTCCTCTCCTAGTCTCGACCACGTCGACATCTGGTGTCACGACAGCTGTCCTCTCCTAGTCTCGACCACGTCGACATCTGGTGTCACGACAGCTGTCCTCTCCTAGTCTCGACCACGTCGACATCTGGTGTCACGACAGCTGTCCTCTCCTAGTCTCGACCACGTCGACATCTGGTGTCACGACAGCTGTCCTCTCCTAGTCTCGACCACGTCGACATCTGGTGTCACGACAGCTGTCCTCTCCTAGTCTCGACCACGTCGACATCTGGTGTCACGACAGCTGTCCTCTCCTAGTCTCGACCACGTCGACATCTGGTGTCACGACAGCTGTCCTCTCGGACTCACCGTCACCGTCATAGTGTATTGCGATGTTACCGCTGCACAAACGAAATGACGTAACTCATGCGTCACTTTTTTGACGCATATCTTTCAAATACGCAGTGTTCATGTACAGTACCATTCATAAGTAATTTTAACCACCGGCTTGGAAGGCACGCGGGGTAATAATTGAAGTCATAATTATGTAAACAAAATATAGTTATGTTTTACATGCTCCACGTTATGTATATCTCAGTGAGAGCATTATAGGAAGTAAGTACATGTCTAAATTGTTATCTGCTTGATTAATTATGTCTGACATTTCTGTTGTTTCTCTAATAAATAAAATAAAATAAAGTAATAATGGTAGTAAATCTAAGACGAAAGCTAAAACTACCTATTAAATAAGTTTCTGTTAAAATGTATTTTTGAGACGAGCTTTTATTGCCGCCTGTACTTTTTAGGGTTCCGTAGCCAAAATGGCAAAAACGGAACCCTTATAGTTTCGTCATGTCCGTCCGTCCGTCCGTATGTCACAGGCATTTTACTCAAAAACTACATGACGTATATTGATAAAATTTGGAATGTAGGTGTGTTGTATGAGCAGCTACTTATTTCGGTAGTTAAATATTAAAAATAAATCTTTCTAGGAGGGGTACTCCATACATGTAACAGAAGGCGAAATTTTTTTTTTTTCACCAAACATCAACTTGTGGTACATAGTTCGACAGGTCTTTTAAAGACACTTTAAGGTTCTTAAGTAATATTTTTGATTAAGTTAATACTTTCAGAAATAATCGCTCCGAAAGTTGCAAAAATTGTGTATTTGTGTCCCCCCCCCATCTATCTTTTAAACCGTATGTCCAAAAAATATGGAAAAATCAGAAAGATAACGCTTAATTAATACTTTCAACGAAAATTGTTTTCAACATGATCGAATATACCGTTTTTGAGTTATTGCCGAAAAACCGCGCTTCTCAACAAAAGGACGTAATTACTATGAAGATACGCTCTTTCGTTGGTGCACTTTTTCACATCGTATTATTTACTCAAGTATAGCAAAACGAAAAGGAGTTTGTATGTTCGTCTGTTACTTCTTAAGTCAAAAACTACTGAACCAATTCAAACATGTGGGATATCGTTGGATTCGTCGAGATTGGACGCAGGTTATAAGCTAGTTAGTTGGAACCAAAAATTAAGATAAGGACCATGATCCTCATAAAAGTGAAGCATTGAATAAAAGTCATCAAGTCGCATTGAATTATATGACAATTTAATGAATTTTAAAGGCTCATTTCAAAAATATATCATACATGTGTATTTCCATTTCAATTCAATAACAACAAGAAACACGTTCAACAGTCCGCGCTCTTCGCCGATACGTTTACATTGTTCTAGCACACCTACCTCCTGGTGCACCGATGTTGGTACTAAAAAAAAGTGATAAATCAGTAACGCAGCCCAGTAGTAAATAGTTTAATAAATTGTGGAAATTAAGGACTACTAGCGCCATACTAACTACGATGAAAAGAACAAATTTATTAAATGGACGTTGATAAAATAGCCATTAAAAGATAGTTTTCAGTAAGGGTGCTTCCGCTATCACTCCTCGGGTCACCACGACTTGAGACTGATCTTGTGAAGGAAGTTTCAAGCCGGAAGGTCGAAGGTCCGTCTGCAGGTGCCCTTTATGCCGCACTAATTCAAAGTGAAGCTGAAGGCCCGAAGCGTTCCAGGTCGTCTAACGCAAACCATATATCAATCTCATTTTTTCCAAGCCCGTAGGGCGAGCTTTAGGTTGCGAGGCCGAAGGCCGCACTATATCAGTAGTAAGCCCTATGGAAGCCGAAGGCCAAGCACCGCTTTGGGCTAAAGGCATTTGGGTGGTTATCTCACGCAAACCGCATATGGGTCTCATTTTCGGGGGCCCGAAGAACGAGCTTCAGGATGCAAAGCCGAAGGCGTAGTCAGGTTTTAAGTTTTAACTATATTTTCATTTGTTGTTAAAAATAAGAAGAAAAACAATAAAAAAAGTATACACAAACTATGTGGCGGGGTGTGACGTACCCCATGGACGTTTGAGCGCGTGTACTTCAAGTGCTGACCAGCGCAACGCTGAGATCACGTTTTTATTCCCTCCTGCAACCCCTTAACTCCAGCTACACGAAGCCATGAAATTGTAGCATTGTCGAACAAGAAAATAGACCTAAGTAACTATTAGTTGGGGTATGCTACACCCCACCACGCTCCCGCCGGGTTAATACAATTGGACAAGATATATTAATGTTCGTTCGTACTTTGTCTGTCTGTAGCATTCAAGGATTGTTTTTTTGTACATGGCCGTCAAACAACGTATATAGTTATATAAATTTTAATCAATTTCATACTTGAATTGCTTATAACGGGTATTATCACCGTACTATATCCAATTGTGAATATGTTACGCTTGCCCCTTAGTGCACAGCGCGCTATATAACGCGGCGCCTCGCCATTGCCGTCACTGTCGCCATCGCCGCTACCGCCGCTGCCATGTCGCCGCTCGTCCGCTCGCTGCTCGCGCTCGCCGCACTGCTCGCCGCCGCTCAAGCTGAAGCTGAAAGCAATTGCGTCGCGCCACTTTTTGGTAATATGCTCTTTTATTATTTTTTATATTTGAATAGAAAACAAACTAACCTGAATCACCTTAACGTTAATTTCAAACCTTGTCAAACTAGTCACGAAATCTCAAATTGACTTGGATTCGATTTTCTTGTGACATTTTTCAAGAATAAAATGCACGCCGCGGTATTATGTGTAAAATTTACAATTTTATCAATATTTAAGAAGCCTTAGAACACCATTCCAATCGAGACTACAACAAAAATATCGATAATATTAGCCAACTGATTGCAGTATACGATAGCTTTTACAACAGCAAAAAATGCATTTGCAACTTGAATTTGGGCAATTTGGAGTCATATTTGACATAATATTACCTCATTAAAGTAAACAAAATACATAATCTGATTAGGGTGGTCCTTTTTATTTATTTGGTAGTTTATTTTCCTTATTATTTGCGGGGCACGATTTATTTTGTTTAAGGCCATGAAAAAACATCATTAGCGTGTATATACGTCCCACTGCTGGGCACAGTAGGGTGGGCCGTTTTTCACCCCACACATGCAATAGCACTAAAAAGGTGCGTAGTTTTATGCGTAATAAGGGAAATATATGAAAAAACTTTGTTTATACTTTTAGCCCTCCAACCAGCAGCTAAAGAATGAAATTTCCGGTATTTAACACGTTCGCGGACAGTAAGTCACACCTGTTTGACACAAACATTTTGTATGGAATTTTTGGAACTGTTACAGCAGGTTCGTCACAATTGTGCCATTGTGTACTGTTTATATGTGACACTGAATGCTATGTAAGTCGAATGCTATACCAGCGACGTCAAATATGATACTTTGTTATACCACGTTATGTGACAGCAAATGCTATTGCATATAACTGCTATAGCAGTTCTGTCACATGGTTTAGTTAGCTTGTGATATATTATGACAACGAATGCTATACGTTGCCTGCTATAGCAGCTCCGTCTAATTTGTTGTACTATAGTATGTAACAATGTGACACGGATGCTGTATTTTATCACCTTTTTTTTCATGTTTTAATCAAAAAATATGTTATTTTTAAAAATATGTCATCATAATATCGGGATTGGTGATGACGGCGGTTGAGACGCTCTAAAATCTACCCAGTCTCTTCCCATGGAGTATCTTTTATGGATGAAGTTGGACCTATCAAGCTTGATAGGTGAAGCTGCTCGTTCGCTTTGTACTGATTGCGGCGACAATGCTGACAGGTTTGGAGATGAAGGAAAAAAGTCGCTTGGTGGCAAATCAACTAGGACAGCTAAATGAAAGTCAGGATCGGCTTGTGGCGCAGTAGCTGGCTCAATTGGTGGCAAAAGGGAAGGCTTTCTTTGCGGCGAAAAAATTAGCGCATTTTGTGCTGAATTAACTTGCTCGCTTCAAGGTGAAGAGGGTGATGATAAGGCTGATTCGTTTCGCAGCACATGAACAGGCTCTCGTCGCGACGAGGAATGTCTAAAGGCGAAGTAAATCTAAACCAAATTGAAAACACTTTTATTACACAGTGCTAAGCAACCTATACACCCATTACGTTGCAAGTAGTAGAACAGAGAACGAACAATATTATAATTCAAAGATTATTACCTAAAATTATTATTACTGTATTAGTTTATCAAAAAATAGGTATCATCATTCATGCCTGCGTTTTAAATCCTTGCCACCATTAACACTAGTTATAGGGCAATAAACAGTTAGTAAATAAGCCTAGTCATTGCAACACACAATATTATGCTAGAAAACCATAGAATAATTGTTACTTATGATGATGGAAATAATGCTTCGAAAAGGCTCCGTAGCTCGAAATTCACCAACATCACCATAGACTACTCAGCGGCGCACTCGCCGGTTGACCAAACAAACTTTCATACAACCGCGACTGCTATAGCATCTGTGTGCATGAGAGGGGGGTACGATAGCCGGCAATACATGTTTAGCTTTTTTGTGTGCAAAAGCATGTAATATGACAGTAAGCGCGTCTCGACTAGAGAAAAAGTGACAGTAAAGATAGATCTACTAGTATTTACTATAGCAAAGCGCATTCTTTAGCATTTGCGCTCAGGAAAGCATCTCAAATCAAGACTGCTATAGAATGCGTGTCACAAAAGTTACTCAAAATTCGAATGCTATAGAATGTCCGTCCGCGAACGTGTTAAAAAAAAATCATAATGACTATTAGCTATATTACTAATTTATTATGTAAACGTGTTAAGTACACAGGCATTCAAAATAAATCATACGTTTTTAGGGTTCCGTAGCCAAAATGGCAAAAACGGAACCCTTATAGTTTCGTCATGTCCATCCGTCCGTCTGTCCGTATGTCACAGGCATTTTGCTCAAAAACTACATGATGGATATTGATGAAATTTGGAATATAGGTGTCTTGTATAAGCCGCTACTTATTTTAGTAGTTAAACAATTAAAATAAATATTTTTAGAGGGGGCACTCCATACATGTTACAGAAGCTAAAAAAATTTTTTTCAGCAAATATCAAAACACTATAAGGTTTCAAAGTAATGTTTTTGATTAAGTGAATATATTTGGAAATAATCGCTCCGAAAGTTGTGTAAATTGTGTCCCCCCCCCCTCTATCTTCTAAGCCGTGTGTCCGAAAAATATGAAAAAAATCACGAAGGTGACGCCTAACTAATACTTTCAACGAAAATTATTTTGAACAAGATCGAATGTACCGTTTTTGAGTTATTGCCGATAAACTGCGCTTCTCAACAAAAGGACGTAATTGCTATGAAGATACGCTCTTTTGTTTTTGTACTTTTTAGGGTTCCGTAGCCAAAATGGCAAAAACGGAACCCTTATAGTTTCGTCATGTCCGTCCGTCTGTCTGTCTGTCTGTCTGTCTGTCTGTCTGTCTGTCTGTCTGTCCGTATGTCACAGGCATTTTACTCAGAAACTACATGATGGATTTTGATGAAATTTGGAATATAGGTGTGTTTTATGAGCCGCTACTTAGTTTGTTATATAAATAATTAAAATAAATATTTTTAGGGGGGGCACTCCATACATGTTAAAGACAGTAAATTTTTTTTTTCAGCAAATATCAACGTGTGGTACATAGTTCGACAGCTCTTTAAAAAACACTATAAGGTTCCTAAGTAATGTTTTTGATTAAGTGAATGTATTTGGAAATAATCGCTCCGAAAGTTGTGTAAATTGTGTCCCCCCCCCTCTATTTTCTAAACCGTGCGTCCGAAAAATATGAAAAAAAATCACAAAGGTAACGCTTAATTAATACTTTCAACGAAAATTATTTTCAACAAGATCGAATTAACCGTTTTTGAATTATTGCCGATAAATTGCGCTTCTCAACAAAAGGACGTAATTGCTATGAAGATACGCTCTTTTGTTGTTGTACTTTTTTTACATCGTATTTTTTACCTTATAGTTACGGCTATGGAACCCTACACTGAGCATGGTCCGACATGCTCTTGGCCAGTTTTTTTTTACATCGTATTTTTTACCCGTTTACGGCAAAGCAAAATGAAGGATTATAATTTTAGTGCCGTATGTATACATAAATGTATGTATGTTCGTCTGTTCCCTCATAACTCAAAAATGACTGAACCGAAACAAACGTGTCGGGTATCATTAGATTTGTCTCGAATGGACGCAGGTTGTAAGCTAGTCAGTTGGAACCAAAATTAAGTTATAGTCCGTGATCCCCAAAAAAGTAAAGGACTAAAAATCATCAAGTCGTATTGAATTAAATGGCAATTTAAATATATTACATAGTATGTATTAGAACAATGTTTAATTATCAATAGCAACAAACCACACGTTCATAAAGCTGCTCTTCACCGATACGTGTAAGTCCAATAGCTCTATCTTAACTATGTATGTATGTAAAATTTTTGTGAAGTGAGGCTGAAGGCCCGACGCGTCCTAGGTCGTCTTTCGCAAAAATATATATCAGTGTCATTTCGCGAGCCCGAAGGGCGAGCTTCAGGCTGCGAGGCGGAAGGCCGAGCTCTTCTGGAAGTGTTATATATAAAGGGACGAAGCGCTCCAGGTCATTTTATACAAACCGTATAAAAAAATAGACAATTAAACGAGCCCGAAGACTGGCAAGCTTCTCTCCAAGCGTTTTATATCCCCAGCAAGTTCAACGGAGGCCGAAGGCCGAGAACCGCTTAAGACAAAAGGCATATTTGAGTCTCATTTTCGGAAACCCGAAGGACGAGCTTCAAGCTGCAATGTCGAAGACCGAGCTCCTATAGCAAGAACCTGTGTTCTCACGCAAGCAAGAATCTTGTCATGGTCTTTTTCGTAGTCAGGTGTTAATTTTTTTAGCTTTATTTTTATCTGTAGCACATTTCCTTATAGTTACGGCTATGGAACCCTACACTGAGCATGGTCCGACATGCTCTTGGTCAGTTATTTACAGTTTTTCCCAACAAAAACGACATTAATAGTTTTTTATAATTTCATGTTCCAAGAAATTAGAACGTTGGTACGCGGGCCAGAGAAATTGTGTCCGCTGGGGTGATGTTCTGTCGGACGAGTATAGTTTAGAGTGCGGGGTGAGGCAGGGTGGCCTTACCTCCCCTAAACTTTTTAATCTGTACATGGATGCCCTGCTCGAGAAGCTCAGCAGAACACGTGTCGGCTGTCACATAGACAGGGTTTGTTTTAACAACATAAGCTATGCCGATGACATGGTTGTGCTCAGCCCCTCGGTTGGTGGTATCCGAATATTAATCAAAAATGTGGGGCCTATGCTCTTAAGCACAATTTAAAATATAATGTCCTCAAAAGAGTTTATGGTGTTTAAGGCGGGAAGCAAGTGTCCGTCTCATGTCCCACCCATTCGTCTGAAGGGCGAACAGCTGCAAAGGGTTCATACATTTAAATATCTTGGACACTTGCTCACCGACGACTTTCGAGATGATGCCGGTCTCGAAAGGGAACGAAGAAAATATGATAGCTCGTAGATTTAGCCGATGTACAGCACAAGTTAAGATAACTTTGTTTCGAGCGTACTGTACATCGCTATACACCTGCCGCTTGTGGACACGCAGTGGGCCATGAATCCCATGCGTTTTCAATACAACGACACGTTTAGGGTTCTGTTGCGGCTGCCGCGGTTGCGTAGCGGATCGGGAATGTTTGCGGACGCGCACGTAGACGGTTTCCACGCGACGCTGCGCAAGCGGTGCGCCGCGACGCTCCGCAGAGTGCGCGACAGCCGCCACGGACTCCTGAAGGAGAGATGGGACAGTGCCCTAACCAGATACTGGTCATCTCTTCATCTTAGTGTAGGTACTAACATAGTTATATAAGTTTCTTTAGTTATACAGGGTGGAACGGAGCGAGGGACCTTTGTGGAACTGGCAGATAGTTCAACCTTAGCACTATATTTCCCCCAAAGAAACTATGGAAATATATGTTACCGTTTTCAAGTTATAGCCTTTTAAACATTCAGACCAAAAACTGCTTTGTGCAAACCCTAAACAGGTGGCTGGGTCAATGAACTTACTTGTAAACAATCTTTAGACGTCAGGATATTACGTTAACATGTTGCCATTTATCCATTCTTAGGTCTGCGTGCACCGCTAAAAAAATCGTTGCAGGGTTTGCAGAGGTGATTGCCTCTGTTATTCTACTTATTATTTTTTTTGGTCTGGTGGAGTATTTATGTAATTTCTTAGATAATAATTCTAACCACAACAAATAACTCACATGACACGACATGACACTGACAACCACTCGAAAGTACTCAATCGTCATAAACAATTAAAGAAGATAGTAACCTCTTTCATTATAAGTAAAATGTTCACCTAAACTGATAAAAAGGTTTTAGTTCGTTAACTCGCTTCATAAAATAATTTTCGATTGAATTAATATTGTTCCCCGGTTCATCAGCAATTCATACAATAGCCAGTCCTTGTTTTTTTATTTTATTTTGGTTATCGTCAAAAAATTTAATACGTAACATATTTGACGGATATTTCACTAAAGTAATAGGCTGTCATAGGACTCTTTATTCGCCCAGCCGAGATAAAATAAACGCCTTTTTTACAACTATCTAACCTCTTTGCATGATTGAAAGTCGATCATAAATATGATGTTTGAAATGAAATTGACAAATTGCAAATTACGCGATAAAACCTATTTCCAAAATGCCATTGGGAGCCCGCGATTACCTAAATTTGCTTATGTTATACGGGGAGTGTAATTATAATGCCGCCGAGACGTTACGACGCTACAGACAAAGATATTTGGACTTTTTCTTTGGGGGACTATCAAGGATATAGTGTACAAAACGGAGTGTTACAACGCCGAAGAAATGAGGCAAAGGTTAACCATTGCTTTCGCCAGCCTGCGCCGTAGAAACGTTCGAGAGCGAATATTAGCAAAGGTACACCGGCATACTCGCGCACGGGCTGCAGCCTGCATTATAATGCACGGAGGCAACTTTGAACATAGAATGTGAATCAATAATTATTCAGTTGTAAATAAAGTAGTTATTGTTTGTTTGAACTTGTTCCCATTGCAATCCTACCCACCTCTTTATCACAAAGTAAATATTTTTGTAAACATAAAGTGTCACATTACACTTACATGTAGGTAGATCGATTTTGGGAACACGATGGTAAGAAAAATATTAGTGAGGGTTCTGCAGGTTTTGCTTCCATACAAGAAGTGGACATTGAGGACAATAATTCAGCCTGTGACATAAATGATTTTAGTGAAAATGAATTTTCGACCGAGGATGAAACCGATTATGAAAAAGATTTTGCCTTAAAAAGTGATTTACAAAAAAGGGCGTTAAAATTTAATATACCTCATGCATACGTAAATGAGTTGCCATTTATTTTAAGCAGAAAACTAAATAATGTTCTACCAAATTACACCAAAAAAAGCCGTAGCTGAATAGGTTTCTTATGTTTCTTGGATTCATAATGAAATGTTTAGGTTTGTCATTCATAAAGTTACTGTAATGGCCACATCCGTGACATGTTTCATTCAACAAGAAATGTGTTTCTTTCCAAGGCCATCTTAAATGCTTTAACATACGAAAGTCTTTTTTGATCAAGTATCGGTCTATATCCATATAGGTATACTACCATTTCACTTCGCCAACGGTGTGACTTAAATAAAAAGTAAAAACATTTAGTATACTTTTATTTAAAGGTATAAGTGATCAGGTTAAGGTTGAAAAATAAGGTTTTATGTAGATGAAGCAAGGAACCCTAAATTAATTCAACATGGCCATACCATTTGTATTCAAAATGCTAATGTTAGTGTAAATGATCTTACAATAGTCTTATAGTGCGCTGAAAAAATGCAACTATAAAATGGCGTCACTTTTAATACAAATAAAGAAATAATAAATTATAAGAGGATAGAAAATACCATTTAAATTGAAAGCGCATGAAGTTTGAAGCGTAAAATAGGGTCTACTTTACAGTAAATAATATTTCTCAACGTGAATACTTACCGTACAACATAAACACACAGCAGATAATAACGAACACTTTAATATATTTACTATAGTTCATAACATTAACATTTAGTTTCACTCAAGCAGATGACGGCGAAATGTTTCAAATACCGTATGGTCATACAAAAAATCAAAATAAGCTTGTTTAGGCTTAAAAGCTTCTAAAGTTGGACCAATATAAGGCCTATGTAGGCTTACAAAATACTTACGTGAAAGCGATATTAGCCTAAGGCAGCTTAAATTAGTTTTAGCAAGATTGTTGTAAATGCGAATAGTCTTCAATAAGACTGATATAAGGTCTATATTAGAATAAATACGCTTATAACTTGCGCCCAAATCCAGGCTTATAAGATGATATAGAATCAATATAATATAAATTCATTCTACGCGCGGGAGCGGTAGCGAGCGAACGCATGCGCACCGTGATAACAACGTAAAAATAATATCGTATTTACTCACTATTTAAATCTACAAAAGTGCATTAGCTGTAGCTGGCATGAGTGACAAATGTGCGAAGTGTCAGGACGTGGTGACTGACGGAGTTAACTGTCCAAAGTGCCGTTGTTTGTTCCATTATGGGTGCGCTGGGCTTCGTGAGAACTCATACCGAAAATGGGATGCCGAGAGAAAACACACATGGCGGTGTCCTAGCTGCCTTGCCGCTCCGGCCTCCGAGGAGATATCCCTGTCCACGATACTTCAGGAGCTCCGTGATACTCGCAGTGACCTTAAGCGGGACATAAGTCAGGTGAAAAACGACGTACGTGACCTCAATGAGAAGTTAGCCACATTCGACCAACGCTTACTAAGTCTGGAATCAACAAAATTCGAATATGATGACCTCAGTAAACAAGTCCAGGAGATGACGTCTACCATTTCCGACCTTCGCTCCCAATTGTCACAAAAGGAACAACAAGATCGAATCAACAATCTGGAGATCTCTGGGATCCCGTTTAAAAAAAATGAAAATTTAATCCATTTGCTACACACAATATGTACCAAAGTAGGTATTTCCTTGACTACCGGAGACGTTGATACTATACACCGAGTACGCCGCTTCCAGGACCCCAAGCCGGCATCGAGCGAAACACCAGAGGGCAACGATAACCAGAATGCCTCGGCCTCGCACCAATCATCGAATATTTCCAACATTGTTGTACGTTTTACACAACGCAGGCGTAAAAATGAACTGTTGTCGGCAGTAAGGGCCCGGCGAGGCGTCTCCACAGCTGACCTGGGTTTCGACGGGCCAGCGAGGACAGTGTATATAAATGAACATCTTTCGCCGGAAAACAAACTCCTGCTTCGTAAAGTGAGAAACATCTGCAAGGAACACGGCTACAAACATGTTTTTATACGAGAATGTAAGATACTTGTTATCAAAAGAGATGAACAAAAGCCTGTTCATATTTCAAATGAAAGTGATCTAGTAAAACTAACAATGTGACTCTTATGTGTATTACTGCAATTTTTGGTTTTCGCTTCTAGTGTTTGGGTATTTGTGGAAAAAGAAGCGTATTTATATTACTGTAATCTCAACCTTATGCTAGTTATACTTACAATCGATTATCTATCTGAGACAATAGTTGTTTACCTGCGCTCGGCCCGAGCTACGGTACTTGTTACGTTACGTAACGTATACTTATGCGTGCAGCTGCTTATTTTTACGATGTTATTACTTATTCACATTCGCAGCTAACTTAAACATATCATTATACTACCAAAACGTGAGGGGTTTAAGAACGAAATCAAATGAGTTTTATGCTAACGTATTAAATAGTTCCTATGATATACTATGTTTAACAGAAACCTGGCTGAATGATTCTTTTTACAGTTCCGAATATTTTGACCCTAGTTTCACGGTATTTAGACGGGATCGTGACCCTAAAGCGACCGGACTTTCCCGCGGAGGAGGGGTAGCGGTGGCGGTTCGCAGCGAGCTGCGGCCCGAGCTGCGGGCCGACCTCGCGGCGCCGCCGCCGGCCGACGAGCTGTGGGTGAGCATACCTACCGGACCGACGCCCGCGCGGACCGCCGCCGTCGCACCTGGCCATGCGCCTCGGGGTATTTTTCTGCACATTATATGTACTTATATTCCTCACGGACATAACCACATTAACTTGTTAACTAGTTTATTTAACAGAATATCTGAAGAATGTGATAAGCACCCGGATGA
Organism: Eudemis profundana; assembly: GCA_947034925.1. Taxonomy (NCBI): domain Eukaryota; kingdom Metazoa; phylum Arthropoda; class Insecta; order Lepidoptera; family Tortricidae; genus Eudemis; species Eudemis profundana. Next base: position 693,259 of record OX344799.1, read on the forward strand.
CATTTTTCTAATCTTAGGCGACTTCAATATTACTAATGCTAGCTGGTCTCGTGACCCAGATTCAATCGGTATGAGCCTTAATACAAACGAAGATTATTCAGCCGCGTTGGCGGCGGACTTTATGAATCTTTCACAACTATATCAATTTAATTATGTGCAAAATACTAATAAACGTATCCTTGACCTAATTTTCTGCAACTTAGTCTGCGAGGTTACTTCGTGTGCTCATCCACTTACGCCGGAGGATGGTCACCATCCAGCCCTTGACGTAAATATATTTTTATCTTATCAAGATCCACTAGCTCCCAACACCAATGCTCAAAAACGGTTATTTCATTTATCGGATTTCGAAGCAATCAAAGCCGAGTTGGCAAAATTGGACTGGTGCGAGGAATTTTCAAAATTTAGAGAACTCGAAGCACAAATTGGATTCTTTTACAACATAATTAATAATTTAATTACTCTTCATGTTCCATCTAAAAAGCTTCACTCTTCGAATCGTTATCCTCCCTGGTTCACTCGTCCATTAATTAGACTTATGAATAAAAAACGAAAACTTCACAAAAAATGGAAGCTGTATGGTCTGCAATCTGACTATGATACCTTTTCTTCTATTAGAAACCAGACCAAACAACTAGAGAAAACATGTCACGATGCCTATATCCTATCAGTAGAAAATAAAATTAAAATAAACCCAAAATATTTTTGGACCTACGTAAAGTCTAAACAGGCTTCCCCAGATTTCCCGCATAAATTCACCTATGAAGGAAAAACTATTACCGATAGTCTCGAAATATGTAATGTTTTTAATAAGTACTTTAATTCCGTTTTTGTGACTTCGGATAATAATTCTTGTACCACTTTTCCTAAATTTATCCAGGAGTCGCCTTTGAATATTAACTCGATTAAAATGAATTCCGATATCGTGTTTAAACTTCTTAAATCGATTGACGTAAATAAAGGCGCTGGTGCGGACGGAATCCATCCTCTCTTCATCAGTAAATGTGCAAAGGAGCTTACCATTCCCATCACATACATTTTTACTAAGTCATTAACGTCAGGCGTTTTTCCTGAACGCTGGAAACAGGCCTTAATAACTCCTATACCTAAAAATAACAAGAAAAATGATGTAACTCAATACCGACCAATCTCCAAGCTATGCATATTTGGTAAAATATTGGAAAAAATTGTTTCTGCTGAACTCTCTTTCACTGTACGAAATTATTTGTCATCTAATCAACACGGCTTCTTCAAAGGTCGCTGTGTTGAGTCCAATTTAGCTGTTTTCACGGATTTTCTTCTAAATGCACTGAATGAAAATTGCCAGGTGGATGTCGTGTATACAGACTTCTCCAAAGCATTTGACAAGATTAGTCATGAAATCTTGCTGGAGAAGCTCTGGGGAGCCGGAATACATGGCGACCTGTTTCGATGGATTGAATCTTACATCACAAATCGATCTCAAGCGGTTTCCATCAAGGGCTTCATGTCTAACTTTCTTCACATCCCCTCAGGCGTCCCCCAGGGGTCCCATTTAGGGCCTTTGCTTTTTACGCTTTATATAAACGATATTGGTGATGTTATTAAGCATAGTAATCATCTACTGTATGCTGATGACGCAAAAATTTATAAAATTATTTCCACTCGTGACGATTGTTGTGAGTTACAAGCCGACATTAATTCTTTAGTAGAATACTGTAACAGTAACCAGCTTTTCTTAAATGCAGACAAGTGTAATATCATCACCTTTACTCGTAAAAAAAAAACAATTATTTACGATTATAAATTAAATACTCATCGCATAAGTAGGGTTGACAAAGTCCGAGATCTTGGGATAATAATTGACAGTAAACTTACGTTCAATAATCACATTGACACAATTGTTCAAAGGGCATATAAACATCTTGGATTTATCCTAAGGGTATGTAAACCTTTTCGACACAAAACTACATATATGATGTTATATTACAGTTTGGTCAGATCTATTTTAGACTTTGGATGTATTATTTGGAGTCCGTTTTTTAAATGTCATATTAACAGGATTGAACGTGTACAACAGAAGTTTTTCAAAAGTATTGACTTCCGATTGGGTCGTGGCCGGAATTCTTATAAAAATAGTCTGTCTCACTATAATTTGTTGACTCTAGATAATCGCCGAAGGCAATTTGATATCATGTTTCTTTATAAATTAATTAATAATTTCATCGACTCCCCTTCACTTCTTGGTAGGCTTTTATTCAATATACCACAACGCTCTGTACGCCATAAGAAATTGTTCGCTTCTGCATACTCTCGTACCAAATATATTTCAAATTCGTATTTCAACCGTTGTCTCAGATACTATGATAACAATTTGTCTGATATTGATCTCTTTTCCTACAAAAATTGTCACAGCTTTAAAAAGCAACTTATATTTAATTTAAAATGTATTTAAGTCAATTATAATTAAGAAAATAATGTAGTCAGTTACGCAGATCGCACTCCTGGCGTGACTGTCACAGTAAGTCGCTGTGACTGTCACGGTAGGAGTGTGTGTCTCACTGTTAATAACATGGGTACCTTCTTAGAAATGTACCACTTGCAATGCGGTTTATTTCGCCTTCTACCGTTCCTATACAATCGTTTTGTCTTAAGTTAAGTTATGGCACTCAAGGTCATTTAATGTAATAATACTATTATATTGTTTTCACAATGTGACTGTTTGTTGCCTAAATAAATAAAAAAAAAAAAAAAAAAAAAAATATAAGAGCGAAAATGTGTAGTCTTGAGACTGTTGTAAGCGCGATTTTGCTAGTTGGGTAGTACGTAGTAATAGTAGGGTTGTCACTAAGAAGAACATTAATTAATTTTAATATTTTTACTAATTGTTCGTAACAAAAATCTAAACATTACGAATCGATTCTCCATCACTTAAACTAACCCCCCTTTGCGAGAAGGATCGTCGTGTCTTTCCACCCTGTATATGGATGCAATGGTCCGAAATAAACGTTTTTATTTTATTAAGCCAAGTTGAACTTGTTAAATAAACTTGTACTAAATAATTTTTCATTTGAAGGCCATCAGAATATATGAATGAAAAAATATATAAAAGTAGAATTTTGTTGCAAAACATACTTTTTTTCTTATTTCTACATTTTTAGGGACACTCCAAAGTCATAATTGTGAGGTTTTGGGTTTATTATTTTTCCCTAATTACGCATTTTTTTAGTGCTATTTCATCGCGATATTCAGAAAATCCCGAAAAACGGCACACCCTAGGGCACGGACCTACTCTCATAGATGAGAGTGGGGCCTTAGGCGCGCGCGACGAATTACTCTATTATTTCGTATTTGCATCATATAGAATTATAAGATCATTGAATGATTTCGCATTTGCCTGTTATCTTATTTATACAAGGACTTTTATTTATCTTCAAATTAGGTGTAACAACAACAGTATTAGGTAGCGGCTAGTGAACATATGTCAGCACAGTATAATAATAGTAATTTTTCTTCTAACAAAAGGTACAGTCGAGTTTATTTACATCTACACATAATAAGAGAACGAAAATATCTGAACACGCTTTTATACTCCTGACAAAGGGTCGTGTTCAGATATTTTAGTTCCTGTAAGTGTGTAGATGAACTCGACTGTACATCGCGCTGCTGGAATGTGTGCGCGCCGTGTACGAACGCACTACAAGCAAACTTGTAGCAATGCTTCAGTCGGGATCGGCTGTCGCCGCGTGCGAGAGACCTATCGTAAACGCGTATACTGCAGTGTGTTTGTATGCAAAATAACGGACGGCAACCCTGCGCCTCGACATTGAATAGCTATCGCGCGCTATTAATGAACCGGAATTTGCGTACTCTGATCTTAGAAAGTTTTTTTTTACAGGTGCGGCCGAGGGGACACCCTATCCATGGACAGAAGGTTACCTTAAATCTCCGGGTGGCACGATTGACGGCATCAGGGATGTAAGATATATCATATATTTACTATTATTTGTCTGCGTAAACAGAGAAATAATATTAAAGTTGAACTATGTTTCACTAATCTAATCTTAATATTGTGTTCGGTTTCCGCGATTATCACTGATTGTAGTAAAACAACTTAAACCGATTAAATCGCGAATACTACTACATGTTTTAAGTCCCGACGTTTCGTAACCCTTTTCAGCGTTCGTGGTCGCGGGTAGACTCACGCCGCCCGCAACCACGGAAGCTGAAAAGGGTACGTACACCAGTGGCGTGGCGTTGAAGAAATCCTTAGGCAAGCCGGAGCAGCTTTTGAAATGAAATGAAATGATTTGAAATGAAATGAAATGATTTATTCAATGTATGTTGGAAATCGGGTACAAATTGCAGTTACAATTGCTATTGACAAGTTTCACCAACTTCTACCTTTTCAGGCGTACATACATACGTACACAATGATATTCTATTTTCTATTATTATTACTATATAATTGTTTTAAAAATAAAAAATAAAATGTCAAAGTAGGTCATCTAAGTAATCATTAATATTATAATAGCACTTATTTACAAGCCATCGCTTAACAGAAATCTTAAATATATTTATATTGTGATGTTTAAATTTGTCAGGTTATTATTATTATATAATTTGGCTTTGGCTTCAATTTTCTTTAAGTGCACTTGGATTCAGTGCTTATCTGCCTAATATTAGGCAAGCCGACGGGAATCGAGTTCTCTGGACGCCGCTAGTACGTACTATAACAAATTGCCACTTTGTTTTTTTTTACAGCACTGCAAGTACTTCGGCAAAAATGGTGGTCGGGTGGGCCTGACCGTGAAGGCATGCAACAAGGACCCCAGCGGGCCGCCACCCGTGGTGTATCTGACGAATCCACCAAGCCTCGACTCCGTCGAAATCTGGTGCGTCGCCGATGGCTGCCCTCAAGGAGTCCCTTTACAAATCATACCGTATTGCGATTTTGCATAGGCTCCAATACGAGGGTCCATACTGGGTTGCATAAGCATTTAAGTCATATATCAAATTGGCCACAGTGTATCATTTGGCGTAATCCGGTTTCGTTTCAATTAATTAACATATTAGGATAGTTCTAAATTAAACGTAATCCAAACCTTTAGAAAAACTTTTTCAAAAAATCTTAGCGTTTTTTGATGTACAAAAATTATGACACGATATATGAATATTATAACATCACATTATGATTTTAAATAATTAGGCAATTAGAATGCAATCCTTATAGACCGAAGATCTAACCACATCGTTTTATCCTATACTCCTCTTGGAATGAATTAAGTATTTTTCATCACACTTGCTCGTAAAGGGTGTTATAACACGCGGGCTTATAGACCAGCTCGAGCCGATTTACCTCCCGTGGGTTATAAAAATCTATAACTCCCACGGGAGGAAAAACTGTATGAAAATATATAACTCCCGTGGGAGTTATGAGTTTAGTTTTAAAATATAGGACCTACCCGTACGTCATTGTAAGGAGGTTTCAAATCAGCCAAGGCTTATTTCAGATCTTCAAAACTTGGCTACAAAACCAATTTTAGTGTATATAAAACTTATATGGTATATTTTACTATTATTTCAGTAATTTTTGCAATTATTTTAATGCAATTAAAATAATTTACTTTAAAATTTTATTATGAAAATCGGTACAATCTGGCGGCATTGCCTGTCAAGTTTAAAAACTAAACGCAGTTCTTAGCATTATCTGTGGAAGACTATATTGAAAAAGTTGACAGTTGAAGTGGTCTCTTAGCGGGTGCGTTTAGTTTGATTTGATTTTTATGTTTTATTTTTTTTCCTCGCAAATGTGATGAAAAACATTGTGTGTATCACGGGCAGTAAGGGGATTACCAACTCGAGTCATTAAAAGCCCTCCGCCTACGGCGTCGGGCTCCTAATAGACTCTCGTTAGTAATTCCCTTCTTACTACCCTCGGTGCACAATGTACTATACTGTATTTAGCTTTGTTAAAAAGAAATGGCCAAATTATGATTTTATACATATACAGTGTGTAAGTCTAATACGGGCGAATCTCTTAACGGTGGTTAGTATAGGACAAAGTGAAGGTAATTAGATAACATTTACTTAAAGTTGCAACAATAATTTTGTCCATACAAAATAATTCAGCCCGCAATGTAATGCAAACACACTCGCGTTAAACGCTTGTTGACAGTTAGATTGACATTTCGGTACCGCCGTACCACAACCATGTTTACAGTACATTGCTGCTGAGAATTTAAAAAAAAAATAATTATGGGGTCGTAATGAACTGCAACTTAAAAAAACCTTTTACTTCATGATTACACTAATGAATACTATGTCCGATTTAATTTATCGCCCGTATTAGACTTACACGCTGTATATATTCGCTAAAATGACAACATTTTTAAGATTGGCAGTGTTTTAGGAAAATAAATTTCTGCTGAGCAATTAACACAGTGTTAGTCATTTGTGAACCTTTCCTTTCATAATCTCTATGTCTACAATCAGCACTGCAGAATATCATTTATTAGTACATTGTGTATCAAGGGCGGTAAGTAAAGAATTACAAACGAGTGTTTGTTACAAGGCCGAGGCGAAGCCGAGGGCTTTAATAATACGAGTTTGTAATTCCTTTACCGCCCGTGGCACACACAATGTTTTTCATCACACTTGTGAGGAAATCTGATTAAAATAACCTTACTTAACCTAAATAAAATTGTAAAACTGACAGTGACATTAGTGACATATTCCATAGACAATGCAAACGTCAAGTCACGTTCGGAAACCATAGCGGTAAAGACTAAAAATGGTTTATTTTATATTTGCAAAATACTGAAATACTATATTTAGACATTTAATTAATGTTACAGAAATATGTTTTTACATGTATTTGCAATAACAGTTCTCTTTAAATAAATATTTCAGTAATAAAAGTTAAAAAAGTAAGTTGGCGTTTCCTTTGAAAATGACAAATAAGAGTAAAACAGAACTAGCGTTTCAAATTTAAAAAGAAAACCATTACGCCCGAGGGCTTAATAGTTCATTTACGGCCCGCAAAACCTACGTGTAATTACACCATTTTCGAGCAAGTGTGATGAAATAGTACATTGTGCACCGAGGGTAGTAAGAAGGGGATTACTAACGAGAGTCTATTAGAAGCCCGACGCCGTAGGCGGAGGGCTTTTAATGACTCGAGTTTGTAATCTTCTTACTGCCCGCGATACACACAATGTTTTTCATCACATTTGCGAGGAAAAAAAATAAAACATAAAAATGAAATAAACTAAACGCACCCGCTAAGAGACAACTTCAACTGTCAACTTTTTCAATATAGTCTTCCACAGATAATGCTAAGAACTGCGTTTAGTTTTTAAACTTGACAGGCAATGTCGCCAGATTGTACCGATTTTCAAAATAAAATTTCAAACTAAATTAATTCAATTGCATTAAAATAATCGCAAAACTACGGAAATAATAGTAAAATATACCATATAAGTTTTATTTACACTAAAATTGATTTTGTAGCCAAGTTTTGAAGATGTGAAATAGCCTTGGCTGATTCGAAACCTCCTTAGTCTGAAATGACGTACGACTTTTAAAACTAAACTCATAACTCCCGAGGGAGTTATAGATTTTCATACAGTTTTTCCTCCCGTGGGAGTTATAGATATTTGTAACCCACGGGGGGTAAATCGGCTCGAGTTGGTCTATAAGCGCGCGTGTTATAACACCCTTTACGAGCAAGTGTGATGAAATAGTACATTGTGCACCGAGGGTAGTAAGAAGGGAATTACTAACGAGAGTCTGTTAGAAGCCCGACGCCGTAGGCGGAGGGCTTTTAATGACTCGAGTTGGTAATCCCCTTACTGCCCGTGATACACACAATGTTTTTCATCACATTTGCGAGGAAAAAAAAATAAAACTTAAAAATCAAATCAAACTAAACGCACCCGCTAAGAGACCACTTCAACTGTCAACTTTTTCAATATAGTCTTCCACAGATAATGCTAAGAACTGCGTTTAGTTTTTAAACTTGACAGGCAATGCCGCCAGATTGTACCGATTTTCATAATAACATTTTAAAGTAAATTAATTTAATTGCATTAAAATAATTGCAAAAATTATATAAGTTTTATATACACTAAAATTGGTTTTGTAGCCAAGTTTTGAAGATCTGAAATAAGCCTTGGCTGATTTGAAACCTCCTTAGTCTGAAATGACGTACGGGTAGGTCCTATATTTTAAAACTAAACTCATAACTCCCACGGGAGTTATATATTTTCATACAGTTTTTCCTCCCGTGGGAGTTATAGATTTTTATAACCCACGGGAGGTAAATCGGCTCGAGCTGGTCTATAAGCCCGCGTGTTATAATACCCTTTACGAGCAAGTGTGATGAAAAATCAATTACGTTACGGGCTCAAATGTCTGACGCGCAGCATGAGTTTCGACCAGGTTGTAGCACAACCAGTAACTTGTTACGTGACGCACATTATTCGCTGGGTGCGAAGTATATCCCTTGCCTGGGTATGTCTTAATCAGAAATGACCGAACTGGCAAGGCCGGCGGTGGTGTTGCCATTTACCTTAAAAGTACCATTCCCTACAAAATATTGAATTGCTCTCCGTCCCTTTATTCCGGCTCAGCGGAGTGGATATTCCTTGAGCTAAATATCAAAGGGGTCAAGATCGTTCTGGGGGTAGTTTACTGTCCCCCTACTGTTGATTATTTTACCAAAATTGAACAAATTCTTGAATCCTTAAGTTCGGATTACACACACCACTTGATTATGGGAGATCTCAACACCGACCTCTGTAAAGATTCCTCACAATGTCGTAAATTAAAGTCCTTAGTTAAGTCTGTCAATTTCTCTATTCTTCCTTTGAAACCTACTCACCACACAGCTACCTCTGACACATGGTTAGATGTCATTCTCACTTCTTCCTCGGCTCATGTTGAAAAGCATGGCCAGTTTTTGGCTCCTGGTTTCTCTCACCATGATTTAGTGTTTGCTTCATACAAAATTAAACCACCTAAATGTAAACCTGCCTTAATTTCGATGCGTAGCTTCAATAAAGTAGATCCCGATGCTCTCCTTAGGGATGCTAGGGGGATTGACTGGTCTCCAGTGCTCTCAGCAGCTCAAACCGATACAAAGGTACTCCATTTTAATACTGCCATATTAAATCTTTTCGATAAGCACGCTCCCATACGCACCGTCAGAGTCAGGCGTCCTCCTGCTCCTTGGATCACCGAGGGCGTACGCATGGCTATGAGGAGGAGGGATCGTGCTTTCCGAATTTTTAAACGCGACCGCACTGAAGAGAATTGGGGTTTTTTCAAAACAGCCCGCAACCGATGTAATCAGATGGTACGTGCAGCGAAACGACGGTTTATTCATCTCAATGTGTCCTCTTCTTCTATGTCTGATGTCTGGAAATTTCTCAAATCTCTTGGCCTGGGTAAACAAGTTAATGGTTTTGATGGCACTTCTTTTCCCCTTAATGATTTAAACAGACATTTTTCCTCCGCTCTTTCTGTTGGTAATAGTGTTAAGACCACTACTCTCTCCGAAATCCTGTCCTTACCTCCTTCTACCGCTGATAGCTTCTTTTTCTCTCCCACTACACAAACGGAAGTCAAGGCTATAATTAAGGCCATTAAGTCTAAAGCTGTTGGGTGTGATGATGTCAGTCGTCACATGATTGTGTCGGTCCTCGACTGTGTGCTTCCTGTGATAGCTGATATCATCAATTCCTCACTGTGCTGTGGTGAGTTTCCTCATATGTGGCGGAAAGCTTTTGTTATACCCTTGCCGAAGATTAGTAATCCCACCACAGTTAGCAACTTTAGACCTATCTCCATTCTTCCTTTTCTTTCGAAAATTGCTGAAGCGGTGGCTCACAAACAACTATCGCACTATATTCGTTCACATAAGCTGTTGAGCCCCTTTCAGTCTGGTTTCCGACCTGGCCACAGTACCTGCTCCGCGCTTCTCAAGGTAACTGAAGACGTTAGACGAGGCATGGAGGAGCAACTGGTCACAGTACTTATTCTGATTGATTTTTCTAACGCATTTAATACTGTCGACCACGATATCCTTCTTGCCCTACTCGACCACCTGAACGTGTCAGCTTCTGCACTAAGTTGGTTCTCTAGCTATCTTCGGGGACGCCAGCAGGCAGTCAGAGTTGACCGGTCCTTATCCGACTGGTGTGACCTAGCCACTGGTGTGCCTCAAGGTGGAATTCTCTCTCCACTTCTATTCTCCACCTTTATAAATTTCATCACCCCCGATTTTCGCTGTTCCTACCATTTGTATGCCGATGACTTACAACTCTACGACCAGTGTAGAGTAACGGACATCTCGGCCACTATTGACAGGTTAAACTTAGACCTCTTACACATTCAACAATGGTCAGTGAAGTTTGGCTTATTTGTCAACCCGAAAAAGTGTCAGGCTATTGTCATGGGTAGCTCTCGTCAACTAGCAAAACTAGACCTCGACTCTCTCACACCAGTACATTTCAATGGCACACCTATTCCTTACAGCCCTAGTGTAAAGGACTTAGGTGTTCATTTGGATTGCACATTGAGCTGGAAGACGCAGGTCGCCGAAATTTCACGGAAAGTCATGGGCTCGCTCCATGCACTTAATCGACTCAGAAACTTTTTACCTATTAAAACCAAGGTGCTATTAATTAACACCCTTATTCTACCCATAATCGATTACGGTGACGTGTGTTATCCTGACCTGAACGAAGAACTTCTTGATAAGCTTGATCGTCTCCTAAATAATTGCATCCGCTTCATCTTTTGTCTCCGTAAATACGATCATGTGTCTGCAAACCGCTCTCAGCTTGGGTGGCTCCCTATTCGAGAACGACGTAACGTCCGTACGCTCTGCACTCTTTTCTCGATTCTCAACGATCCTCAGTCCCCCGAATATCTCAAAACTTCTTTTCACTATGTCAATGAGACTCAAACTCGGTACTTTCGCTCTTCTGAAAAGTTAATCCTCTCTGTCCCTTTTCATCGTACCGGATTTATGACTTACTCCTTCTCGGTCCAAGCAGCGCGCCTCTGGAACGGTCTTCCTCTTAAAATCAAACAAGCTCCAAATAAGTTCGCGTTTAAAAAATCTGTGCGTGATTTCTATGCTGGTAGAACTGAAATCTCTTAGTGTATCTGCTTAGACGTGTCATCTGTATTTATATATGTGTATTTATTTATATATTATATGGTTATCCCTATCTATGTAATTATTATTACTATTATCTTTAGTATATGTATTATATCATGTATTTTTCTTTTTGTTAGTAGCACCGCCCACAAGTTATCTGCTTTGCCCTAAGGTTAACTGGTAGAGAATGCCTTATGGCATTAAGTTCGCCTTTTGTACGATAAGTTTTCTTTTGTGCAATAAAGTTTAAATAAATAAATAAATATAAGAGCCTTTTCACACTTGAGCGATTTGCCAGCGATTTCTATACAAATTCGATCGCCGCGTTTGAGTTTTGTATAGAAATCGCTGGCAAATCGCCGAAAAGAATCGCTAGTGTGAACAGGCCCTAAGGGGAACCACGAAACGATCGCAGCGCGCGTCATGGTCAAAAAAGGAACTTTCGGCAGACCAGCTGTCACTTTTACTAGCGAAATTTACGTTTTTAGTTGGCAAAGTGCCTTGCAGCAAATGCCACAAAACACAAAAGAAAAATAACTGGCCAAGAGCATGTCGGATCATGCTCAGTGTAGGGTTCCATAGCCGTAACAATAAGGTAAAAAATACGATGTAAAAAAAGTACAACAACAAAAGAGCGTATCTTCATAGCAATTACATCCTTTTGTTGAGAAGCGCAGTTTATCGGCAATAACTCAAAAACGGTACATTCGATCTTGTTGAAAATAATTTTCGTTGAAAGTATTAGTTAAGCGTTATCTTCGTGATTTTTTTTCATATTTTTCGGACGCACGGTTTAGAAAATAGAGGGGGGGGGGGACACAATTTACACAATTTTCGGAGCGATTATTTCCAAATACATTCACTAAATCAAAAACATTACTCAGGAACCTTATAGTGTTTTTTAATGAGCTGTCGAACTATGTACCACACGTTGATATTTGCTGAATAAAAATTTTTTTACTGTCTTTAACATGTATGGAGTGCCCCCCCTAAACATATTTATTTTAATTATTTATATACTAAACTAAGTAGCGGCTCATAAAAGACACCTATATTCCAAATTTCATCAATATCCATCATGTAGTTTTTGAGTAAAATGCCTGTGACATAAGGACAGACAGACGGACGGACATGACGAAACTATAAGGGTTTTTTGCCATTTTGGCTACGGAACCCTAAAAAAGGCCGCCGTATTTGTAAGCGCTAGTTGGCGCTGTCATCGCGCACCCAGCGAATACCAGAAATGGGTGGTGGGGGACCGCCAGCTTGACGCAGCTTTCTTTGATTTTCAAAAAGCTTTCGACGTTGTCAACGACGACATCCCGTTGAGAAAGCTAGCCGGCGTCGGCTTTACCCCTCACCTGTTAAAGTTATTTGCAAGTTACATGACTAACCGACAACAGTTTGTTGAGTACGCTGGGGATAGGTCGGAGCCGTATTTCGTGCGATCTGGAGTTAGTCAAGGTCGCAATCTTGGCCCATTGGAATTCATCATTGTGGTCAATGACTTAGCCCAGGTTATCAAAAACGCAGGCTGCTTGCTGGCCACTGATGACTTAAAAATATACTTACGTTTTAAAAACGTTAAAGGGTCAATTGCAGAAAAAATGTACGTTTTACTGTTTTGTCTGATCATGGTGTGTCTTATACCATTTTACTCAGAATCACGAGCACTTTTCATTTATGAAATAAAAAAGAAGTGCAAAATGTCCCAGTGGGGAAAATCGTAACGGAACTGAGAAAAAATAAAATCTCAGTTTCGTTACGATTTTCCCCTATATTTAGTTTGGGCGTAACGAAACTGAGAAATTCAAAATTTGTACGGAAAAGTGATGGACGGAAAATGTGTGATTATCAGTGGTGTGGCGGCCATAGAACCCGATAATCCCAACCGCTTGCTTATTTTAAACTTTTTAAAGCATATGGCTGGAGTATCTACTACTCTCTAAAAAGTATGGACTGAATCTGCTCCGGCTTTACTAAGAATATATACATATTTGACGCCACGACACTGTGCACTGGTGACTTTAACCTTTACTCGAGTACACAACCCCGTCCCCTATAATTACGAAATTAATGACATGATATTGAAAAGTATCGGAAGACAAAGATCTAAGCTCACATCCGATTTGAGGTTTCGAGATCATGTCATTAATATTTGTATTGATACATACCATACAGGGTGGAACGGAACGAGGCACTTTCCTGCAAATGTGGCATTGTTTAGCCTTAGTACATTATTTCCTCCAAATAAACTAAGTTAATATCTATCACCGTTTTCAAGTTACAGCTTGTTAAACTTTCATGCAAAAAACTGCGTGTTTCAACCCTACTAAACTTAGAGGCCATACAAAGCGGCAAGTGGACACGGGCGGCAGCGTGTAGCGGCGGCGAAGTAGTAGGTTTATTTACAAACATTAAAAAGTACTATTTTGATAGTTTGTTTTTCTTTATTATTAATAGTATTTAATTATTGCAAATCGATTCTACATCAAATATATGACACTATATTTTCAGGAAAGTCCCTCGTTACATTCCACCCGGTATATTAGGCCACAACCGATGATGACCCTATCACTATTTTAGTCATAGAAAAATTAAAGTACTATGTACAGTCGCCATCAGATATATCTGAGCTGTCAGTGTACTCATAAATATCTGAACACGGCTCTAATGCTATGAAAATAGAGCCGTGTTCAGATATTTATGAGTACGCTGACAGCTCAGATATATCTGATGGCGACTGTACAGCAGTTGCTCTTTCTAAAATAAAACCGGTCAAGTGTGAGTCGGACTCGCGCACCGAGGGTTCCGTACAAACTCGTAAGTAGATACGTGAATAGTTCAAGAAAAACTGTATGGCGGTTAGCTTAGTAGGAGCAAATAAGTATGTGTTACGATTTTTGCAATTTTTTCAAAAACGGTGCAAGTTAGCAAAACCGTTATATTTTTCCTGTTATATTTAGGATAATATTAATAATTGGTAATTATTACAGATTTTTCTGTTCAGTAACTTCGAAGATAATAGGGGGGAATGGTACTTTTTTTTCATCACACTTGCTCGAAAATGGTGTCATTACACGTAGGTTCTGCGGGCCGTAAATGACCTATTACGCCCTAGGGCGTAATGGTTTTCTTTTTAAATTTTAAACGATGGTTTTGTTTTACTCTTATTTGTCGTGTTCAAAGGAAATGCCAATTTACTTTTTTAACTTTTATCACTGAAATATTTATTTAAAGAGAACTGTTATTGCAAATACATATAAACACATATTTCTGTTACATTAATTTAATGTTCAAATAGTGTATTTCAGTATTTTGCAAATATAAAATCAACCGTTTTAGGTCTTTACCGTTATGGGTTCCGAACGTGTCTTGACTGTCGCATTGTCTATGGATATGTCACTAATGAATAATGAATGTCACTGTCAGTTTTACAATTTTATTTAGGTTAAGTAAGGTTATTTTAATTAGATTTCCTCACAAGTGTAATGAAAAACATTGTGTGTGCCACGGGCGGTAAAGGAATTACAAACTCGTGTTATTAAAGCCCTCGGCTTCGCCTCGGCCTTGTAACAAACACTCGTTTGTAATTCCTTACTTACCGCCCTTGATACTTAATGTACTATTAACGTTTTTGGTCATAAATCAAAAAGTACATGATCTAGAAAAAAAAAAAAATGGTTTTAGAATCTACTATTTAATCCCTTTAATTTGACACCATACTTGATACAATAGCACAACTTTGAATGTTACATCTCCAATTACGGCCTCCTTTAAAAAAAAGTAAAAAAGGTACAAGATTTTTTTATGGTAAATAGGGTCGGGTTAGCGACTTTTAAGACTGTGCTAAATTTTATATCGATAGCAGCAGTAGTTCCTGAGATATCTGGCTGTGACAGACGGACAGACAGACAGACAGACAGAGTCGCACCATAAGGGTTCCTTTTATATCATTTTGGTACGGAACCCTAAAAACTGACGTTCAGGGCCGACCACCGGACGGAACGCATCGGATCCGACCGTCCCTCTATCGCATAACGCGTGTTTTTTTCTGGTGGCTGGCTCAGGCCTTCCGAAGGAGTTACATATGGTACTAGCAGCCGCAGGACGATTATCGAGCGACGCTGACTGTACAAGCTGGCCGCTTCTGATCCATTGGCTACATATTATTAGGCATACGGAAGATATAAACATTTTAAAACACTAATTAGTCAGCGATTAGACGGAGAGATCCGATATGGGCTATGACGTCATACACGACCGCCGTACCCGCTCCATACTTTATTCTGTTTTGCTAGAAAGAGATAAATCTTTGATATCTCATATCTTAGTTATTTTTATAGTTACTCGAAAATAAAAAAAACTCCCTATTGTTTCTTCTATGAATGAGCTTTTATTAAAGTAAAAAAATATATCATGTATAATTATTCTCTATTATGTAACGAACCGAAATAAAAGTGAATTAGTCACAACCATATCACAACTAAGCCACTTTTACTTTATTATTGTATTTCGTTAACTAAGCAACGATAACCTTCGTCGGGAGGGTTTAAGCGACTACCAGTCTAAACAAAAATACCTACCTCTTGTTTTAATTTAAACTTTTTTTTATAATTTTGATATCTTTTTTCCGGTACGGACTTATATAACTACAAGGAGGGACTGAATTTACTGATTTATTGATGAAATCTCATGTACTTATGTCATATTCTTGCAATACTTCAATATTTTGGTGAGTTTCTTCGGGCGCTTTTTGTCACCAGAAGCTCACCAGAATCAGACATATAAAAGAGCCCTCGAGGGTCTACTTGCAGAAATAAATTATATTGGATTTTGAATTATTTTGCACTCTAAGACTAATTACTTAATGAAGATTGTCAGACCCATCATGATGATATAATACTTTTAATACGATCCAGGAGTAAGGTAAATTGGTAAGCTAAGGTAAAGGTCATTTTGATTAGGATAAATAAGATAAAATTTAAATTATATTTGTAGCAGACGTTTTAGCGATGAGATGTATCAGTGGCTTTGATATTATTGCACCGATGGTATAGGCGTAATCTTCAAACGTCATTTTCCGTGCTTTAGAAGCGTTTTCAGCAGGCTGAAAAGTGATTTCAGGCCGTTTCATAGGTGGCTCTTTCACATACTAGAAGATTGAAAATTCACCCTATTTGCCGTTGTTTTCAGGCGCCTGAAACATGTTTTCAGTCCGTTTCAGGGCACCCTCTATCAGATGGCGCAATAACCTGAAAACCCGTTTTCAGGCGTTTTCAGGACCCCTTATGGGCCTTTGAAGTATATTTCAGTATATGGCGAAATTTCACGAAGGAGTGAAAGAGATAGCACTATTAGAGAGAGACAGCTATATTGTGAAGGTTCGAGAAGTGTGTGAAAGAGACAACTAGAAAGGGACAGCAATAGTGGGGAATGTTCCAGTCGAATCGAACATCGAGCAATCTAGATTGTCTAGAACACTCGCGATGCGTCGCGTTAGTCGCGTAGTACCGAGAAGTGGGGTTTGCTAGAATCGGGCCGATTTCTATGGAACAAGCTAGAGCAAAGGTCTCCGGATATATAAGCCGCCCGGTGTGGCCTATAGCAGTCAGTTTCTAAAAAAAAAAACCTATAGCAGTCAGTTTTGAACTAACGGCGATACAGTGCGAGTCTCGAAGCGAACCTAAGCGAAAAGTTAATAAGTGCGTTATAGTGAAGTGATTTAGTACAGTGATTTATTAAGTAAGTAAGACTTGTTAATTAGTAATTCTGTAATAAAGTTTGCATTTTTAATTAGTGGTTATTTAGTGTATTTTCTATCACGTTACCTACCCCACGGACGTAACAATATTTTACTTGTCAATTTTACAATAAAGAAGATATTTGACAGGGCTGGCCACTATTGTGACTATCAATTTATTTCATAGTCCCAATGCTTGTCATCCTCTTTTGTGCCAATAAGTTGAGATGAATTTTGGCTTACGACTAGAAAAAAACTTGGAATACAATACTTTATATTTCAGTAAAGAGTTTCCTTGGGATGATAACGAGAATAAGCCGCGGTTAAAAGCTAGTTGCTTATAATCGGCAATATAACCGTGCGATGGCTAATTGTCAATAGCGTGTAGTCGTGGTCACGGATGCCCCTTAATGCGCAGTGCGCTATATAACGCGGCGCCTCGCCATTGCCGCCACTGTCGCCATCGCCGCTACCGCCGCTGCCATGTCGCCGCTCGTCCGCTCGCTGCTCGCGCTCGCCGCACTGCTCGCCGCCGCTCAAGCTCACCACAAGCAGCACAACAAGCGCAGTCACTGCGTCACAAAACTTTTTGGTAATATGCACTTTTATTTTTAATTCTTGACACAAAAAGGGGTATTATTAATGTTTGACCCAAATGTGCATCTGTGCTTTGTGTGAAGCATAATATTTTAGAAGCCTTAGAAAACCATTTCAATTGAGACTGTACCACTTGGCAGTGTACGTGGTAGCTTTTTTTTGAGAAAATGAGACAAAACTATATTGAAATAAAAACGGATCAATCACTTTACACAAAAGAGACATCCACTCGACATGTTTCGGGAGCATTCGGCATTCCCTTAATCATGAGTAGTATTCGCGAACGCTGCCCGACAACTACAGTAGTTAAGTGTCGAATGCTTCCGCTCGACATGTCGAGGGGATGTCTCGTCTTTTGTATAACGTGAGTCATCCGTTTTTATTTTCCAGCCTGAATTTTAGGGATATACACCGTGGGCTAGTATAACCCGACCAATTTTAACCACGTATTCCTGATGGTAATAACGTTATATCAACATAGGTCGAAATTTGTCATCTTACATTAATAGTCTTATGGAACAAAACATATCAGTAAATTCAGTCCCTCGTTATAAACATGTCACTGGAGGAAAAGTTATCAAAAAGGAAAAAAAAAGATAAAATGGCAACGAAAGGTCAATATTTTGGCCTTGTAATCGCTTACCATCTAATACTGCGAAGGTTAATTGCTGTTTAGTTAAAGGATTTTAAAAAACAGTAAAAGTATCTTAGTCACATTTATTAAGGCTTGTTACACACTTGGGAGTTTTCATTTAAAAAATAATGAATATCTCGGAAAGTAAGCGTTAATCGACTATACGTCAAATAACTTTTTTTACTTCTAATAGTTGTTAGAATCTATAGTTAAAGTTGGTCGGGTTATACGGGCCCACGGTGTATAGGGCTTATTCAATATTTGATAATAAGCAAGTAAACCCGATTTCCACCGACTTGCCTGTTATTTAATATTTAATAATAGGCAAGTCGGTGAAAATTTGGTTCTGTAGACACCCCCCTGGTACTGACTTAGTTTAACATTATATCTCAAAACTTTTTTGCTCTAGAAGAACTGTTTGGTAGAATCCATTTAATTCGATATAGCAATGAAATAAATCCGTTTCTACGAGTATTATTAATATGTCAATTTTTACTTGCCTTCGACTAAATAAACATACTTACATAGAGGAAAGTCTATTTGTCTTTATTATAGTTGCTCATCAAGCGTTCTTGGATCTACGTGAAAAGTATTATTAACGTAGAACTTTGGTGTCCGTTTCTACATCCGTCCATCCGTCCGTCGGTCTGCTTGTTAAGAAATTTATTATCTCGGTAATGTGTAGAGGTATCGAGTTGAAAATAGCAACACAACAAACAAAATATACTCAGGTCTACGGTTCCTTGAAGCTGTGAAAAAATCAAACTTCTAAGTTAGCGTGAAAAAAGATATGGCCGTTTATGCCGCATAAAACGTAAATTCAACACTCTCAAGGAATTCCAAATATCATTAGGTATTATTGATCAAACAGCGCCATTTCTTTCGCTGAATTGACACTGCTGAAAAGGATTGCAGGCATCGGGCACTTCGTAGGCATGTCCTAGAGCGTGGCTAAGACATGAAGCTTTTCCAACAGAAATATATACAAATATCTAGTACCCAGGTGCTGTAGCGGTTAGCACGTTGTCCCAGTAAGATAGAGACGCGGGTTCAAATCTCGCCTTGGCTACTGTGGGTTACGTTTGATTTTTTCTATGTATTTAATCTTTTTTTATTTATAATTGTATTAAATAAGGTAGCTCTTTTTGATGCGAAATGCTCCTAAATGGAGTTTTCCTATTTTTCTCTTATACTTTGATGTCAGGAAGATTTTTTACAGGTCAGGACAAAAGGATAGCATATTCAAACGCAGCAGGTTACGTTCACGCTCCGGGTGAAACTGTTCAGGTCCCTGATGTAAGATAATTATCTCTTTTATACACCGTGGGCCCGAATAACCCAAACAATTTTAACCACGTATTCCTGATGGTATTACAAGTAAATAACGTTATATCAACATAGGTCGAATGTTGTCATTTTACATTAATTGTATTATAGAACAAAATAAATCAGTAAATTCAGCCCCTCCTTGAAAACATGTCCTTACTGGAGGAAAAGTTATCAAAAAGAAAAAAAATGTTAAAATGGAAATGAGAGTTAAATTTTTTGGCCTCGTAGTCGCTTACCATTAAATAATAAGAATGTTAATTGCTGTTTAGTTAAAGGATTTTAAATTAGCAATTTCAAAATTAGCAAAAGTATCTTAGTCACATTTATTACGGCTCCTTGCACATTTGGGAGTTTTTATTTAAAAAATAATGAATATCTCGGAAAGTAAGCGTTTTTCGATTTTACATCACATAATTTTTTTACTCCTATTAGTTAGTTGTTAGAATTTATAGTTAAAGTTGGTCGGGTTACTCGTGCCCACGGTGTATACGTGCATTTTTCAGCGTAAACAGAGATGTAATATATTAAAGTTGAACTATTTTACACTTATCTATTTAACGTTGTAGCTACTCGATTATCGATTTCATGGCCCACTTTTAATAGTTCTTATTTAAGTTGCAACATTCGTAAGTAATATGTTTCATCTTCTTGCAATATTCGCATGCATGAACAAACACAATGCGCTAGGGTAACCATCCCATATTCCGGCAACTGGCGGCAGTATCTAAAATGCCAAGTGGAAATGCCAAATATCTAACTCAGCCTGACGTAGAGTCACCGCATGGAATATTGGAAAGTACTATAACAAAACAAATTCCCGCTTTGTTCTACTTGCAGCCCTGCAGTAACCTCGGCAAAACATTTCGAGTGGGCGAGACTGTGACCGCATGCAACAAGGACCCACACGGACAACCACCCGACGTGTATCTGACGAATCCACCAAGTTTTGACTCCGTCGAAGTCCGGTGCACCGACGGTTGCCGCGGCGGTGTCATTCAACATGTCATATCCTATTGCGATTTTGCATAGGCTTCAACACGAGGGTTTATACTGGGTTGCATAAAAATTGAAGTGATATTATGTTGGCCACAGTGTATCATTTGGCATAATCTGGTTTCCTCTATATTCTTCAACATAAGCTAGAGGTCCCGGGTTCAAATCCTGGTAAGGGCAAATATTTGTGTGGTGAGCACTAGTATTTGTTCTTGAGTACCCATAGTACAAGCATTGCTTAGTTTGGGACTAGCTCGATTTTTTTAAGACCGTCCCCCTATATTTATTTATTATTTTATTTACATTGCAAAACAAACATCACTAAGCTATTTAATTCTTATGATAACTTTTTCAAAAACCTGAAAAGGCAAACCTTTTAGAAGGGAAGAAATGATGATATACAAATAACATGATACGATATATGAATATTAACATCACATTATGATTTTAAATATGCAAAGATCGAATATCTACTTGAAATCATCCTAATAATCGTAATATTTTATTTGGTAAACTTACAATTTATTTATGAGCAACCCCAGATTATTTTTGAAAGGAGAAGAATAAAGACGAGACATTTGAAAAGTGTTGACAATGTTTTAGAAAAATGAAATATCTGATGAGCAATGAATACAGCGTTAGTAATTTTCTGAAACTTATTCCTTTCACATTACGTCATCAGCCTATACCAGTGGTTCCTAACCTTTATTATCATATCACCCACATTCTCATCGAGATTTGTATTAGTACCCCTCCAAAAAAATAGGTAGCTTATAGAAACTGCTCAAAGTAAAACGGCTAACATCCACGCGTATTACCCCTGAGAAAACTTCGTTTTACCCCTGGAGGGGTAATCACCCCTGGAGGGGTAATTACACTAATAGTAATTGTGCCGTATTTTTTTATTTATAACGCGTTAGGAAATACATTTTTCTTGTTATATATAAAAACAGTATGTCTGAAAATTCAAAATTGACAATTATATTTCGAATTTTCTAATTTTGGAGCAAATTTTGGTGTAAAGTAGGACCGTTTTACGGTAGGTATGTATGAATGTATGTTAACACTTTATTGCGCATAAAATTATACAGAAGCAGAACACAAAGCATTGGTGATAAAGCATCTGTCACTCTCACACACATATTTGTCAGAACGTGACGGATGCTTTATCATTTATTTATCACGCAACAAAACGTAGCATGATAGGTACATCTACTGGATAGTCTTGAATGCTTTGACATTAAAAACCATCAAGAAACCTCGCCGGGTAGTGGAGGGAGAGGTTAGAAGTTCAGTTTCGACACTTTTTTTAAGCTATTTTACTCCCTGATGGTTGACTGGTAGAGAACCCCTTACGGCACTAATTCCGCCGTTTGTACTTTCTTGTATTGTGCAATAAAGTTTAAATAAATAAATAAAACTAAAAACATTGGTTAACCATTAAGACATAGCGAATTTATTTCTGCTGCTAATTCTCCACATCTTCATACAAAAATTTGGAATAAAAGCCAAAACTCTAAAGAATGGTACACTTTTTATAGTTATACGTCTTTACTTTTAACCACAACAGATGCCATGGAAAAATATTTGCTGATAATAGAATGATACTCATTTAGGTGTTTAAAAAATACATAGGGTGGAAAGTTTAATCGAACCGGCAAGGGCAGTTTGTCGAAATCACTAATGTTATCGAAAGTGGTCTTGTAAAATCTTTTCTAATTTCACGTTATTTCAATTGCCAATTACGAAAAAAACACAAACGCCGAAAAAAACGGTATGTTTACATATAATTCTTTTTAAATGACTATCAACCAAACTAGAAATAAGGTACTGAAAAAGACTAAAAACGCTCCCCTCCCCGCTAATCAACGCTGTTAACCAACTCAGTAGAACCCTTTTAACTCATATTTACGATCGATAGACATATTGTAGCGCTAAAGGCACATTTAAAGGGTAATTTAGACCTAATTGGCGCTACATAAGCGCTATATCCGCTTAAAACGCTACTATAGCATTTATTGATAGAGCCTATGCCGTTATGAAAAAGCTATATCCAGCTAACTGTACAGAGTTATAGCGCTTTTGAGTCACGATTATCGAGCAACGCCGTCTGTACAAACTGACCGTTTCTGATCCATTAGCAACAAATCAGGCATATACTAATAAAAATGTTTACGGTCAATAATAATGGTGATTTGGAACACAACTTACTCATGATACACCGTATTTTTTTTTAATTCCATGAGTTTTAAGGGAGTATTCCTGAGTTAAAATAAAGTTGATTTCTCCAAGAAACTAAAATTGTAACTCATGACGTTTTAAAAATCTTGATAATCTTAATTTAATCACCAACCAGTATAAATGAGCTGTCATAATTCCAACATTGTCATAGTTGACAATAACTTTTGACGAACTCAAAAGTGTCTTTAAAAAATGGTTATCAACTCAGTAGGTACCTATCATAGATGTATGATATACCTAGATACACAATCAGCCGGAAAAAATGGCCCCACAAAAGTGCTAGCCGATCGGCTTGGCTAGCTCATTTTGACTTAGTCTGGTTTCAACCATAGACGGCGACAGTTGTCAAAAATGGCTAAATGTTGCGTAAAAAAACGTTAATAGCAGCAAAAAAACAAGAAAGAAAGATGGGATATACTTCTTTAATTAAGGGCCAATTAATATTAAGCAGAAATACAAGTGAACTCATCGTGATTTTTAATTATCTTCGCGAATCTTTTACCAAAAAGCGACTACATTTAATTGCTGCTCACTTTTGACGTTTCACTTTTTGATAGGTGCAAATAAACTCTAAAGTTTTCAAATATTCGTTTGCAAATTTGACACAGGTGTCATGGAACTAAGTTATCTTTTGAATGACAGTTTCATATAGATACAGCTTGTAAATTAACATTATTAGCGTATATTTGAGTGTAACTACAAATGTCATTTTGCGCCAGAATCATACATATTTTTCTTTGAAACTGTGCGTCTATGTTATTATACGTCAATGGTACCTATTAACTTATTTTGTACGAAAAGTAAAAAAAAAATCGAATTTAACACAAAGCGATATACCAGGTAGTTTCTTTTGACGTACGAAGCAACCAGTCGAATTTAACGGAAATCAAAAATAACACGGTGTATACTTATTGCATGATTTAGTTTGATTGCAATATGAGCATTTCTAAATTCGACTAACATACTCACGGACAATGAATTCGGGTCATTTTCTATAGAATTGTTCATATAAAATTACCCAAATTCATTGTTCCCGAGTGTATTGTCAATATGAAAGTTTGTGATAGTGTTCGGACGTTTATACACCGAGTGCCCAAGCAATCCGACTCACTTTAGTTATACATTCTAATGACTATTGGGAGTAGCAATAGTACATTACTTACTTAGGGCGGTAAAACAAAGAATGTCTCCGATCGCAGGTATTTTATGCCCGAGCCGAAGGCAAGGGCGATAGATAAATATGCGATCTGAGGCTTTCCTTAGTACCGCCCATGGTAAGTTCAAAATTGTACCTTTCCCCAGGCCACAAAGCGGGATTTTCCACACACGTAGCGGGCGGTTATTGCCACTTTATGGTCAAGTGTGACGTAAAATTCATGTAACGTATTTTTGAAAAAAGCTTACTTCCCAAGGTATCAAATATTTTTTAATTGAAAAATCCCAAATGTACATAGCCGCCATTATTAATGTGACTTAGTCACTTTGACTTTATTTTTGTATTTTGTTAACTAAGCAACAATCAACCTTCGTACCATTTTTTTATTATTTTTATTAAAAATTACCTTTTCTCTGCATTTGATTTTTTTTTATTTTTTTGATATTTTCATCTTCAATTAGGACTTGTTTTCCAAGGATTTTCTACCATAAGAAGATTAATGAAGATTGACAAAATTTGACCTATGTTCATAATAATAATTTTAAATTGTCGAAAGGACCTCTACGCGTTGGCTTTGGCTCCGCGCACGCCTCCCAAAGGGCCAGGACACTATTGTCTCGTGTACGGGAATAGTACATTGTGTATCAAGGGCGGTAAGTAAGGAATTACAAACGAGTGTTTGTTACAAGGCCGAGGCGAAGCCGAGGGCTTTAACAACGCGAGTTTGTAATTCCTTTACCGCCCGTGGCACACACAATGTTTTTCATCACACTTGTGAGGAAATCTGATTAAAATAACCTTACTTAACCTAAATAAAATTGTAAAACTGACAGTGACATTAGTGACATATATCAAGACGACAAGTCACGTTCGGAAACCATAGCGGTAAAGACTTAAAATGGTTGATTTTATATTTGCAAAATACTGAAATACACTATTTAAACATTTAATTAATGTTACAGAAATATGTGTTTGCAATAACAGTTCTCTTTAAATAAATATTTCAGTAATAAAAGTTAAAAAAGTAAGTTGGCGTTTCCTTTGATCATGACAAATAAGAGTAAAACAGAACCAGCGTTTCAAATTTAAAAAGAAAACCATTACGCCCTAGGGCGTAATAGGTCATTTACGGCCCGCAAAACCTACGTGTAATGACACCATTTTCGAGCAAGTGTGATGAAAAGAAATTTTAATACCATCAGGAGAACGTGGTTAAAGTTTGACAGTTAACTCGGGCCCACGGTGTATGTTTGTTAATATATAATGCAGTACCAATAAACTTAGATGAAACTTGGCTTACAAGTAGACAAAGACCTGGTGTGGAATACAGGACACTTTATTTTATATACATATAGTATTAAATAGTTTCCTTGGGATGATAACGAGAATAATGCGAGCGTAGCCGCGGGTAAAACTTAGTTGCTTATAATCGGCAATATTACCGTACGATGTATAATTGTCAATAGCGTCGTGCAAATTTGTGCAGTCCTGGTCACGGTAGCCCCTTAATGCGCAGTGCGCTATATAACGCGGCGCCTCGCTATTGCCGCCACTGTCGCCATCGCCGCTACCGCCGCTGCCATGTCGCCGCTCGTCCGCTCGCTGCTCGCGCTCGCCGCACTGCTCGCCGCCGCTCGAACTGAGAGCAACTGCGCCACGAAACTTCTTGGTGAGATATTTTTTTTCTCTATGATATTATTTTAATATCTACTAGTGGACCCACTCCACTCGTGATTTCATTAGCGCAGGTGAAATAAGTTAAATGTATCTCTTTTGCTTCGGCTTACTCGGATAAAAAAATATGGATTTGATGCGCGAAGAAACAAATAAACAAAGAAACAAAGTGACAAACATACAATTATATATTTTTTTAAAGGTAATATAATGTACAAACACAATATTTTATAATTTAACTACCCTTGATTTAAAAACCGGCCAAGAGTATGTTGGACCTTGCTCAGCGTAGCCGTTAGTAAGCAAATGCACTACAGATGAAAAAAATACGATGTGAAAAAATAGGGTATCATTTAATCGATCAGCAAAATATTCATATTTTGGTCAGCAGAAATATGTATTTGGTCAGCCAAAATAGCTAGTTGGTAAGCAACTTATGGTTAGCAAACATTTATAAATCAGGCTGCAATTAATGATATACTGATCTGCTCTAAATTATTTTGGTCAGCAAATTAAATATTTGAGCTGCATTAAGCGATCTACGGTTAATCAAATTTTGGTAAGCAATCAGTAGGTAAGCAAAATATTTCATTTTGTTCATCAAAAAAAAGGGGGCAATAAAACCTAACTGGGCGCAACTATTCTGCCGCCAATCGAGTGCGCATTTTGTCATTCGGTAATTGTCAGCTGTCAAGTAGCAGGCATGTCACTGTGATATATACAGGGTGTCACTGTGATATATACAGGGTGTCACTGTGTTATATACAGGGTGTAACTTTGATAGATACAGGATGTAATTGTGATATATACAGGGTGTCACTGTGATAGATACAGAGTGATACTGTGATATATACAGGGTGTCACTGTGATAGATACAGGATGTCACTGTGATATATACAGGGTGTCACTGTGATATATACATAGTGTCACTGTGTTATATACAGGGTGTCACTGTAATGTATACAGGGTGTCACTGTGATGGGCTCATATAAAATAGGTATTTCAATTTTTTATACATCTCATAATGTTTAGAAGTTATATTATTTATTCACAACGTGTATCGTTTCGTTTTTAGGGTCAGCAAAAAAAATAACCCTAACCTACCTATTTTTGAGAGCCGTTTCGTTTTTAGGGTCATCAAAAAAAAAATAACCCTAACCTACCTATTATTGGGAGCCGTTTCGTTTTTAGGGTCATCAAAAAAAATAACCCTAACCTACCTATTTTTGGGAACCGTTTTGTTTTTAGGGTCATCAAAAAAAATAACCCTAACCTACCTATTTTTGGGAGCCGTTTCGTTTTTAAGGCCATTAAAAAAATAACCCTAACCTACCTATTTTTGGGAGCCGTTTCGTTTTTAAGGCCATTAAAAAAAATAACCCTAACCTACCTATTTTTGGGAGCCGTTTCGTTTTTAGGGTCATCAAAAAAAATTACCCTAACCTACCTATTTTTGGGAGCCGTTACGTTTTAGGGTCATCAAAAAAAAAAACCCTAACCTACCTATTTTTGGGAGCTGTTTCGTTTTTAGAGTGACACCCTGTATACATTACAGTGACACCCTGTATATAACACAGTGACACCCTGTATATATCACAGTGACATCCTGTATCTATCACAGTGACACTCTGTATATAACACAATGGCACCCTGTATATATCACAATGACATTCTGTATATATCACAGTAACATCCTGTATACATTACAGTGACACCCTGTTGTATATAACACAGTGACACCCTGTATATATCACAGTGACATCCTGTATCTATCACAGTGACACCCTGTATACATTACAGTGACACCCAGTATATATCACAGTGACACCCTGTATATCTCAATTAAACTCTCTGCTGACCAATTTTAAAATCTTGCTACCCAAGTAATTATTTTGCAGCTCGACTGTTTATTAGGCAGCCAAATGATAAAAAAAGCAGATTAATATTGGTTAAAATGCTAACCGTTTTTAAACTGTTTGCTGAACAAGAGTTGCCGCCCGATTTTATTTATTGCCAGCCAAATCTTTGTATGCTGCCCAAATGATTTAACTGCTTATTTTTTTTTGCGGATCAATTTTAATAACGGCTGACCAAAAATTTACTTTCCGAAAAAATACACCAGCGGAAGAGCGTATTTTTATGGCACTTACGTACTTTGGTTGAACTGCCCAGTTTTTTGGCAATAACTCAAAAACGGTATATCCGACCATGTTCAAAATAGTTTTAATTGAAAGTCTTTATAAAGATTTCCTTTCATGATTGTTTTCAAATATTTGGATAGATACACGGTTTAAAAGTGAGGGGAGGGGAGGACACATTGTGATGTGTAAAATTAAATTATGAATCCCAAGGATCTTTACCGTGATATTAAGAAGGTACTTTTATATTCACTTTCGGCAGTTAGTATATTTGATTATAAGATTTCCTAGTGGCCACCAAAATTTATAGATTATTTTGCGTTGACCTAGAACTATGAAATTTGGCAAGTAATACCATCTTATACTACAAGTTTAGGGAAATATCTCAAACTATACATTTGTAATTAAATCATAAAAATAGACCTAGTCTTCATTTGACGACACGTTTGGCTTAGTGGGAGTGCCACCGCCACCCGGGTTCAAATCTTGGTAATATGGGCAAATATTTGTATGATGAACACGAATATTTGTTCCTGAGCCATGGACGTTTTCTATCTATTTATGTATGTATTTATCTATATAAGTATCTATATCGTCGTCTAGTACGCATAGTACAAGCATTGCTTAGTTTGGGACTAGGTTGGTTTGTGTTTAAGATTGTCCCCTAATATATTTAAAGTATTTATACAAAACCCTCGGTGGACGAGTCTGACTTGCACTAGTCCAGTTATTTTTTAGTGCAAAATTGTTTTCAGCATCCAGCTATTGAGACTTTTCATGTCGTGTAGGGCAGACAAATTGAACTGGTTTTGCATTATCGAATTAAACGCAAATGATTAGCATTTTTTTACCTTAACGACAGGCGTAAGAACGGTAGTCGGGTCGGGTTAGAAATCAGGTATGTAAGAAAAAAAACCGTTTTTTTTACAGGTTTAATAGATAGGGAACCCACTCCGGCGCCAACAGTTCACCTTTCATATCCGGGTGGCGAGGTTGACATCCCTGTCAACGACGTAAGATAAATATATTATTTTATGTACTGAGTAGAATTTGCCCGCATGAACAGATAGGTAGGTAATAGTAAATTGCGCACCAAGGGTATTACTGACGGGAGTCTATTTATAAGTAAAATCTTATAACTATTACTGCGTGATTTGCGAGGAAAAAATAAGACATAACTAATTGTCAAATAAACTTATTGCACCCGCTAAAAGAGCTTGTCAACTTTTTCAATATAGTCGGATGACTATAATGCAGTGACAGATAATGCTAAGAACAGCGTTTAGCTTTACAAACTGCCAGATTGTACCAATTTTCAAACTGAAATTTACTAAAATAATCACAAAACACTCTGAAATAATAGTAAAATATAGCACATAAGTTTTATACACAGTATTTATATAAAATTGGTTTTGGAGCCAAGTTTTGAAGATAGGAAATAAGCCTTGCCTGATTTGAAACATCCTTAGTCTGAAATGACGTACAATGGTCCTGAACCATTTATTTTCTAGGCATTCTGTTCAATGTTCGGACTTTTTTCTTCAATAGTCTTATCATAATTAGTAAATCCCGCTTAGTTGTTTTGTCCTATTTATCAAAATAAGCCGATACAATAGTTCTTCCGGCGTTTCTTACTTCTTTTTATTTCTGATCACATTAACAACTATTTTCCTGTGGGGATTTACACTTCAACCATTTTGTAAAACTTCTGCGTATTCTTAAGTAAGTAGAACGTAAATAATAGGTATCTGCAGCAAGACCGCTTAACCATCTTGAAATTCAATTGCCACAGCTCAATAACGCGAAGTGAATTTTGGCCTTCAATACCACGGAATGCCATTCTCTGCTGCCCAGAGCTAAAGCTGTGTACAGAAAGAAATAAAGCAATCATCAATATGGCTCTGGGCACATGTCCACGGCACGGTGCTGTGCGCGGTGACGTGGCGCGGCGCGCGCCATAGAAACTGTATGGCGAGCGCGGTGCCGTTTCACGGCGTACGGCGCCATGCCGTGGACATCTGGACATGGGTCCGCGCCATATTTTAGGTGGAAGAATCCCGCAAATTATCATAATAAGAAATGTCTGCTTTACTCCACTTTCAGATTTGCCAGCAACATCACGGTTCTGACAGTTATGCGACGGGCGAGATGGTGACCGCATGCAACGATGCCCCCGATGGGCCGGCGCCCACCGTGGTGCCGGCGTCACCCCTTCTTGAGAAAGTCTTCGTCTGGTGCCGACATGGCTGTCCTGACGGAGTCACCGTCGACGTCGTAGTGTATTGCACTTAATAGGCTCTATAACGAGGGTCCATTAAACTTAAGACCCCATTTAGACGGGACGAGAACTCGTACGCGAGATGATTACATTGCGGGTTACCTAGGTGCGTTGAGTACAGTTAATCGATTAATCGCCGTAATGAAATGAAAATCGCATACGAGTTCTCGCCCCGTCTAAATTGGGCTGAAGTCTTTTTATGTTTGTAATGTATTATTTGGCTTAATCCGGTTTTCCCTATAACCGACAACATATCAGGATTGTTATAAAACATACCTAACCTAACCTGATTAACTGTAAGGACAACCTGAACACCCTGGCCACATCCAACAAAGTTACACTTAGATGGGTACCAGGACACTCCGATATACACGGAAACGACCAAGCAGACGAACTTGCAAGGGGCCGACACACCCCATGTCGGCCCGGAACCGTTTTGCGGCACCATAAAACAAAAAGCATACTCTCTGCTACACAACCTGTACAAAGGTAGGGCAATCGAGCTGTGGAAGTCTGTAAAAGGACAAAGGCACTCGAAAACCCAAATTGAAGGGTTCAAGGGCATTTCTCCAGAAATATGTCTGCGACTCATTCATCTGTCTCCATACATTTAGTATGAAAAAGGGCCAGATGAATGAGGTGACCGCAGACATATTTCTGGAGAAATGCCCTCAACAGCAAGAAATCTACAGAGCTATTATCACTCAAAAGATTTAAAACTTGCTCAGTGACCAGAATCCTCACTGGCCACTGCAAACTGAACAAACATCTGTTTCAAATGGGTATGAAACAGGATCCAGCGTGCAGATTCTGCCAAGAGTCAGAGGAGACTGCCATGCACATCCTCTGCTCATGCGGATCACTCATGCGCAAACGAAGTATCCATCTAGGGCGACATATTCTGTTACCGGAAGAGATACAACTACTCACTGCCCAAAGAATCTGGAATTTCTTAGATTCAACGGGCCTTTGCAGTGAAATCTAACAAAAGGGCTGCCACAATAGATCAGCAATGGTCGAAGCGGCACATAAAAGGCCAAAAACCCATCAATAATAATAATAGCCTAACCTGATTGGTTTAACTGAATATTTTTTTCATAAATCCTGAAAAATCTACGGTTTTAGAGAGGAAGACACCATGGCATACAAATGTTTTAATTATTGTGGTTTTAAATAATTATTCAATCAGACACGTCCTCCATTACTGTAAAATGCTTTGTTAATAAGAAATGGGCAATTTGTTGTTTACAAGATTATTTTTTATGATGTCAGACATTTTAAACTACTGATAATGTTTTGGAAGATTAAATATTAGTTGAGCAATTAACGCAGTGTCAGTAATTTACTAACCTTATTCCTTTATTATTTTATAGTTTTAGTAAATTCTTCAAGACCGCAATCCCACCATTTATTAACACGCATTAAAAATTCAGAAAAAAAAATCATTTGAAAATTCAGAAAAAACACCTAAAGTAATATTTTATTAACCGATTTTCTCAGCCACCATTTCCACTGCCAACTTAATTGGCTGATCAATTCCCCTGAAACATTCGAAAATAAATCTTAAGGTTAGGAATTAAGGGTTGGATGGGATTATAGGGGCTGTATTAGAGATTTTTTTTGCGGCCGCGAGTTGGTTCACATGCCGGCGCTTGCTCCTGAAATGTGCTATGTAGAAATATTGCTATTATTTATTCTTTATATAAGGCGCTTCATTATTTACTATTATTTTCTAAGTTTCCTTGTAGTCGGTAGCGAAAGCTTCGATCCGTGAGAAAATCTCGTATAATGAGTACGAGTCTGTCCGGCATATCCATCTCGTATAACTTGTGTATGAGATCACGTATAACAGCTGATGCGTGTGTGAGCTGCTTAGGGTGTAATAGTGGCATTAGCCGCGCTGATGTATCGCTCTTAATTAATGCCGTAGTTATGACTGATATAATGAACATTGATTGCCGTGCAACCAACGTTTACAGCCAGGTTAATTGACGCATTACTTTGTCACATGTAATTGAGACTCTTTTGGGAATCTTCTAAGGCTTTTAATATTATTTTACTTAACTCCCGGAATTCAATGTCTAATAATGATTTATTTAAACTTTGTTGCACAATACAAGAGAGTACAAAATGGCGGTCATAATGCCATGAGGCATTCTCTATCAGTCAACCATTAGGCTTAACAGAGATATTATAGGTGCAGTATTTGGATTCACAACGAATTTGTGCAAAATAATAAACTATGTAAAGTATATATAGGCATACACATACGTATAAATATATATGCTTGCATATAAAATAAATATATATGGTACCTGCTTCTAAATTACTATGAAGAGTCTTGATAATCGTGCACGTAAAATAAAAAAAAAACTGTAAAGCCTACGCGACCACATTGCGCATTTAACACTTTCAACACCGGGAACCTGGTCCACAGGCGCTAGGTCGTAGCAAATTTTAACTACATACGGGTTTCCCTATTTTATCGGCCACGAGAGAGTAAATAGGGCTACGATGTCTCGATTGCGAAAGAAAGTAACGCTTTTTAAAAATAGTTGTTCTATCATTTCAGGTCTGTAATATTTGCCATAATTTCATTTGTACTTTTCCATAATTTTACATAACATAATTCTTGGGAAATGGAATTAGTAGATATGAAATTATGGAAAACGAGGGTATCCCTATCACTCAGTTCATCTATCTTTAAATGAGTTAAACAAATCATAAAAATAAGTATTAGAAGTAATATGACATTCACATTCTGCTTCACTTAACCGAATTTTGTTTAAGTATGTGATTTCTCACTCCGTGAACTGCTTCATCTGTCCCCCGGTCTGTGCTAATTGATCCAGTTTTGAAGACAACCACTAATGGAGCGCGTCGCGCCGCTACCGAGCTTAATGAGGCAGCCGTGAGTGCGCCCACCGCCGGTTCGCGGGTTCAGTTAGGCCTCTATTTTCATCATCAGTCTGTATTATGCCTCTGCTGGGCAGAAGCACACTCTCATATATGAAAGCGGATACGCTGTAGTCCCTACGTTGGCCCAGTGCGGGTTCAGGACCTTACAAACACCTTAGAATTTCTGCGTGGATATAGGTTTCCTTGCCTGGTTTTTCTTTACCAAAAAGCTATGCTAGAATCAAATAAGGTTCAAAAAATTCATTGGCGAGCCAGGATCAAATCTCCGCTTGAAAGGCACATGGCCGGAGCTTTTGGCTGCCATTACTTTTTCCTCTAGCCTTCCTTTTTTCTCATCATGCTTCATTCCAATAAGCATCTTAACATCTTAAGCATCTTATCCTTGCAAGGATTTGAATTTGACTTTGGTTTCATCTGAGACAAGCATTATGATCGAGCACGCTTACCCAGAAGATGATGACTGACCGCATTTTTCCCGGTCACAATTAAACATGAATCGGGCCGTAGTATTTTTGTTACAAGGAAATTGAATTATTCAAAGTAAATTCAAAGCTGTATACAAAACGAAAAAAAGGAATTTAACACAATGCAGCCCTACCAGGTACCTATCGATCTTTAGCCGACAGTGTGAATAGGGAAGAAATTTACTTTATCGCAAGTTAACTTTCTTTTATACTTAGGAGGTATTCTTTGAGTCTTAAGCTCCGACAACGGAGCCAATTCCTGCAAATCACTATTTCCTTCTCGGTTCTTTTTTTCGCATTTTTCACTCACTTCCGTTGCAATATTTATGGGGCAAGTTACGGAACTTGAGACGGTTGCAGCTGTTGCCGACGTAGCTCCAAAACGTTTTAAGTGCCTTTGGGATTTTATGCACATAGGGTTGTCTGGGACTGGGAGGGTGCAGTCGATATGCAGAGCCCGTTGTTACGCCGGGTAGATGGAATTTATTAGGTTAAAACTTAGTTAACTGAGTAAAGTGATGCTCAAAGATGAGAAAGAAAGTTAGTTTACCCTCGATAGACGCTTTGAAGTTACAAAATGCGTGGAGCTTGAATCTGCTTGTACCTGTAGCACTTTTCGGCCGGCTCCTATACAATCGTGCAATAAACTTTGGAACATTCTGTGTACGCGCAAGTCCTTTTTTCGTGATCGGGACTATATCGATCTATTGTGCAGACACTAGCGCCGTGCTCGAATAGTCAAAGATTTTTTTTTGTGCTGAGTGCTTTAAAAGCTATCACAACATTCGAAAGTTTTCATACAAAAAACTTCCTTAACACGTTCGCTGCGATATAAGGCCTAAGTACCCGATGCATGTACTCCCGCTCTGTGCGGAGGCGAGAAACGGAGAAAACTTACCCTGGTGCGGCGGCTGTATAATGAGTATTTCTGTATGTACAAAAGAGACAAGTATAGGTTTGAGTTTAGGACCTTAAGGGCTACTCGATAAAGCATTAAAACTGTGCTAAGATTTTCCGGCCCGATAACGCACTGACTGATTTTTCGATTCCTTGCGGGTAATGGGCCGAAAGGCCCATCATCGATTACAAGGTCACTCCACCCCTTCCCGCACTGAATAGGTGATTGCATTGGTTTACTTCCGACTAGTGTTGTGACGTACTTAGCGGGAACCGACGTAGATACGATTAGTGATGGGTCGGCGGTAACATTCCCGTTACCAGTAAATTTCCAACTGGAATATTACTAGTAACTTACCGGTAAGTTACCCATGATCGGTAAGATTGGGTAATAATGAAAAAAATGTTAGAAAGTAGATGTTTTTTTCGTGTTAAGTACTAACAGAGTTTACATTGCACCGATTTATAATGATAAAAGTTACAAATCTTTTTTATTTTAGTAAATTACCAATCTTACCAGTAACATTCTCAATGTTACTGGGTATTTTACCAATGCTACCGGTAATATTACTAGGTAAGATAGGTAACTACAGTGTTACTTTAAATTTATTGATCAATTACTTAGTTCAAGGTGCAATATATGAATATCTGGAGGCACGGTAGTGCCTCGCCAAGTCGAGCAAAACAAAGGCACGGCGGTACCATCTTGTTTTCAAAGCCATTCAAGTCATTTTCAGCCTCCTGTAGTTTAGTGCTGGCTAAAGCTAGAAACCTTGAATTTACAGGGATATATAGAGCATAATAAGACTTAAATATATTTTCAATAACATTTAATTTGAACGTGTAGTTTAACAACTATTGCACGTCAAAGTTCTTTAGTTTTGTCACTTAAAAAAGATTCGTAACTTTTATCATTAAAAATCGGTGCAATGTAAACTCTGTTAGTACTTAAAACGAATAAAACATCTACTTTCTAACAATATTTTCAATATTACCCAATGTCACCGATCGTGGGTAATATTACTGGTAATGTTACTGGGAATATTCCCGCCTTTAGTAAGTTACCGGTAGCGACCCATCACTAGATACGATAGATAGTGCATTAGTCTAGCTCTAGTGTTTGTTTACGTTTTTAGATTGTGGCGACTCTCTTCCAGTAATATTTGATCATAAATATTACAATAATAAACACATTACGTAAGAGAAATTTTGAGTTCTAACTGTAAGACAGTCACACAAAAGGATTGTAAGTTGTAAAGTTTAATTTCTTTGGAAATAAGTTTAAATCTGCCGTAGTAAAAGGTCGCCTTTTACTTGACCAAATGTTTAGTCTTTGTTTAGTACTAGAAACCTTTTAGGACCCTTTAAAAGAAACCGACTTTATTGTTTCTTAGCGCAATTGTTCTACCGCTAGTTGTAAAGTAATTGGTTTTTAAATATTTTAGAGATTGTAAATTAAGAAATTGCAGTAAAATAGTACATTACACAACTAGGGTGGTAAAACAAAGAAAGGGTGAGGTCGCAGATGTTTGCGGCCCGAGCTGCAGGCGAGGGACGTAAATATGCAATCGAGGGCTTTCTTTATTACCTCCCGTGTTGTGTACATCATATTATGTCTACACTTGGCCAGAAAGCGGCTTTTTCTATACTTTTAGCCAGGTGTGGCATAATAATATTTTCTGTGTAGAATCGAGAAATAATGGTTACTGTCTGTCATGTTTCTATCATAAAATTTGTCTCTTTTTTCTTTGATAAATTATATTCAAAATAATATGTCGATAACTTATTTCCCATCACTAATACTTCCTCAATTAAACCTATTATTCAATGCGGTTTCGGGTCACAAGACCTTACATATATTTTTGCATATATCTCTCAAGTGAATAATAGGAACCCGAGGCGAAGCAAATACTATGACCACCAACTCGTCTACTATGGATATTGATAGGTAGGTATCCAATTTCTTACGTTTTTGCTTAGTTATAGGTAGTCATTTATATCTGTCAATACCTTACCGGGCCAATAAGCCCCATGTCGCCGCGGCGGAAAGTTTAAGTACCAGGCCGATCGGCCAGTTAACGCACCGTATAAAAAAATGCCAGTTTTGATCCCGCAGCGAACGTGTTAAAGGGGCTAGTAAAACTGGCTACGAGTTCGCTTGCCGTGCGGCAGAGCATGACTTGTCACTGTCACATTATATTGAGTGAAAAGAGATAGGTAGTTTGTCGCACGACAAAGATTCGCGTGCCACCTAAAAGCAACGCGGACTTCGTAGGGAGTGGCCTTGATGTGTATTTCTCCTCTGCCAAGCAATTTGTGCCAGTGATCATATTCGTTCTATAAAACTAGTTGCAATTGGATTAGTCGTCAGACAAAATCTAGTAGGTAACTCACTTGAAGAGACCTCCGTGAATATGCCGAATTTTATTATTCCGTAATTCGCTGCAAAAGGAGATCTATCTACGAGTAACACGTCGAACGTACAAAGAGGTGTTTCCTTTCACGTCTAAAGTATTTTGAATCACATTATCATTATTTACTTCCTCTATAATATAAAAATTATAAAAATCTGATTTGACATTCATTTAAGTTTGTTTACTAGTTGACAAACAAACACGTACGCGTTGCCATGGAATTTTGCTAAACTTATCAATGTTGGGCGTCACGTCATTACAGTATTTGAAATGCAAAATGTGTTGTTCTTTTTATTAAGTGTTAGTTTCGTAGTGATAGACGGTTTTTATGACGCGCAGCGCAATAGCACGTCTGTGTGAGTGCGATCCATACTGGAGCATTCTCACGCATTCTTAAAACTTTGCTTGTAGTGCGTTCGTACACGGCGCGCACACATTCAAGCGCGCGATGTACCTTTTGTAGGAAAAAAAATACTGCTTTTATACTGTGCTAGCAGGATTTAGTCAACTCTGTGAAAAAAGTTGGATAAAGGGAAGGTTATTTGTATTCAAATATGTATGTATAAACGGCTATCGTAACGGTACAAAAGGATCCGACTCAATGATGTACGAACAATTACACCGCTCTGACTATCCATTTTATAATCGGGGAACTGCACTTAATTTATGATCGGGTATGATTTGTGGATTACGGCGAGGGAGGGAGAGCGGAGATGTCTGGAGCGGGTGGGAGGGAGACGGCAGGCCTTTCAATAGTTAAGGTTTGGTTACACAGCTACGAATTGATAAATTTAATATTTCACTGGTGCTCATGACTTCATTCTAGGAGGTGAAATGAGTTGAATGTTATGCTTCGGCACAGACGCATAAAAAGTATCCTTTATTATAACCGGTATTGTAATCGGTCTGTACTGTACTCAGAATTTCAGTTGGTTCTGGCGTAGCGTGTGAGCTCAATTTTTCATTAATCAGTGCGGGGCACATTCATGTACACTGAAGTAAATTTATATTCTCAATACTGACTGTACTAACATAAAATTGTTCGAATTATAATGTATGTTTAGACATAAGAACCTATGAATTATTAAAGGTACTTATAATTAGGTTCAGTAAATGACTAACACTGTGGTAATTTCTCAAATAAAATATAAATTAATGACGAATGGTTAGGCGTATGCTAGACCCTCCAGCATCCACTCTGCCAGCAGCGTGGCTGAACATGGCCATGACCAATATGACCATGACCTGGCCTGATCTATTTATTTGCGTTTATTACTAATTCTTGACAATCTTCAGTTACCTTTTTGACAAAGCTTTAATATTCAAACATACAATTTCAGGAATATGATGAAAATAGGGAATTAAACAAATTCCTTAGGAAGAATGACATCTCCTGATGTTAAAATGATGATGCGTTGGGTCATTTCCCTAGCGAAATTCAGCGATTTGATCAAGTCTCTAAGCAGTTTTAGAGAAATGAAAAAATGGCCACTGAACTTTCTCGTTTGAAAACCGAGTTGCCTTAAATGATTTGTTTCATCTTTTCCCTGAAGCAGTTTAGGGATTTGATGAAATCTGTAAGGAAAATGAGGAAATTCAGTAGCCATTAAGGAATAAGGTTCAGTAAATAACTATCACCGTGTCGATTGCTCAAATAAATGTAATATAGTATAGAATAGTTGTACTTAGTCTAAAATGTGTGACGTCATCAAAAATTATCTTGGGTTATTAAATTTGGATTCTTTTAGTTAACAAAGCAAAGTACAGTAAATAATATGTAACTTCGAAAGGGGTCCAGGGTAAGGTTAGGTTTCCGGTCTAGTTCTATAACGAGGCGCATGTCTGATTGCATAAATATGTATTAAAGTCATAATGTAATGTTAGTCATAATATTTGAGTGTCATAATATTTCCCCTTCTAAAGCTGTTGACTTTTCGGGTATTTTTAAAAAGTTATCCAGTAAAACCAATCAGGTTAGCGTAAAAACATGCTATTACCGTGTCTAGTGCCGCGACGTCCATGGCATTATAATAATGAGTGAAAGTCGTGAAAGTTTAATTCAATACAATCAGGTAAGGTTTGTTTAATATCAATCCTGATAAGCTAACGGTTCCAGAAAAAACAGGATTTAATATGACTTCAACTATTATGCAGACTAGTATGAACCTTCGTTATAAAGACTAAACATAATCGCAATACAGTGTGGTGTAAACGGTGATCCCCTCAGGACAATTGTCTCCGGGGCACAAGACGTCAACGGCGTCGACATTTGGGGGATTCTCCAGACCCAGGACTGGGGCAGGCCCGTTCGAGTCATTGTTGCATGCGATCACAGTCTCGCCCGTCTTACCTCCGGTGTATTCGCCGTTGGTGCGGCAGGGCTGCAAGTAGAATGAGAAGAGTTTTATTGTTATGGTGCTTTCCGAAATTCCTTGTAATGGATTTAAGTCAACCTAGTCTAACCAAGACACCATTGCAGAAGACAGGGATGCACGGATCTTACTTGGCTCCAACCACCAAACTACAGAAAATTTCACTTGCACAAAACCGCTATGAGGGATTAATTGAATAGAATAAGACTGTAGAAGGCAACATGACTCAACATTTAGAAACCTAGTGATTCATAAATTTGGTTTGCAAGTTTTTGGAATTCTTTTTTTATGACATGGGAAAGGCAAACGAGCAAACAGGTCACCTGATGGTAAGTGACTTTTGAGGCCCATGGACATTTGCAATCTTAACTTTTTAATATCAAAATGCGATGCAAATCCTGAGGACTAAGTAAGATAGGATGCCTATTCTTATTGTTGCTTTTCTATTAATTTTTGTTCAATATTTGTGGGTTTTTATTTAGTAAACAATAAAATTTAGGTAAATAAAACAATAACAATAAGAACTAAAATTATAAATTAAATAAAAACTAAAGGTAATAAATTGGCTCCAAATCGCTGCCAGTGGGGAGTGTGCCCAGAAGGATGGCCGCATTACCACGCTGGATGGCAATGCTAATTCGCTGAGCGAAATACTGGCCAGCACTCTGGTCACTGGTGGCCTCCACTAGACGCGCCGACAGATTATATTGTTCAATACGTTTTATGCTATCCAAATAAGGTTCAACTTTAGTATTATTTCCGTGTTTACGTGGACAAATGCTAGTAAATACATAAAGAAGTCTCTTACGTCAGGGACGTGAACCGTACCACCTCCAGGAGGAAGATGAACTGGTGGCTGCTCAATGGGGTTCCCTTCCTCAACACCTGTAAAAAGCCCTTCCTTATATATTCTTTTTCTTAGCTGCTACTTAATACTACGTTTGTTACGCCATATTTGAAGGATAAAAACTCCTTATATTGATAATAACAGTGGGGAGTACAGGCAGACTCAATGGAAAACGTAGAACAGCTACTGGACCATTAAGGAGTTTAGCCTTTTTAGGGATCTGTACTTCAAAAGGAAAAAAAACGGAACCCTTAAAGGATAACTTTGTTGTCCGTCTGTCTGTCAAGACCAGGGCTTCGGAGCCGGTAATAATTTGCAGAAACCCCGAAAGACTCCAGTATTTTGAATTATTTTATGCGTTTTATGGCCTCAATAATGTAATGTATTATTTAAGTAATGAGTTCGTATTATTAGATCGTCTAATTTAAAATGAAATAACAGACCAAAGATCGCAGAAAACAAAAAAATACGGGTATTTTTTGTTTGGATGGATGGCGAGAATACCGATATCCAAGGGTATTCCCTTGACTTGTCTAAAAATTTTTTGTCTAATTTCAGTTTGTCTAACAACTTTTACTATAATGAATTTTTTGTCTAAAGTCAATATGTATAAATTCATTTTTCATAATTATTGTTTTGTCGAAACTCGTTTTACCTAAATTATCATTTGCATAACTCTTGTTTTGTCGAATATTATTTTATCTAAAACTCACTTTGTCGATTCTTATTTTAACTAATAATTATATAGCCGAATATCATTTTAACTAAATTTTTTTTGTCTAAAAACTCAATACAAAGGTTACATTAAGCAAAAAGTAGGTTAGGTTAGGTTAGAACTGCGTCCCCCAACAAAAACAAACTGCTGTCAGAAAAGTAGGTTAGGTTAGGTTTGAACTGCGTCCCCCAACAAAAACGAACTGCTGTCAGAAAAGTAGGTTAGGTAAGGTTTGAACTGCGTCTAATACTAATAATATTATACAAAACCATAAATAATATTTTTACAGCAGCCCATAAAGCCACTCTGCTTGGGTAAATTATTAGGGCGTAGAACGAAAAGGGGGGACGGGGGGGCGGAGCCCCCCACAAGGGGGGCTCGGGGGGCGAAGCCCCCCGCATTAAAAAAAACTCAAACCATAAGTTCAATTAGGTTAGGTTAGGTTAGGTTAGGGTTCGAACTGCGTCCCCCAACAAAACCGAACTGCTGTCAGAAAAGTAGGTTAGGTTAGGTTTGAACTGCGTCCCCTAACAAAACCGAACTGCTGTCAGAAAAGTAGGTTAGGTTAGGTTTGAACTGCGTCCCCCAACAAAAACGAATTGCGGTCAGAAAAGTAGGTTAGGTTAGGTTAAATGAAACATTATACGAAATAAGTATAGAACAAACAAAATTATGCAAAATGTATGTTAGACAAAAAATAATTATGTTAAACAAACATTATATAAATGTAGATTATACTAACTAAAAATTAGACAAAACAATATTAGACGAAATAAATTTAGGTAAAATAAGGATTATACAAAACGAGTTTCACTCAAATAAAAATTAGGCAAAATGAATAATTATGCAAAACAATATTAGTCAAAATGAAATTAGGCAAAACGAAAATAGGCAAAAAGTTGTTAGGCAAAACAACGTACAACCGATATCCAAGCCCTGGTCAAGAGACGCGTAGAATTATTGCGTTCAAAGTGAAACCATAATACATCTTTATAGAAGCACCCCGAGCACCATGGACTTTTAACTTTTGGGAGGTACCTACGTGCCTATAAAAATCTTTTCTTGGAAAAATATCGAAT
Organism: Eudemis profundana; assembly: GCA_947034925.1. NCBI lineage: Eukaryota > Metazoa > Arthropoda > Insecta > Lepidoptera > Tortricidae > Eudemis > Eudemis profundana. The sequence continues at coordinate 734,898 of OX344799.1, forward strand.
AATCAATCTGTGTAGATGCAATCCATCACTTCTCATCACAGAATATAAATAATGAATGCATTACTTAATGTCAAGGTACTGGATGGAACTGCATAGAAATGTCATCAAGATTTATCATAATGAAATAAATAAATAATTCTCTATGATTGAAGAGAAGAGAGAACTCAACTGGGACATCGAAAAAACACGAGTCTTGGTGTTTTTTCGATGTCCCAGTTGAGTTCGGCATTATTGCGGTTTAATAACAGGGTTCGTCCTTATGTATTTTGCTATGACTAGGTGTGGTAGCCGAATGGTTCGGCTTCGGACATGCGGTTTTCAAAGATCGTCAGCTCGAATCCTGGTTCGTAAGAACAAAATTATCGGAACTTGTGTTCGAAATGATTTGATATTCACCATTAGCTTTATGGCTAAGCGAAAAAAAACATCGTAAGAAAACCTTCATATAACCTCGAAGAAATTCAAAGGTGTGCGAAGTCACCAACCCGCAGTGGGAAAGCGTGGCGTGGCGTGCACTGTAAAGTCATTTTATTCTAGGGTATTAGAAACATACTTGCTTTATTGAAGATTAACGATGTTTATAAAGTATCCAATGTTTCAATCTTGGACTTTCATCTCAATCCATGGAGATTTTACCCAGTTTTTAAAATATTTATTGTGAAAACATACAAAAAGGAATACATTCAAAATTAAAACTAAAAGAAAAAATATTATAAGTTGAGGTTCGGCCCCCTCGGCAGATTACAGGCACAATCAAATCTTGCAAGTAAAATTTAACCCACTTCCCAGTTTCCGATTGAGCTGTAATTTGGCAAGAACAAGTAAATTAGATGATAATGCAATACTATTATGATATGAAGCTGATCTGGTGATGGAGCCGGATGGTAGCCATAGGATCATCTAATTGACAAGTAATTTGCGATATACAAAAAAGTACAGTCGTCTAAAAAGCTTGTCTCAAAAACATTTTTTGACAGAAACTTATTTTCAATATTTTAATGAATATACACAACCAAGGACCATTAAAATAAGAGGACTGTCATTCTCCATACTTTGGATCGTACCCCAACCGCAAATGGAATTTCCAGGCAAAAACTAGATGGCGCTAAAAAACTAAACATTTAAATGATGTTATAATTAAACAAAAAAACATAGTACAGTACCTAGCAGTTAGTGCGTAAACAGCTAATAATAAAAAAATATAACATTTGAATACTGTGTCACGCTTGCAAAGTTGAATAGTTGTAAATAATATAATTCTTATACCAAGCTTATACATAGATGGCTTTGTAATATCGGGGAACAGCTTTTTGTATGGAGAATGACAGTCCTCTTGTTTTAATGGTCCTTGTACACAACGCAATTTTCAGTTTTTTTATAAAATAAATAAAAAAATGCAGTCTGCCAAATATACCAATGGCACTTTTCCCAGTAAAAAGGTAGAACATAATTATGACAATAGCAAAATGTATGGGAACCCCCTTATATTTTTAATTTTATTATGTTTTTATTTGACTTCCTAGCGGCAATAGAAATACGAATTCCGTGATTTCAATTTACTACCTCTTACAATTCAAACGATACAGCCCTATGACAGACGGACTGACTGACAGATGGAGAGACTGACAGACGGACAGACTGACAGCTGAGTCTAAGCTCTGTTACCATCCATTGGGTACCTACGGAACCCTAAAATAATGACCAAATGAAGACGACTCTAGTGATAATGTTAAGTATTCTGTTAATTTCTTTAAGTAATGCCAAATGCCATACCTCACTAAAATTGCCCAACTTCAAGCTGAAACCGCATTATTCCCCGTTAATGTACCGTCAATAAAGTTCTACGATTTAAAACTGTTACACTGTCGTATACTTCAATTAATTGGCCGATATTATCGATATTCTTGTTATAGTCTCGATTGCAATGGTTTTCAAAGGCTTTTCAAATTTAAGTTAAAATAGTAAGTTATTTACCACATATTTTTGTTTCAAAATACATTACCAAAAAGTTGTGCAGCGCAGTTGCTCTGAGCTTGAGCGGCGGCGAGCAGTGCGGCGAGCGCGAGCAGCGAGCGGACGAGCGGCGACATGGCAGCGGCGGTAGCGGCGATGGCGACAGTGGCGGCAATGGCGAGCTGACGCGTTATATAGCGCACTGCGCATTAAGGGGCTACCGTGACCACGGCTACACGTGTGCCCGACGCTATTGACAATTAGACTTCGTATGGTAATATTCCCGATCATAACCAATTTAGAAATTCTCATAATTTAACCTTTAATTATTTAGGTTAATATCTACAATCGCGCCCACGTTAACAAAACTGCGTAAAAAAGACGTGTTTTGTGTTCCAAATCTAGTTCAGTCATTATAGATTTTGACCCATGAATAATTAGTTCTTGGATTTTTTTCGCAGGTCCCTCGGGGGGGTCACTGGAAGTGTAAATTCAATAAGTAGACTGAATCAGGCTCTTGTGAATATTCTAAAAAAGGTTTTTCTTGAATGACTCGGCCATTTTTGATTTAACAGCAACTTTACGTTCATTTATGCCGTAATAAACGAGATGATGAAAATATTTTGAATTGGTCGCTCTTTTTTTTAATTTAATTCCCATAATATCGATCCTAGAAGAAAAATTGTGAGGACCAAACTTGTAGAGAATCAAATTTCCTACAATTTTTGTCCTCACAGTTTTACTATAAAATCGAAAATGGCCGAGTTATTCAAGAAAAACAATTTTTCGGATATACGCAGGAGCCTGACTCAGTCTACTTTTTGAATTTACACTCCCAGTGACCCCCCCGAGGGACCTACGAAATAAAATTCAAGAACTAATTATTCACGGGTAGGGTCGGTTTTTTGGATATAATGACTGGACTAATCACCCTATTTAATTAATAGCCGTAAATATTTTTTAGTATGTTTATGCATGATGTGTAACTAGTATCCCATTAAAAACATTACATGTAAAAAGATACAAGTCTCGCAATCGTTATTGCGAATACCTATATCTAAGTCATATTATGCTTGAGTTCATCGTGGAAGTCTTCGGGGGGAACCTACTTATGTTCATGTAGTTCAGTATCAAGGTTGAAATGATGATGATGATGAAACGTCTCTTTTTGAAGCCTGAAAATCTTGCAAGTCTTACTGATTGTTGCAAAAATCGGACCAGGTGGGGGCCGTGGTGTTCCCTGGGGTCGAACCAGGTCGCTGGCCGGACCACCTTGAGAAGGTCGGACTAGGTGGGAGCCGGGGGCGCGTGGGATCGAACTAGGACGGGCCAGGGCCACCTTGAAGTTACGCTGATTGTTCAAAGTGAGCAGCGGACCAGCGGGAAGGTTGAAGCGGATCAACCTGTCCTTATGGTGGTGTGTGAATCGACGATGAAACGTCAGAAAGTGGTATAAATTAGCTTCAAGATTTACGCACAAACATACTTAAAAACTAACACGGCGATTATAATAAAAAGTTTTGTAATAAAAAAACTTAAACTAAAAACCAAAAAATAATATGTTAATTACCCCAAAGAAATGGATAATCAACGATTCATATATACATATACAGATATTTCTAGTTTTTAACCTGTTATTTTTGAATTTGGTGCCTGCCACGCAAAGCTGGCTGTGTTGAGCTCCTTAGCTGGCACCGACTTCAAAAATAACACGTTAAAAACTATAAATATCTGTATATGTATATTTGAATCGTTGATTATCCATTTCTTTGGGGTAATTAACATATTATTTTTTGGTTTTTAGTTTAAGTTTTTAGAAGTCGGTTTTTATTTTTTGTTTTAAAAATTTACTTAATTTTTAAATTTTTAGTGGCGCTGGAAAAATATTGTTTTAGCCAAATAGACTTAAGTCTATTTAGTTAAAAGAAAAAAAATCCAAATCGGTCTAGACGTTTCCAAGTAACCAAGGAACAAACCTACATAAAAATTGCTCTTTGTGTTGAAGTCGATTAAGACTGGAAATTTATTTCTAATAAGAAATGCACGAGAAAGTAAGAAAAATACCAAAATCGCTATATGTGTGCCTATGATATTTGAAGAGTTCCCTCGATTTCTCCAAGATCCCATCATCAGATCCTAATTTGGTTGCAATTGGTCCACCTTGGAGGTATACCCTTTAAAACAATAAAAAAAAATTCCAAATAGGTTCAGCCGTCTTCAAGTAATTGTGGAAGAAACCTAGATACAAGTTTACTCTTTGTTTTGAAGTCGGTTAACACTAGAAACTTGTTGCTAATAAGAGGTAGGTAGACGAGAAATTACGAAAAATACCGAAATCGCTATATGTGTGCCTATAATATTTGAAGAGTTCCCTCGATTTTTCCAAGATTCCATCATCAGATCCTGACTTGGTTGCAATGGGACCACCTCAAAAGTCTACCCTTTCAAACAAAAAAGGAATTTTTTAAATCGGTCCAGCCGTCTTCAAGTAATCGGTGAACAAACACACAAAAAGAAAATAAAAAAGAAACATACAGACGAATGGAGAACCGTCCTTCTTTTGGAAGTCGGTTAAAAAACAGCGGCGTGGTAATCGGTTTACTATACTAGTTTCATTTTAAGATTACAATAATTGAGCGTTATTTGTCATGCAAGTTTTGAAACCATATTAAGAGTCGCGTATCTTTAAAACGTAATAAGTAAACTTAGTGAAATATTTCTAATGGATCCCCCTGTTTAAGCTTAATTTTGCAATATTTATGCCACACCTGCTCATAAACTGGCGCTGCGCGTACGGAAAAAGCCACTTTCTAGCCGAGTGTAGACATAAAATGATGTACACAACACGGGAGGTAATAAAGAACGCCCTTGATCGCACATTTACGTCCCTCGCTTGCAGCTCGGGCCTCAAACATCTGTGATCACGGCCTTTCTTTGTATTACCACCCTAGTTGTGTAATGTACTATTACGGAATCCTTCTATTCGGCATACGTTTTACTTATTTGTCCGAAAGTATTGTTGGCCCGAATTTTATTTCGCATATTTTTTCTCCAGTTGTTACCTCGCACCAGTGGCGTGGCGTCTAAAGAACTCGATTCCTACTGGCTTGCCTAGTATGAGGCATTTGAGCACCTTATTCTACAGCTCTTAAGTAAGAGGAAACAGGAGGGCAGTTTTTCCATACAAACGTAGTCCCCTGTTTCCTCCCTGGATAATGCCAGTAGAGCAAAATTTTTTGTCCAAAAATCTATGGCTACTATTGATATGTTCCTATGTTTTCCTTTTTACGATAAATTGATTCTCAAAAGAGATATTAACCTTCAAAAACCTAAAAAAAATGCCAGATTTTCCGATGTGTTCACACATTCAGAAAACAAATTTGACTAGATTTTTAAAAAACAGGAAAACATAGGAACACGGCCAAAGCCTTTCTTTAATGTTTAATGAAAAAATTAGTTAAATAGGTTAAGTTTTGGGGAAGAAATCAGGGGACTACGAAACGTTGTTTTCATTAAATTTTAAAAGGTATTTTCGGTCCAAGCTGCAGTTGTCTCTATCGCGCTCTGCGCGGGAGAGGCGGGCAGTGCGGGACAGCGACCCATTTTACAAATACCTAATTTTCAATTCTCTCTACCTTACTGTTTCCTCTTAAGGAAAATGTACGCCAAATCTGTATCGGCTTGCCCAAGGATATCTTTTACGCCACGCCACTGTCTCGCATAGCTCTGGTAACAACGCAACCAATGGCTATTGTCAGGTGTTTAAATTGATCTATTGCCACTATATCTCGCCAATTGGTTAGGATATTGTTATTATTGCAAAACACAAAGGCATTAAGCTAATCCGCTCATTAGTCGATGTCTAAGCTCAGTAACGGCTGTTTGGACAGATGCTCACGGCTAATTAATGAGGTCAAACAATCGAAAAGGCAATCTTAGACTTAGATTTTATCTCATATTTTGACTCACAATAATCACTTCTACAAAAATCGACTTTAAACTTTATCGAGACCAACAAGTTCACAAGATACTTATAGTCGGACTACGCTAACTTTGCAGAGGTCGAAAAATAGTTTTATTAAAAAATATATATACGGCTACACGGAGAAAGTACAGGAAGAGGAATTTTTTATCTTGGTACTTGGTAATAATTCTTCCCTTTACTAAAAAAACTGGCCAAGAGCATGTCGGACCATGCTCAGTGTAGGGTTCCATAGCCGTAACTATAAGGTAAAAAATACGATGTAAAAAAGTACAACAACAAAAGAGCGTATCTTCATAGCAATTACGTCCTTTTGTTGAGAAGCGCAGTTTATCGGCAATAACTCAAAATCGGTTAATCTGATCTTGTTGAAAATAATTTTCGTTGAAAGTATTAATTGAGCGTTATCTTTGTAATTTTTTTTATATTTTTCGGACACACGGTTTAGGAGATAGAGGGGGGGGGGACGACACAATTTTCACAACTTTCGGAGCGATTATTTTTAAAGGTATTCACTTAATCAAAAACATTACTGTGTACATGTACTACACGTTGACATTTTCTGAAAAAAATTTTTTTTAGCTTCTGTTACATGTATGGAGTGCGCCCCTAGATTTTTTTATTTTTATTATTTAACTACCAAACTTAGTTGCGGCAAATACAAGACATCTATATTCCAAATTTCATCAGTATAGGTCTTGTAGTTTTTGAGTAAAATGCCTGTGACATACGGACGGACGGACATGACGAAACTATAAGGGTTCCTTTTTAGCCATTTTGGCTACGGAACCCTAAAAAGGGGCCTACATACCTACTGAAATAAATATTCAGGACAGTCTTCCACAAATCGATCTATCCATAGTTTCAACCAAACCAAGTGATTTACTCCAGGTCCTTGGATCATTTCTATGTATTTAAGTATTATATTGAAATATGTACATGTGTGCAAGCATTGCTTTGTTTGGTTGGGACTAGATCGATTTGTGCAAGACTATCCTGAATATTTATTTCAGTAGGTATGCAGACAAGTTATATAGGTACTTATTAAACGGAAAGTTATCTGCCTAGTATCAAAACTAATTAATCCGCTTTCTTGTGGTGTTGCCATATGCTTTTTTTTTAAATTAATGCTTTTTGACCTCTGCAAACTTAGCGTAGTTGCACTCTATAAAAATTTAAATTGTTGTAATTGTGGAAGCAAATGGTGACCCTCTTTATATTTCTATGGGAAACCAACGACTCCAATCACCTTAAGCGAGGATTTAAGAGAGGTTTGTTTAAGTCGAAACGACGTTAAACTATTAACTACCTATAACATAATGCTAAAGTTTACTTCAAGTAATAGTATGTTACCTACATTACATACTTATCTAGGCACAGATTAGAGAATATAACCAGATATTTCACTCCCGCGCGTTACATACAAAAAACAAGAATTCCCATGCTTGCCACTAAACAATAGGTTCGTAAGGGCCGATACAGACGGACTGCAACCCAACTGCATCTCCCCACGATTTGTATGGGAACTGCATCACAACTGCGCAGTCGGCGTGCATGTAATGTACTAGTATTCTAAATACTAACATCTAACAACAGTAACTTAATACTTTCCCAGCGAATATCTTAATATACTCAGCCGTTTAAGAACTTGTAATAAAAATGCCTAACTGAGCCTGGAAAGTCTTTCAAGTTTAAGAACTAGAAAGTAACGTTGAAAAGCTTGTTCCTGGACCGTTGCCTGGTTACTGGGAAAATATGAAACTCGTTGAGACTTATTGGTTTTCTGAGTAGTACGCTATATTAAGTCACTTAAAATTTATTGAAGTTGAAATTTAATTAGACTTGGGACTTTATTAAGTTTTTTGTGAAGTTTCCTTTTTAAAAGAGCCTGTACTACTCTTGTTAGTTATTTTGCTTTGATTATAAAGCTCGTGTCGTTGGCCTTGACTCCAAGATCATTCATAGAACAACGTCGCGTAGACAATAAATTTTACTCGTCCGATTAAAATTAGGCGAAACTTGCTTAAGATTTTTTTTGTAGCATTAATAACTGCCACCGAATATTAAATATTTTATTAGAAGAGAAAAATTGGGACGACAGTGCCATGCATATGGGTTGTAAGGTAAGGACTCACAGGTAGATGATGCTACATACGTCATCCAGTATGACGTCACAAAGGAGGAGACTGGTTGAAAAATTGGACGACTTGGGCAACGTTTCGGTTGCGCAGTTGGTAGCGCGCCAATACCTCTAGCACAACTGTGACACGCGACTCTTTCTCGCGCGACAAATGCTACCTGTCTCTATCCACTCAATATCGTGCGACAGTGACAGGTGATGCTCTGTCACGCGAGAAAGGAAGTCGCGGCCAGTTATGCTAGGCGTACAGGTGTTGGCCCGGATAGCTGTAGGAGAATCTGACGCAGGTTCGAATTCTGCCCGAGACATATAATTTTTCAATATTTCTCTTCTGATAAAATATTTAGTTTAAGATTATTAACCTGAAATGAGTTATGATTGTACGTAGGTATATGGTGATCACCATATACATTTCTGTACGTTCGTTTTCTGTAAACCATGTAAATTTAATGATAGTTCTATAGTCTATTTCTCGTTTCCCATTTTTTATTTTGACGTTTGGAGATCCTTTACACCTCCAAAACATGTTTTGACAACGGAGGCCCCTTACATCTCCATTAATTTTAGTATATGCCTTTTTTTGTCTATTTTTCTTATTAATTTATCTTGTTTTGACGCCTAGAGACCCTTTACATCTCTAAAATTGTAGTTTTATGTTTATACACATCTCGCCACAACATCGCTGAGAGCAGGCGGGGCGGCTGCAGCGGCTGAGGCAGCAAAGCGCCGCAAATACATGTGTCTCACAGATCACCATGTGTTTGCGGCCTTTGCAGTCGAGACTCTCGGACCGTGGAGTCAAGATGCCCACGAACTCATAAAGACGCTGAGCCAAAAGCTCTTTCAGACAACTGGGGACCACAGAGCTGGCTCGTTCCTCACTCAACGGATCAGCATAGCGATCCAGAGGGGGAACGCAGCCAGCATAATGGGGACCCTGCCGCAGGGGCCCGATCTGGGGGACATGATGTAGTTTTAGTCTAGGTTAGGTTAGTGTAATCATATAGTTTATATTTGTATATATTTTTTTTTACTATTCAAAATACCATTAAATTACCTGTCAAATTTATGATAACTTTGGTTATGAAACCGTTACGATAAACACAAGTTTTAACTTAGTTGCAGAACAAAGTTTTTGATTTTCCCAAACTACGTATGTCTTGTGACGTCACGTTATAATGGACTTCTGTAGGAAGCGTTGCGGCACGTATTTGGGAAAGTCTAAAAATGTGATTTTAACATTGTAGTATCTCGGTGAGTTTTTATGATATTCAAGTTTTTTTTTCACTTATATTTCTATTATCGAGAGTTGTTTCTATAACATATCACAGAAAAAAGTTGTCAAATAGCCAATGGACATGGCATTGTAGGCGATTTATAAATGTTACAAAATAGGATTGTGGACGAAGTTGCTCTGAGTCATTCATGGATTTTTTACACACATAATGAAGAAGACTACCGTAATAAAACTTAGTCAAATAATCATGAACATGAAAATCGTTCTCCATTTAGTTCCCTAATAAATCTGAGCCAAACTAGGATTTCCGCGCGTCCTCATCGATTCACAAGTACGTGTGTCAGTTAATAAGTTTAGTAGCGTACGAGACCAGAATCCTACGGAAAGCAACTTTTCCTGACTCGTTCGAACTAAAAACAACCTTACCCACCTTACTTTAAGATCTCACCTAACCGCACTATAGTATAGCTGTATAATTTTTCAACAAAAATTACCAATATCAAACGGCCTGAGTTATCGAAAAGGAACCTTCTGCTTCAGACAGAAGCATGTTCAAGCACGCAGCCTAACTATGGTAATTTTGCTTCATCGTGCTATTACAAAATGAATCGTACGTGTGTGTAATAGGGATGTAGCGATGTGTTAATGTTGTGTCATGTACTAGAAGCCCAACTTATAATTGTCTGGACATGTAGGGTAACATCAGCTTAAAGTTTAATTGTGTTCATCGTGGTTGGCAATCAAAGTTATGCGGCTATTGTCCACAACATTGATTGACAATACAACACAGTTATTGCACCAATTACTATGCATATAAAATACGAATATGATCACAACGCTTTACAGAACTTAACAGCGGAAAAATTGGTAACCTTATGCACATGAAAAAAAAGTATTTTAGAAAACAAACTAAAGTTTTCTTCAGCATATTATTTTTGGTGTCACCTTCGTAGTGCTAGAAGAAACAAATTTGTGGTAGTTCCCGTATAACTTTTGTTCGGAATAAAGTTTTTAATTTTGAGACCGCTATAGAAATAAACCGGGGCACATAAATGATCGTGGCAACGTAGGAGTTTGACAGTCTAGCCTGCGCTTGACTCCGGTATAACAAAGGCTTCATTTTCTCAAAGGAATTTAATAACGGTGGACCGTTAATTCGGTTTTCAGCTAGTAGTTTTCAGAAGACATCGCCTGTAAACTTATATTTGCATAAGGATGTAGTTGATCGACTCCTTCATCTCTTCGCGATAATTTATATTTCAATATTGTCTGTTAATCCAAACACCAAATATTAACCCACGAGTATTGAAGTCAAGCATAGCTATCGCAAACTTATATCAATCTTCCAGATTGTTGAAAACAGAACTTTTATAGCTTAAAAATAAGGTTCAAATTCCTATCAAAGACAGCTGAGATGCGAAGCACCAACAGTTATTCTGAATTTGCTTCATAATGTTATTTGAAGTTGTCAAATATTGTTGGATGCTGGTAAACAGTTGATTGTTTGCTATCGTCTCGATTTGTTTGCTTAGTGTTATGTGTCGGCTTTGAAATTATCTAGAAACCCTCTAGATTTATCTAACAGCTGTGGATATTAATTTTAGGTATAATTAAACCACAATTACGTCTAGCCGCGGTTGTAGGCTTAGGCTGGGAAATAATAAAGATTAGTCATGTAAATCATGGCAACTAACTAATATTACACTTTAGGGCGTTACGAATTCTAACGAATGCTTTTTGGACTTGAAATGTTTCCACCGGGAAAAATGTCTGATCAATTAATACAATGTTATATGATTCAATAATTTATGAAGCATAATTTTCTAAATCCATTAAATACTATTCCTACTCGAAAGCTGACTTGATATTAGTTAGCCTAATTATAATTGACACGTTGACAGTTTAGACCAAAGTTAGGTTACATTTTGCGATTGGATCTAATGAGATTTCTAAAGTAACTTTAATATAATTAGGTCGATATCGATCGATTAGCCGACGGTATAATTACAAACAATAACTTGAGAGTTTAAGACAGGAGGCTTTCATAGAACAATCTCTTAGCCAAATTATTGAATTTTGTAATAAAGATCCCCAAAAACGAGCATAAGGGTAATAGGTTGACTGAGCAAGTAAATTCAGTTTTACTAGGTATTCAATAATAACCAGTAAATCGATAGAATAATATTAATAGAGCCATTTATTCCAATGTGACTGTATCTGATTGTATTTTTTTTTTTTTTCAAGTAACCAATGGATAGCTGTTATTGGCCTTCTGCTAATAACTTACATTATGTATATCTACGGCTGTTGGTATCCTGAATACCAATAAATAAAAAAAATAAAACAATATTTCAAGTAATTTACAAAAACATGCATTATTTAATTTGAGTTTGATATTCATGTTTCTAGCGTTTATTGTATTTTTTTTTAATAATTTGTGCAATTTACAATTAATGATAGATATTAAAATTCATTTAAAATATTATTTCATGCATTCATATGAATAATTTAATAACATTATTTTTTCTTATTATATATATCACAGGTATTTATTGGGATGTCCATTTGTGGACATAGGCCTCCTCCATCATTTGCCATGTATTTCTATCTGCGGCAAGTCTAGTCCAGGTAATGCCAGCCACGGCGACGATGTCGTCCCGCCAGCCGATATAGCTGCTGATAAAACTGAAAACAGTAAACAAAGCAGGTAAATCTATGTCTATAGCTAACTTTATACATTATAAAACGTTTTGGTGACTAAGATTATGGAACTTATGGACTAAAATAACATACGGTCACTACATATATGAGGACAAAATTTGAAACACATGTACCTATGTACCTACTTAAGAAAACGCAGAGAAGTATTAAAAAAGGTTTTTTGAAATTTAAATTCGAAAGGTTTGAAATGAGAGGTGAGACTTTATCTCGAGGAGTTCAAAAGCAACGCAGAAGAAGCCACGTCCAGCATTTGAATGTTTTTCGTAAAAGTGTACATGATTTTTATTTCTTAGAATATTGATTTGTTGAATTTTTCTTACTCAGTATCGTTTTCAATTTCGAATGGGCCCAGTGTCCGAAATAAAATATTTAACTTAATTTTTATTTACGTATTAAATAAAAATTTGCGACCAATCGTGTGTTAGGTTCAAAAAACTAAACAATTCTGATTAAGAAATTAAAAAATATAAATTTTAAGAAAAAAAAATTATGAACACTTTTTTGAAAATTCATATCTGGTATAAGTAATATATTAAATAACATAAATGTCTATCCTACAGATGCCAGATAAAACAAACAGCCACAGCCGAGCCTTAAAACGAATAAACTACGAGACAGAACAAAAGACAGCTCAACAATGAAACGCAATAACTTCATTATAATCCCAGCCATGGCTCCAGCAAAATGTAGTGTCCAAAACACGGCCATGCTTGGCCTTATGCCAGGGACAGACCAAGCCAAATTCAACCTTGGTCGATAGGGATAAGGTTCATTTTAGAGTCGAAGGGGAGGTAAGTGATAATTTGAAAATTTGCAGCTTTAGCACGGATTAGCAAGGGGTGGACTAGCGTTTAGTGAATTACGGTGTTTATTTTTTGTCGTGGCTTAGCGTTAAGTTCTGGGCGTAATTGGTGTTGAGGGTTTTGCTTCATTTACGTTTTAGTGCAGTTCGCGATACTCACGGCAAACTACTTGTATCGATAGTTAATTTAATGTTCAATGAAAAAAGCTGTTAATGTTAGTGTAAGATAATTGTATAAATACTATGGTAGTCTAGTGATCTGTAGGCTTATGCTACTCTTTGTCGCGCGATAAATAAATGATAAATCATCCGTCACGTTCAGACAAATAGTGTTTGAGAGTGACGGATGCTTTATCATTTATTTATCGCGCAACAAAGCGTAGCATCATAAGCCTACTAGACAGGACATGCCTCTTCTTTTCAATGAGTTTTTCAGATCTTATGTACGAAATAATTATGATTTACCTTTCCGGTGAAATAAAACATCGACGAAATTCAAAAGTGTTTTCCGAAATCTTTAACCCAGTGGACCAGGGTGAGGACTACAGCCCATTCACCCTTTAGCTATGAGAGTATGCCTTTACCAAGTAGTGGGTTTTATATCATAAAGGCGGATGATGATGAATTTTATAAATTCGCAGTGGTCCTTAATCCCCAAGAATCATAAACTTTTGATAATTCTATATTATGTCACCTAATCTGTGCAATCGAACTCACTGTTAACTGTATATTTGTAAACGAATGTCAACTTTTACCGCCCACAAGTTATCTGCTTTGCCCTAAGGTTAACTGGTAGAGAATGCCTTATGGCATTAAGTTCACCTTTTGTACGATAAGTTTTCTTTTGTGCAATAAAGTTTAAATAAATAAACTTTATTGCGATTGTTAAAGTCTATGGGTGGTCAGTCTGGTTTAGCTGGCAAATGTCTTCTCAGTTGGCTAATGTGTCGCAACTTATTTAGTCCTGTTCCCACTTTTAAAGAAATATATTTTTTGAAAGTCAAATGGACGAGTTGTGGGTTAGTAGTCGGACGAAAACCCGCTAAAATGCCAGAGCAGTCTTTAATAATCGCATCGTTTATTAACAATTGACAAACATTATTCATGATTGGCAAATGTGAATACGCTAAATCAACAAATCCCATAAAGGGCCTTCATCAGCTACCCCAATAACGCACCGTATTTAGATTCCCGTGTATGAGAAAACCAATAAAAACTCATTAACGGGGCGAGCCTCGCGTGCCGGCGACGATGCGACCTCGAAATGTCACAAGCGACATTATGTTACAGCAAATTGGATGATGATTAACATCTACTTCATAGGTATTTTATAATTATGTTGTTGTAAAATTGTCTCCAATATAATGTTTTTTACTGTTGTAGTTCTGTATTTGGGTCATTGTCAGATTTAGGTTCGCGTCTTTCCGATGGACATATGCGAAATTAGGGATTCCAGGGCCTAATTTTCTGATAAAACTCGTATGAGAATAAAGAAAGTTCTCTCTTCTATAATCCGATGTAAGCAACATAACCTAGATTCATACAAGCTCTTAACTTTTGACCACCGGAGTGACGACTTTTGTTTCTTAAACTGAAAATGTCCCATTTATAGTAAGTTTTGTAAATTATCATTTTAGTAATAAGTGTATTTTTTTTATTAATTATGTTTTGCGTTAATTGCAGCTTTTACTTTTCCTAACTTTGAATCGTAATTAATTCACTCATTGGACACGACTTCAAAAAAATAGGAGGTTTTTATAATAGTCCATCGAAATCTTTTTTTATACGTTTGTTCATTGATTACCTACTCTAAGACTGCTGTACTGATTTGTTATTTCTTTTTTATTTGATAGAGTATTCTTTCTAGGTCCCATTGGCAGTGTATTGGCCGTCTACGAAACTAGAGGTTTTATCTCTTTTATTTTTTATTTATCTATATAAGTACATATCATATATCGTCGCCTAGTACCCATCATACAAGCCTTGTTAAGTTTGGGACTAGGTCAATTTGTGTAAGATTGTCCCGTAATATTGATTTATTTGGGACGACATCCGACGACACGGAGGACGGGACTGGATGAATCGGGCACCAGATCGCCAGGAATGGAAGAAGAGGGAAGAGGCCTACATCCAAGAATGGATAAACAAAAGGACACCATGATGATGATGATTGATTTATTATTTTATTTATTTATTAGGATCTGATGTTGGAGAATCAGGCAGCTCAAATTTCTACATGTATTTGACGTTTCGCAAAGAAGCCATGTCGCTTGTGACATTTTCCCGTCTAACGTCGACAAAACAAAATGGCGTGCGGGGGAGGAATAAAACAACGAACGAGTTCATTTGGACGTAATCAAAGCCTTAATTGGGTACCGAAATGTCGCGGCGGTTTACCAACGACGGGCTTACTGCTAGTATGTACCTACTGATGGTATAGCGTAACTCATATAAGCCATAACTAATCTCATGGTGCTCCCACATCGGATGTTATAAATGTTATATAACGTTATAAAACATTTGTTATCGAACATGTTATACCCAATTACTGAGTTTTATGAAATAAAGTGAATGTTATCGTGTTTTATAACATTTATAACAAACAGCCAATGTAGGAACACCATCAGATATTGCAAAATATTGATAAAACTATTCTAATAACAGATAATCCCGTATCACCCCCCACAAACAGTGACATTTTACATTTCGGAGACCACATGCTATACTAGCGCCTCTACCGGCGAAATTAATTCGCAAAGTTTTCCTGAAGAATGACCGTTGAGTTCAGAACTGTTGTGATTTAATAACATGCAGATTCTAGCTATTTTTATTTGTATGAAACTATATTATAATACTATACAGGGTGACCCATAACTGACACGTCACAGTGACAGTGGAGGTAGACCAGGTCAAGAGGTACCAAACCAACTTAACATGACCCGCCGACCGTAATTTTTTTTTCACTACTGGTGGTTAAAGTCGAAATTAATGTTTCACTGTGAATGAATTCAAGATCAAACTAGTATTTTTTTCAATTTTATTTAGTTTTTGGATAAAATACCATTTATGTAACCTTAATTAACAATTCATGTTACCGTACACATAAAAAAAAACTAACCTTGACACCTTTCCGAGTGCACACTGGCACTAATAAAGTTAAAAACGGTCAAAATTCATGAAAAACTTTAATTCGACAATAACTCAAAAACCGTGCCACTTTTACTGGGGTCGTGTTAAGTGGTTTGGTACCTCTTGACCTAGCCTACCTTCAGTGTCACTGTGACGTGTCAGTTATGAGACACCCTGTATATTAAGCAAGCATGCTAGCTCTTAATTAAGCTTGCATGTTAAAGTAGGTACTAAAATACCTACTCGCCTACAAATTTAAATAATTAAACTTCTTCACATTAACAGCTTAATTTACTGCACAAGTACCTTTTCAGTACTATAAGTGGTTCTCATGGTTAAAAAGTCTTTTGTAAAAAGTAACTTATTAAGTTTTTATGGTTTAGTGCCTTTGTGTTTGATATTATATTCGAGTAACAAGGCATTTTAATGAAATAGGTAGTTCACTTTCTGTAATGGAGTGTGGCGATATTTTTCCCAAAAAAATATTTTCCTAGTAGTAGTATTTCATTCGCAAAATTTACCAACGCGACGTTGCCACATCTCTCAGAATAAACGATCTTAAAAAACAGCTCCCTTTAAAAAGGGGTTAAAACCGGTTTATGTTCTCACCTCGTTTGTCGGCAGAAAAACCGGAGGTTTTCATCTGGCGCTGAAAGCTACCATTTGTCCTCTGAACCACACACAAACTCCGCATTAAGTCCGCAAATTGTACTATTTGTATATATTTTGCAATAAAGATTAGATAAATAATAACCTCACACAATGCAACAACGTATAAACTCTACATTTCTATCCTATAAGGCAGGGTTCCTTAAACTGTGGTCTGTGGTCCATGGACCCCTTAGGGGTCCGTGATACGAGAGCCGGGGGTCCGTGGCTATGCATACAACACAAACTTTCATGTGCCCTTGATTTTCTTTTTCTCTGATTATATATGATATTCGGAAAGGGTCTGTAAGGTTTTCGAAATAATGTATTCCCTTTATTCGATTCGACTTTAAACGCCCCCTTACATTATTTTAGCAAAATTAAACAATATTTAAAGGTCGCTCTAATTCGTAAAAAAATGTACTTACTGGAATTAGTTTTGGTAGTCGCCGAATGCCAGTAAATTTACTTGCAATGGTCAAATTTCAAAATAATCGCGAGCACAATCTAACTTGATGTTACTTTATGTCACATTCGTCAGTATTATCCGCGTATGCGTCGTCAGATGTGAAAGAGCCCATGAGGCCTACTTGCAGAATTAAATTATTTCATTTCATTACGAACATTTTTTTTTCATTTTTTACTTAAAAACTCTTCAACTTTGAGTGGTCCATAAATATTGTTGGGTTTTGTTCAAATTTTGCAGAAGGTCATTTCGAGTCTTATTTATCAAACGAAGGGTGCTTTGCGGAGAAAGATTTTTTTTGACGAAAATAATGGACTAACGCTCTTGCTAAATTAAAACGGTGTAGGTACGTGGTTATAAATTTTTTGAGAGCCCTCACGACGGACGCTGTGATAATTGTTACAGAAATTCCAGTTAAATGCGTAACATTGCTGAAAACATTTGTTAAGGAGAGTTTAATTATTTAATTCTTGATTGTTTTGCTGTTATTGTAAATGTTACCATAGTTGAAATAAACGTTTTAATGCTGAAGAACGAGTATTCCAAAAACAAGATATTAAACGTTATTTTCACAACGAAACGTAAATTCGATGAAATGAAACGAAATGTTTGGTAACAAAGTAGCAGGCGTCCATAATTAAGTAATACCGAATGAACACGTTTTAATTAAAACATGTAAAAATAAAATAATTTATTTCTGCAAGTTAGGCTTCTTTTACATGCTAATTGCCTTATTTTAACTATTCTTTTCTTTTGGCGCTTCGGGTAATGACCTGGTGAGAAGAAGCGCCGGAAGAAACTCGCCAGCTTCTGTTTTCCATCATGTTTATATGTTTTAGGTATATTCTTGTACATTATTCATTGCCATGCCTCAAATCATATCTTATCTTATCTTATCTTGGTAATAGGGGTCCTTGCGGATACACTTCGACCCAATGGGATCTTTTGTGTAATTACCCCTTACCGCATCTACGCCATGGCCTGTTCCACCATCTCCATAAATCGGATGATGGACCCCATTGGTAGTGCCTGGAATTCATCTGGCTCTGGGTAGCCAGTGCCAAATTCCTTCAGTCTAGTTCTGGCGAGGGCATGACATTCGCACAGTATGTGTTTCATTGTCTCTGCTTCCTCGCCGCACATTCTGCATTCAGCATTGTCTGATAGTCCCATCTTGGTCAGGAGTCCTTTGACCCCGAAGTGACCTGTAAACACCCCCGTTATGATTCTGAGCTGTCTTCTGCTGTACTTTCTTAGTTTATTTGTCCAGCGTGTGTTGACTCTTTCCATAAAGAGCTTCGAGTGTCTCAAATCATAAATAGAAAGGTAAAGAACCAACGTCAAATGATATTTACCACCAGAATTTGTCAGTATTGGTAGAAGTTCACTCCGCAATTTCGCCACGCGGTTCCAAGTACCAAATGTGGCCCCTCTGGAGGGGCTTAAGGTGGTTTTCCACCGGCAGGGCGAGACGAGACGAGGAATGAATTGAAATTTTTATGAAGTTTTCAATCCTCTCCTTCCGCATCGCGCAACTTGACACAATTTTCAATTCAATCCTCGTCTCGTCTCGCCCTGCCGATGGAAAACCACCTTTGGCCAGCGACCAGAAAATGCAGGCGCTATGGGATGGAGAGAGACGGTCGGTTGCGTTGCGTTCCGTCCTGTGGTCGAACCAGAACGTCAAATTTGATAAAAAAGAGAAGCGTCTGTACGTAGTACCATTACTTATTTATTTATTTAAACTTTATTGCACAATACAAGAAAGTACAAATGGCGGACTTAATGCCATAATGCACTTATCTTGTGGCATTGGGAATAAATAGACCAAGATACATTGAAACTGTTTCTATTTCCGCACAAGGGAACTTTTTACATACATTACAACTCGACGGAAGAGTTTAACTTGTCCGGACTTGTGAGGGAAATTACTTGAGCGCTCCCTTTCCTGACAGCGATAAATAAACTATGAATAGCTGCGGAGTTCGACGGCGGGACATGTCGCGCGTAGTTTGTCAGTGGGCCAAAATTCTTTTTTCATCACACTTGCTCGAAAATGGTGCATTACACGTAGGATTTGCGGGCCGTAAATGAGCTATTACGCCCTAGGGCGTAATGGCTTTCTTTTTAAATTTGAAACGCTGGTTCTGTTTTGCTCTTATTTGTCATGTTCAAAGGAAACTACCAACTTACTTTTTTAACTTTTATCACTGAAATATTTAATTAAAGAGAACTGTTATTGCAAATACATGTAAACACATATTTCTGTAACATTAATTAAATGTTTCAATAGTGTATTTCAGTATTTTGCAATTATAAAATCAACGGTTTTAGGTCTGTACCGCTATGGTTTCCGAACGTTTCGCATTGTCTATGGATATGTCACTAATGTCACTGTCAGTTTTACAATTTTATTTAGGTTAAGTAAGGTTAATTTTAATTAGATTTCCTCACAAGTGTGATGAAAAACATTGTGTGTGCCACGGGCGGTAAAGGAATTACGAACTCGTGTTATTAAAGCCCTCGGCTTCGCCTCGGCCTTGTAACAAACACTCGTTTGTAATTCCTTACCTACCGCCCTTGATACACAATGTACTATTTCATCACACTTGCTCGAAAATGGTGTCATTACACGTAGGTTCTCCGGGCCGTAAATGACGTATTACGCCCTAGGACGTAATGGTTTTCTTTTTAAATTTGAAACGCTGGTTCTGTTTTACTCTTATTTCTCACGTTCAAAGGAAACGCCAACTTACTTTTTTAACTTTTATCACTGAAATATTTATTTAAAGAGAACTGTTATTGCAAATACATGTAAACACATATTTCGATATCGTTAATTAAATGTTTAAATAGTGTAATTCAGTATTTTGCAAATATAAAATCAACTAAAATGGCCGTTTTAGGTCTTTACAGCTATGGTTTCCGAACGTGACTCGACATTCGCATTGTCTATGGACATATGTCACTAATGTCACTTTCTGTTTTAATATTTTCTTGTCATACTGGGTCGATTAGTACGGTTATATTATTACGATTTCCTCACAAGTGTGATGAAAAACATTGTGTGTGCCACGGGCGATAAAGGAATTACCGCCCTAGATACACAATGTACTATTTGATGCCTATTAAACATTACACAACTAGGGTGGTAAAACAAAGAAAGGCCGAAATCGCAGAAGTGAGCTGCAGGCGAGGGACGTAAATATGCGATCGAGGGCTTTCTATATTACCTGCCGTGTTGTTTAACAACAATAACTTTAATTATATTTGTATCTATTTCATAGCTTGATTCATTTTGTCTGTGCGAAATAACATGAGAAGTTTCAGAAAGCAAAGAAAAAAAGTCATTATAACGAATTATTCACACATTACAATTCTAGGGTAAATACGTGCATTACAACTCGACGGAAGAGATTAACTTGTCTGGAGTTGTGAGGGAATTTACTTAGGAATTCCCTTTCGTGACTAGGGTTGCCAGGTGAGTCGCGAGAAAATACCGGACAACCCCAAAAAGGGGGGAAAAATACGTTTTTTTATACTAATACATTGTTCTGTCCGGTATGACCATTTATTTTGTACTGTACGCTTAAATACCGGACATCTGGCAACCCTATTCGTGACGGAGATAAATAAACTATGAATAGGTATGGAGTTGTTCGGACACAGCGCGCTTAGTTTGTCAGTACTTTGTTCAAGGCATCTCGCTGAGACTGTTTAGATCCTTGCCCTAGTGGGCATACTTTGTAGTCAAAGTATCATATCATGACCGTACTATGAACGTATTAGACACGGTATGACAAATGCCGGTCGGTGACGGAACGTGGTAGTGGGCATAGTCTCATACGTTTCAATACAGAGAATATTTATTTTGCCTGACACCTTCATTGTACTGTCATGGATACGGTGTAGTGCACAGAGACCTTTAATCGAAAAGATTCTGACTGAACTGTAATTACTCTAAATCAAAGTACACAGAAAAAGTGCCGTCACCCATGGCCCATTTATGAGGAATCGAACCTGATACCTCTGGACTTTCAGTCCAGCGTCTCAACTGTTCGTCCAGCTGGTTTTATTTTAGATGAGATTTTATCATAACAGTGATATTTGACTAAGAATAAGAATGATAATAAGAATAAAAGCATTTATTGCCACACTGAACAAAGAACAGTTACAGAACTTACACAATACAGAATAACAAAGAGAAACATTATTCAGACAATTTTACCATAAAATATCTAATAATTTTATTGTAAAATTGTAATTCTGTGAGGCAAAAGGAACGGACTCAGCGTGTGCTGCGACAGTCTTGGTTTTCAGTCCGGCTTTTCTCATTCTGGACTATATTTTTTTGGTGGATTTGTATCTAGATACCTTTCTAACTTGAATGTCAGCTCGTATGTTACACAATCATAATGTAATGTGTTCCGAAATAATGGCAATGGGGTGGTCGCATATGTCTCAGAACCGATAACCGCTAGAGTAGGTAAGCGTGTTCTGGAGTGGAGACCGCATTTGGCAAACGTAGCGTGGGACGCTCTCTGGCCAGATGGCGGGACGACTTGCATAACGGGACCGGCAGGGATGCATAAAGCAGTACATCGGGCTGTGTGGCGTACCTTGGGAGAGGCCTATGTCCAGCAGTGGACTGCAACAGACTGATGAGGTGCTGTCTACTTGTTTAGGTACGGCACTATACTATGGGGAAATTTTTCAGTTCACAACACATAAACAAAAGACATGAACACGCTATCAAAGCACACTCGTACACCAGAGTTGACAGTTCAACCACTCATTTTGAAGTCAAATTTGAAAACACTCCAACTGCCAGGGAAATAACTTTCTTTATCTACATTCCCGAATTTCCCGATGACGAACGAGCCACACGACACCGATAGAAATTGATGTCTCTTTTGCCCCGGGTGTAGTGAAAATAGAAAAGTACAATCAGTGAAATATAAGATAAAAACACATTATTTACTAACTAAATAAACCTAACATAATATCTTGGGAAATAAATTATATACGTTATACACGTTATATTATCCCAAGGGAAAGAGGTACTCCTTACCGGAGATAAAATAAAAAATAAATAAAAATAAATATTAGGGGACAATCCTACACAAATCGAACTAGTCCCATAGTTAGCTCAATAAGGCTTGTGTTATGGATACTAGACGACGATATATTTAATAAATACAAATACTTAAATACATAGGAAATATTCAAGACTCAGAAATAAATATCATCACACAAATAATGTTTGCTCTTACCGGGATTCGAACCCAGGACCGTCAGCTTCGTAGGCAGAGTCACTAATCACTAGGCTAAACCGGTAGTCGAAATAGATAATGTGTAATATGTTTCAAGGACTTAGGTTAGGGACTAGGAATTCGGTGCCTGTTGTTTCGTTGACAAAAATGTTTTATTTCATCGCCAACTTTTTTCTTTGAAACCGTTAACTTTTCAGGATTTTTTAAAAGTCATCCTGTAAATACCATTAGGTTAGGTTTGTTTTATATTCATTTCAAGAAAAATGGTTTCAGAGAAAATTTACTTTCGATGAAAAGATAATTACGTCCATAAAATGTGTGTGGGAGATTAAATTACTTTATTTAAGTTTTATTTTAGCTTAATAATTTCTAGTTTAATATGTAGTTTTAGTTTATTTAAGCCATTTAAAGCCACTACAGTAATAAATAAACTTTCAAATTACTTGTGTCACAGTGTTCTACTTTAATCCATCTAACTGTTATATTTTTAGTAAGATCATCACAGAGGATTATATGTCCTACTTTTCTCATTAGACTACACTAGAACAATAAAATTTTTACTCCTCCGTATATAAAGTATCCTGTTTTACGCTCACAGCAGCGCGTAAATCCAAATGTACGCTATCGCAGTACGCACAAATGGCCCGCGAACGTAAACACGATGTACCGCTCGTCTAGTCGAATGTCGTAAATGTACATCTTTGAGATAATGCTTTGGGAAATATAAAAATACGCCATATGAAAGTATGTTATGTAGCTTTCTGAGGAGATAGTGGTGTTACTTTCTTTCTAGTTATCACCGCTTTTTCTCAAAGTACAAAAGTGGATAAAAAAGTTCCGGTGGTTATGTTAATTAGAAATTAAGTGGTGCATGCAAGGACCTTAAAATAAATAACCGGACGTAGCCTCCCTTTTTTTTTTTTTTTTTTTTTGACGGTGGGAAAATGCATTACGCATACCCCCCCGGGGCCTAGGGAGGCCCGATGTTGGTTGGGGGGGTTATGTGGGGCTCACTCCTCTCGCTCACCCTCTGCTAATCAGAGGGGGGGAGGAGCATACCCACTAAAAACCCACCGGCGTTTCTCCGCACTGCCGTTTTGGGGGCACTATGGGGTCCAAGGATTTCTACCATGTGTGCCCCCCGGCTGCCCTGGCTTTGACGACGCCAGGGCTCCCGCGCCAATGGAGGGAAGGATCGGAAACCGCCACGATCCCTCCCCCAGACGGGTGGAGTCTATTTGTGGGCCCCTCACCCACACTCCACTAGGGGTTGAGGCGAGCGAGATATTGCGCTCGCCTCCTCCCCCTCCGTCTACGCCGGAGCGGGAGCGCCTGTCGCCTATCTTCGCGCTCCCGCTCCATGGCCTCCTTCTGCGAAATCACCGTGTCGCAAAAGGAGGCCACCGCCTCCCAGGACCTCTCGCTGTCCAGCATGGTCGCCACGATGCTGGGCAGCGAGAGGTCACCCACTCCTAAAACCGCCACCAAGGTGCGGCGCTCTTCGGTCCAGTAGTTGCACACCTCTAGGGTGTGGACGTAGCCTCCCTAGCAGGTAACTTAGTGAGCCGATCGCTTAACGCTGGTTGGTCAGGTTAATGTGTGCGTGCTGCTCGTAGTAGGCTACTACGCTTGTTGATGTGTGCATGCGGCTCGTACTAAGCGACCGGCACACTACAGGTGCGTCAGTTATGTCACAAATTAGAGAATATAAACAGATATTTCAGGGTGGCGCGTTTCCGTACAAAAAACAAAAATTCCCACGCTCGTGTCAAAGCCGATTGTTTTGACGCGAGCGTGGGAATTCCCACCGCCACAGCCACAGCACGGAAACATCGCACAGTACAATACGTTCTCGTATAGTTTTCGCTAGCGGCGTTCAGCCGGCATCAACGGCGTTTGCGCACTGTCGCGATAATTATTATATTGTGAAACTTGAGACGTTTTGGTTGCCGGCGACCGGATCGGCTACGCCCACCGCGCGGGAGGCCAAAATCGAGTGAAGTGCACCTGGTTATCTGCATGTAGGTGCACCCAACATGTAGTAAATAAAATGTTTCTCCGATACTGAATCCTATAACGTATTTAGGTGAGCAGAGATGTTTCGCGAGCTAACTGATCGCTTATTTTTAGAAATTGAATTAGGAATCAGAGTACAAGCAGCAAGAATAAAACTGGAACGTGCTTCATTAAACAATATAGAAACGATGTAAAAAGTCACACGGAAAACAAGGCACGATCGTGGAATTCAGGGTTTTGATTTAATTTGTCGCCGTTGCGTGCACGTTTGGTATGTAGCCCAATTTACACCACAGGCTATTTTGAAATAGCCTGAATAAAATTAAAATATTATTCATATGAGTACATAAAGGTGCAGTTCCGAGCAAAGCAACACTGACGACACTAACGCCGCGTTAGTATCACCGCGACAGAGCGATAGTACAAGGTCATATTCATATGTAGAGGTGTGCGCCGCGCCGGCGCGTCGCCGCCGCCGGCATTTTTGACCACGCCGCCGCCGCCGATTTCCGATCGGCGTGAAATCGGCGTGGATAAAAAAGGAGCACTCCTCATAGGATTTCAAAAGATGGCACAGGCTAGTTAAAATGGTCTCGATCATCATTATCATCTCATTCCGGAGACATTAATTGATGAACATAGATCTGCCCTAAACAATTCCGAATTCCTAACGAACAGTAACACCGTACACGTTTTCTCTTTATCGAATGCCGGCGTACGTAAACATGCCCTAAGATAATTTTTTCGAGGTCAATCCTGTTGTATTACTGGCTAATCAAAATTTGAATTTATATTTCTTTTACATTTTCACTATATTCTCAATGATGTCTTTATGTCACTTCAATAAACAAAGTCAAAAACATCATTCGTTATCAGCACGAATATTCTAATTTTACTTAGAAATATACGTTTATTTTGCTTGTTGTGCATTTAAAAGTGAATGGGCAAGTTTGTATTTTGTGTACGTGTAAAATTTGTGAAAATCCGTGAAAATATTTAACAGTTCACGTATATTTTCGAATATTTTTTGTTGTGACATCGAACAGCTGTTGTATATGTAAATATGTCAACTAATTCTATTTCTGGTATAAAAGCACTTATAAATAGAGATGGATATTCCGTATGGAAATTCAAAATCCGTATGTACCTTATGCATGAAGAGTTATGGGAGACCATCGTCGGATACCCTGATGGTAACGACATTTCTGCAGATAAAAAGGTACGTAACGATCAAAAGGCGTTATCGAAAATATGCCTCACTGTAGACGGTATGGCCATCACCCATGTGAGATCATGTAAGACAGCCAAAGAGGCGTGGGATGCTCTTTCGTCCGCTTACGAGGACAAAGGATTAGGGCGACGTATAAGCCTCGAGAGAAAACTATATAGATACTGTCTTGAAGATTTTGGCTGCAATATTGAGACATACATAAATGCTGTGATGACAACTGTGCAAGATTTAGCCGATATTGGCAAAATAATGGAAGATGCTTCAATAGCTGCGATTCTTCTAGGAGGTTTAAGTCCTCAATATGCACCCTTAGTAATGGCTTTGGAAAATTCCAATATAGACATTACGGTAGATCTGATAAAGACCAAATTATTGAATGAATTGAATAAACCAGCTTTAGATAACCCAGATACTGCTCTTCGTACTCGAATGAACCAAACCAGACCTTCTACATCCAAATCCAAGAAACCCATAGTGTGTTATGACTGTATGGAGCCAGGACATAAGCGTCCAGATTGTCCCCACAAAAAGGACAAGAAGAAGAAACCCACTAATCACAAAAACTCTCTGTGTGCACTGAATGCCAATGACAGATTAGAGCGTGACAAATGGTTTATTGACTCTGGAGCGTCTGCCCATATGACGTCACGAGATGATTGGATGGAGAATGTGAGAGATTCATCTTCTGGAACTGTGACCATTGCAAATGGAGAAGTATTGCCTAGCAAAGGTGTTGGAGATATTTCTATTAACAGTTGCGGTCAGAATACAGATGTAAAGAAGATTACAGATGTGGTTCACGTACCGAATATGAAATCTAATCTTATTTCAGTCAAGAAGGCGGTAGATAAAGGTTTTAGCGTAGTTTTTGATAAAAATGGTTGTAACTTTTATGATTCTGATGCTTTTTCTTGTAAAGGTGATGTAATTTTACATGGTTCTATTTGTGGCGGACTGTATTCTTTAGATTGTACGGTCAACCCAACGCGTCAACTATCCGCTTTTGAGACACACTCCGATGTTTCTAGCTTCAAGCTTTGGCATAGGCGACTGGGTCATTTATGCCGCATCGGTATGGATCAGCTCAAGAAAGGACACGCGGTAGGCGTCGACTACACAGAAGTTGACAAGGAGCCATGCATCCCTTGTATTGAAGGTAAGCAAAACAGGAAACCATTTAAGAAAGTTTCACATAAAAGATCAACAGAAGTTCTGGAACTCATTCATTCTGATATTTGTGGACCCCTGCCTGAAACGTCATTTCAAGGCAATAAATATATTTTATTTTTTATAGATGATTTTTCTCGTATGACTTTTGTCTTTTTTATTCCTTCAAAAGCGGAAGTAAAGAAAATGTTTTGTAATTTCCAGCTCTCAGTAGAGCGGGAAACGGGAGCCAGAGTTAAGATCTTGAAGAGTGACAACGGGAAAGAATATGTCAACAATGAATTCTCGAGCTACTTAAAAAGTCAAGGAATTCAGCATCAAACAACAGTTCCCTATTGTCCACAGCAGAATGGAATTGCAGAGAGGACAAATCGTTCTATTATGGAGAAAGTAAGGTCAATGCTTTCTGACAGTTCTCTTTCTTCGGCCTACTGGCAAGATGCTGCAGAGATGGCTGTGTATCTCAAGAACAGATCTCCTCACCGAGCTCTCGAAGGCAAGACAGCGTACGAGAAGTGGTATGGTAAGATACCAAATCTATCTCATTTGCGTGTATTTGGATGTAGAGCTTTTATCCATATCCCCGAGTGTAGTCGGAAGAAATTGGATATGAAAGCATCTGAACACATTTTCGTTGGATATTCTGATGATCCAAGAAGTTATTATTTTAGGGACGTTAAATATCCCAGACGGCTTGTGAAAAGCAGAGATATTACTTTTTTTGAACATGATCTTCAAGATTTGAAAAGTAAAGGTTGTGTTCGTAAGTCTGATGTTGATTTAACTCAACCAGCATTTGCACCTCTTTTGCTAAGTTCACAAGAACATTCGTCAAATACTTCTAAATCGACTGGCGTGGTCATCGAAGATGAGCAAATTCAACTTCAACCCGATATTGCGCGTGTATCAGAAGATTTTGAGCCTGATGTTGCAGAACCGTGGTATAATGCTGTTACTCAAGATGAGTCGGTTCAATCCAGTACTGCACCTCCATCAGATGAAATTGATTCCGATACTGAAGTCGCAGAACCAAGGTACAATTTGAGACCTAGAAAACCCAATTCTGCTGCCAATTGTGTATGCATGCAGACTTCATCCCCTCAAGTTATGGATGAACCTACAAGCTATTCACAGGCTATGAATACAGAAGATAGGGATAAATGGCTTCAAGCTATGCAGGATGAATATGAGTCACTGCTGGAGAAGAATACGTGGGTTCTCGTTAACAGACCAGATAAGAAGGTCATTCCTTGCAAATGGGTATATAAGTTGAAGAAAAACGCGCATGGTGATATTATTAAACATAAAGCAAGGCTTGTCGCGAAAGGATTTAATCAAGTCTATGGTGTTGATTATTCGGAAACTTTTTCTCCTGTCGTCCGAAACTCTTCGCTTCGTTTATTGTTCGCGTTGGCCGCAGAAACAGAAATGAAAATGCACCATCTCGACGTGGATACGGCATTCTTGAACGGAGATTTGGAGGAAGAGGTGTACATGAATCAGCCAGAAGGATTCTCTATACCTGGTCAAGAAGATAAGGTACTCTTGCTGAAGCGTTCGCTTTATGGTCTAAAACAAGCTCCGAGAGCTTGGTATAAGAAGTTGACGGAAATCTTAAATTGCATTGGTTTTAATCAAACTCCTTCCGAAGCATGTATTTATACCAAGAAGGTTGGTAAAGAGTTAATAATACTCGCTTTCCATGTTGATGACATTGTCATATTCTATAAAGAAAATAAAACGCTCAATAATGTCATATCTGACTTAAAGACTTATTTCAGCCTAAAAGTCATAGGCCCATTAAGTTATTATTTAGGTTTAAATATACACTGTAAACCTAACGAGATCAAATTATCGCAAGAAAGCTATATTCGCGATTTGTTGCAAAAGTTCAACATGTCGGATTGTAAGGCTATGCCCACTCCTTTGGATACTAAAAAGTTGTTGCCGTGTGAGAAAGGTAATGTTGATGAGTCTTCATTATATCCATATCAGAAATTGATTGGATCCTTGATGTTTCTCGCCGTTAATTCCAGGCCTGATATTGCTTATGCAACGTCATATTTAAGCCAGTTTAATACTAAATATGATAAGACGCATTGGATTGCAGCAAAAAGACTGTTACAATATTTAAAAGGAACTATCGATTTGGGCATTACTTACAGGAAAGGCGGTGGATGTTTAGTTGGCTATGCGGATGCGGATTGGGCTAACTGTCCTGTAGATCGTCGTTCCTATACTGGATTTTACTTTTCTATGGCTGGTGGAGCAATTTCGTGGGAGAGTAAGAAGCAAACTACCGTTGCACTGTCATCTAGTGAAGCGGAATACATGTGCTTGTCGAGTGCGGCAAAGGATGCTGTGTTTCTCAAGCGGTTGATATTTGAACTTACTGGTGAGTCAATTACTGTTCCCATTTATAATGATTCGCAGTCTGCCCAGAAGTTGGTACTGAATCCAGTCCACCACAATAGAACCAAACATATTGATACTAGATTTCATTTTATACGTGATTTATTAGCTAAGAACGTTATTAGTGTCGTTTATACTCCTACTTTGGAGATGTGGGCTGACGTGCTCACTAAGCCATTAACTCGCATAAAGCATCAGAGTTGTGTAAAAGGAATAGGCTTATGTTTATAATCTTATTTTGATTAAGGGGGAGTATGTTGTATTACTGGCTAATCAAAATTTGAATTTATATTTCTTTTACATTTTCACTATATTCTCAATGATGTCTTTATGTCACTTCAATAAACAAAGTCAAAAACATCAAATCCACGCCACGTCTTCCTTCAGGTTCGTAGTCTCCATTTGGGAGCTTTTCCCTCCCATCGGTCATTGTTGCTCTAGCTATATACCCAGCCCATTACCACCTCAATTTGCTAGAGTTATATCACCTAGGTTAAATTCTTCTTCCCGTTTACTAATTATTGATTTGGTAAAATACTTCAAGCGTAGCTCTCTCTATAGAAAGTTCTATTACTCAGACCCTATTTATAAGGCCCCTGGTGAAAGACCATCATACATCTATTCGAAATTCGTCACTATTCAAAAACTAGTCTTGAGACATACTGGGATTTTGGACGATGTGAAAATGAACTTCAGTATCCCGAATGCTGCCCAACTGAATTTGGCAACTTTGAATTACCTTTTTCTCGAAGTAATTTCTATAAGAACTGGACTATGTATCTCAGATGTGTTTGTCGACAACTTTGAGGTCAGCTGTCCCAATAGCAACTGGGTGGTCCTGGGTTTTTGACATAATTTTCGTCTCATCCCAGTGGTCGCTGAGCGTCTCGTTCATTACCCTCAGGAATTATTTTCAAAAGTAAGGACAGGTCCGTTCGAACAGTTCGGATCTATTTTCCCCGTAACCAAAAATGCAGCTATAAAAACCAGCTGCGCGCTGCACGCGCCGCGTGTCGCACTGGCGACTGGCACTGCGGTATTTTTACCGCCAAAGCGTTGGAACCGTCTGCGCGCTCGCTTAGCCCTGTCCTTTGTATACGTCAATGGGTTATTGTTAGATAACAATAACCCATTGACATATACAAAGGAATCAAAGGTAATCAGATGATTACGGACATATATTGAGCGATTAAACCACATCACTTCTGTAGACACATTTTTGACGAAATCCCTGCAATTTTTTGTGACGTAATAATCTATTTGGCAGTGATCCTAGATACTTCTAATAAATAGTCTGATATCCCATTAAAATCAGCAGGGATTTCGACAAAAATGTGTTCACAGAAGTGAGGTGCTTTAAACGCTCAATTTATGTCCCTATCATAATATAACACTAACCTCTTCGTTTTGAAGTCACCAACTAATATAATGCCTCAATATATAAACGAACTTTTATTATTTTCGATTAGATATTTATTAATGTAGTTTAGAACGCTCGACTGACGACCCATTAAACTGAAATTTCAGGAAAAGTCCGTTACCAAAATGTTGGTCCAGGCCAGTTAAATCGGATGAACCAATACACGGGATATGTGTCGGAAACGTCAATAGCAATAGCCGGTCAAAGGACTAGGCGCCGCTCTTTGAGTCCGTCCAATATTAACATGAGCTGCGGGTGACGGTTGACTGCATTTTAAGATAATCATATTATGAGGCTTTTTTATGTATACCATTACATGTTGTGTTAAAGAACTGAAAATAGAAGGGGAAGGATGTTTGGACACATCTTACGACACGACGATTACATTGTGGCGAGAACCTTTTTGTATATAAACTAGTAAATAATTATTTCTTCTTCTTCTCAGTTGGTACACTCTTATCGGAGTGGTCATGGTCATCATTGTGAATCATAATGAGTAATGATCTTGGTAATACGACTAGCTGCAGTCCGCGACGAATGGCGAACAAATAATTATTTAGTTTATGGTAAAGCGTTGAACGCTAATGTCACGTTGTTTTAGCTGCATGTGTAAATAAATATAACTGTTATGTATACATATAGTGTACAATATATGGTGTGGAGTATTCTATACTCGGCGAATGTTCCCATAACATCAAGATCATCATAGAAGGGAAGATTGAAGGAAAAAGGAAAACAGGCTGGCCAAGAACAACTTACGTGGATCAAGTGAAGGAAAAAGTAAACCGATCAGGAGGTGAAGAAGAAAGCCGAAAATAGTAGTTCATGGAAATTGCTCCACCGGCCACAGCTCTTAAATTTGAAGATCTTGTGGAACTTGTGGAACGGAGAGATTGGCGCAAGCTTGTGAAGGAGGTTCGGACGTCTTGCGACCATAATTGTTTAAGTGCATTAGCCGACAAGAGGCAGAAACAACACCAAAGTGACTTAGGAGCAACTTAGGATCTTTTAAATACTGTATACTTTGTGGTGGAGTCAATAAATACGTTTTTACTTTTACTTTTACTTTTACTTTTACTTTTGAGTGGCCTGTCGTAAATTAAAATAGACATTGGATCGCTTGACACTGTCGCAGTAGTCGTCATGTTGAATGTTAAGTCATTTGCACGTCACAATTGTTGTAATGTATTTAAAAAGAGAAACTGGTGAATTTCTTCCGGCGCTTCTTCTCACCAGAAGGTCGTTTACCGAAGCACCAAATACGAAGAATACTGAGCGGCTGGAGCTGAGCCACCGCAGTTCTGGCACCGAGCTCGGCTGCTCCAGATCAAATTTTAAAAAGGGCGTAAAAACATAAACATAAAAATGTTGTTAAGCTCTTTTTCAAAATTTGTCTGGAGCACTTACTAGGTTTTGATATGGGGCAGCCGCAGCTGTTGTTACGAGTATGTGTATTAACCTTTAATCGGTCTTCACTACATAGTATAAAACAAAGTCGCTTTCTCTGTCCCTATATCCCTATGTATGCTTAAATCTTTAAAACTACGCAACGGATTTTTAATAGAGTGATTAAAGGGGAAGGTTTATATGTATATACATGCATAATATAATAGAGAAACACCGTGCGAAGCCGGGGCGGGTCGCTAGTTATAATAATAAATAAGTCGACCTTAAATTTTGTCTAGTGGTGCTCCCACATTGGCTTTTATAAATGTTATAAAACATTTGTTATCGAATATGTTATACCTCGCCCCAACACGGCATGCAGGCTGGCTTTTAACCCATTCAAGGCCAAGCCTCCCCGAGCGAACGCTACACGCCCGGCCCCCATACAAATTATTTTTCGCTAAAACTCTTGACGCGGCTCGTGCGTCATGGGCCTGGCACTTCCTGTAAAGTTCGCGCCGCTTGTGAAATCGGCTAGCGAGATATGTTTATGCAACATTTTTACTGACCAACATTTATTCTCTGCATTCATTTAAATTTTTTTTTGTGATTCAATATTAAATCGATTAAAACTACATTCGATCTCGAGATTTTAAATATTATTAAGTGTTAGGTATATTTAATTTTTATTCAAAAATAGTATTTATTCGGGTGCATATTCCATTCATAGAAAAAAAAGTGATATTCTGAATGTGGAACCAACCAAGTAATGAAAAGCTAAAGCATTTATTTTGGTACGAAATTGTTCTGGATTAATGAAACAGATTGGTTGAAAATTATAACTTTTTTATTATTATTAACAGTATGTATACATATGTATCTTATACTACCTTACTAGAGTTTATTCATCCTTATCTGTCTTATTTGGTGAAATATTCCTAACCACAGGTGCAATTTTTTTTAAGTCAAAATTTCCTAAGAATATATATATTTTTTAAATATAAACAATAGGGCTATTTTCGACAAAGAATTTGCGTCGTTAAGGTGGCAAGTAGCTTTCCTCATCTTATTCATCATAAAGTTCCTAGTATTATTTTAAAAAACGTACGTTAGTTTAAGAAAACCGCGAAAAAAAATCTATTATTCAAGTCTCTAACTATGAGGGTTCAAAAGTGACGATAATAATTAATAGAGTTCGGACGATTGTGTGCAAATGCCACTAGGAAAAGTACTGGAGTAGAAATCAGTGTTACATTTTTTAACATTGATTTCTATTATTCGAAATAGGTTAGATGAACACCAATCGTATTGTAGGCAGTTGTAATAAATGCAATCTCAGAATCACAAAATCGCATTAGGAGCAATAAAATGTATTCAAGGAGATGTCATTTTGATTAAAAAATAATATTGAAACTGCCTTTAAAGATTACCTTAAACACCAAATATGAAGAAAAAAACTATTTTACTATACCGATTGAAAGGGATACCCATTAGATTTTTTTAGAACTAAATTTATCGACTGTCTAAAAAATATTAAACTGATCTCTACTTCAGTTCTATTCCTTATGTCATTTGCATTTGGACGTCCGATCCCCAATAATTATATTATAATTAGTAAGTAAAATAAATAATAATATGAATAAAGGTAACTTTACCTATAGGTTCCGTTGCAGTCCCATCAAAGTTGTTAAGCTCATTCTGTAAAGCAGCCAAGTCAGGGTGCATTGCCGTGTCAGTCGAAGGGAGCAGATTCAGGGTTCCAGAATTCGTAGCCAGGTCGTTCGGGTTAAGCGGGTTCGGAGTCCAGTTCATAGCACAGTCGGTTAGGTTAAGCGAGTTCGAATTCCGGTAATCCATAGCCAAGTCAAAACAAAATCACTAGATATACAACACGGGAGAGGTACGGAGCTGCCAACGAATAAATCGCGACTAAATAAAAAAACATATTTTTCTAAAAGCAGGCTTCGTAGGGGGGAAGGGTCACTTACTGGGTTTACCTGGATTGCATATAATACCACGTATATTCCTTAAAGCCGCACCGCCGCCGCGCAAATTGAATCATTGTTAATAATTGTTTATTGTCAGTAGCCGCATCTGGTGTGCATGATAAGACTACTCGTTTATTATCACTATCCACCACGTATATTCCTTAAAGCCGCACCGCCGC
The DNA here is from genome assembly GCA_947034925.1 of Eudemis profundana. NCBI lineage: Eukaryota > Metazoa > Arthropoda > Insecta > Lepidoptera > Tortricidae > Eudemis > Eudemis profundana. The sequence continues at coordinate 769,048 of OX344799.1, forward strand.
CGCGCAAATGGAATCATTGTTAATAATTGTTTATTGTCAGTAGCCGCATCTGGTGTGCATGATAAGACTACTCGTTTATTATCACTATCCATTGCCCATTGTCTTTTATTAGAGTCCGTAACGGCTAAGGAATTATACAAACATGGCAATAAACGAGTAGGTAAGTAATGGTTTCATTCGTAGGTTGGTAAAAGAACACATTCCTTTCTAAAACTTAGAATATTATTATACTGCTTGGTTTGTGGACAAAAAGTGTAACACCATCCAAACTTGTACCACTCGTAAAATGAGACATGTCCGAACGACATTCATAGCAAAATAAGCTTTAAATTAACGCAGTAAAGTTTATTTTAGTCTGACACCAAAAGAGTCATAATTTTTACAGGAAGTGCCAGGCCACCGTGCCGCATACCCCGCGTCATGCCAATAACTCCTAAAATATACGATTTTTGAAAATAGTTTGAAAGGTAACCCACCATATTTAAATGTAAAGAACATGTGTACCAAATTTCAACACAGAGTTATTTAATTTACTTATAGTAAACCTAACTTTGTGTTTCCATACCCTGTACAAGTCCAAATACTATGATAATATTTTTTTGTTACAATACACCTATTAATTGTGTTTGTTAGCTTTAGGGTCACTATTAGTATTTTTTCGTATTACTTTTAGTTTATTTTTAAATCGGGAATTATTCATGACGCGCATACCAGTCACGGGCCGGGCGGCAGACTTCAGCTATGACGCGCATACGCGTCATGGGCCTTGAATGGGTTAATACAATCTAAAACTGAAATTCAATATAACGTGATTTTGAAAAGTTATCAGTGAAATTTCAACCTTATGTTAAATTCAACCTTGTGTTAAATACTTATTTAAATTCTAAAATTAGTTCGTGTGGGTTGGATCCTTTTCACTAAACAACGTCCTGTTATCGATTCGTGTTTTATAACGTTATAATAACATCCAATGTGGAAGCACCATAATACGAGTATCACACGAGAAGCAAACACAATCACGTTATATTGAATTTCAGTTTTAGATTGTATTAAAAGCCAGCCTGCATGCCGTGTTGGGGCGATGCGATGTAGCACAATTAACGGTCAAATTGGGTTGTCGCTAAAACACGGCTTGTTACTCCAACGTGACAATAACAATGTGTTGGTTATAAAAGCTATTTAACCATTGCTAGCTGTTCTATTTTGTAAATGTTCAAGCTTAAAATTATTGTTCAGTACCCAGCCGAATTTTGCTTTTGCCCGGTTTTCATTTATACCCCAGTTTCAGGAACTTTCAAACTTACTATCTAAAAGCCTTAAAACTAAGGATCTAAGCGTCAATACTCACCGACTCGCTGGCGTCTTCTCGCTTCAACACAGTCAGAGTCTGGGGTTTAGTCAGGTCACTGTCAAAGTTAACAGTCGAAGAGGTCTACTAAGGTTGGCAGGTCCCAAAGTTCCTGACGGGGCAGTCGCGCAACAACTCGTCAGGCCCTGAACACTTCGCGAATTAGCGCGCGCACAAGAGGAAGAGTTCTAGCACTTAGTACAAGGCTAACAAAAATACTATCCAAACCAAATTAATCTTCCCAAAGACCTCACATCGCCTCGACATGAGACCAAAGGTTATTTTTCCGACTGTCAAAGTGACAGCTTGTTAGCCGATGCCGGTGTTGTCGTATTGAAATATGGACTGGGCAAAGCAATCTTATTTACGCAAACATTTACAATATCCTCGTGCCGCCCACTGTACACTACATTGTACAAAGTGACATTTAGCATTAACACTTACAGAAATAAAATTTAGATTTAAACGCCCTGTGGACGCCTCGTGAGCAGTTATGACGTGGAAATATGATGGCTATTATATTGCACATTGAGCGTTAAGTTAGGTTTTTTTCTCGGTTGGCCCAAGGATATACAAACAGTCATCCTGTCACAAATGTGTGGCACTGATTTTCATTGGTGGTAGTTTAGTCAGGAGTGACTCACTCCGTGATTTCGCCGCATGGCATTGAGTCCCCTGTAGGCGGCTTTAGCGACCAGTAGGCTTATGATGCTACGTTTTGTCGCGCGATAAATAAATGATAAAGCATCCGTCACGTTCTGACAAACAGTGTGTGTGCGTGACGGATGCTTTATCATTTATTTATCGTGCGACAAAGCGTAGCATCATAAGCCTACAGATAGAGCGCGCGTCAGTACGCGTTATGCGATAGAGAGACGGTCGGATGCGGTGCGTTCCGTCCGGTGATCGATCCCGAACGACAGTTTTGCTGTTGAAAGAAGCTTATTCTGTGGTAGGTATAATATTGTGTAAGATATTTTTCATTTAGAGCATTAGAAATATTGATGTCCTAATAAAATTATTGTCATTAGGTATTTTGTAGGTACGTAGAAATTCTGACTTTCGAAAATATGATAATTCGTATAAAAGGATATTAAGGCATTTAGATATTTGAAGTTTATCTTTTAGGAATTTTAATTTTCGAAGTTCCACGCACCCAACCCCAGTGGTGTAGGACAGACACTCTTTTCAAAGCTAGTTATTGAAATCGTACAAATAAAATATCTTCTTGTGAAGGTGTCAGGCGGCCCATTGTGCTATATCGATGGTAAACGAAGGCGTATTATTTCCGTTGGCGTCGGTATTGAAATGCAGATGCGTCGCTTTTATCCCGGTTGCATCGTGTACGTATTGTAGTTTTATTTTTATTTCCTTGTAGTACCTGTTCTTTTGAATGAATGGAGTTGGTTTACTGAATGTAGGTACCGTAAAACGGTCCTACTTTGCTCCAAAATTATGTATTCCCTAACGCGTTATAAATTGAAAAATAGGTCACTGTCTATTTCGTCAAATATATAAACATTAAACACAAACAAAACATAAATTCAAACCAAAGTTACCCATTGACGCGGCAAAACTTTTCTCCAAAATACTAATGTTTCTTGGAGCTATGTTAGACCAAATTTGCTCATAAAATGGGAACCGTAATAGAAACAAATAACAGAGCTAAAAATATGTTTTGGGGTTTGGAGCATAGTTATACGGTACACGGTACCGGTACCGTTTTACGGTATGGTATATAGGTTTTATGGTGATCTATTGTCCACGTGGAAGAAAAAAGGGGGAGTGGGAGATGCCGTAAAGGAGGCATGTCAGGGAATTCTACAGGCGTCAATCCGGAAGGCAGAGAACTGTGTGGAGTGGAGACCTTTGGTGCGTAGAGCAACGGCCTCATGTGGTCGCGCGCGACTCAGTCATGATGAAACGAGGAAGAAGATCGTCGATCGCAGGTTCAATAAAATTAGGGACAGGGAAATCAAAGTAATGTACGTCGTTAGAACCGACGGTCGACGACTTATCACTATAAACCTATACTTACCTTTGGCACTTAGGTCTGAGCCTTATTACTCATACTCATACTTATTTATTGATAATATTATAAAATATTACATGTCAAGGTTTTGTGGTTATAATTATGTAAATTACAATTATTATTTTATGGAGTAACAAATTAGATTACTTATCTTAATATATGTAGATATTTAGGGTTAGATTATTTAATAATATTATTAGTCACATCAGCAGTTAGAATGAAAGAATTCATGTATGTCGTAAAAGGCTTGACTACTACGCCATTTCTTTAATTGATTATAGAATGAGTTTGTGCATTCCAGAAGTTTAATGTCAGGTGGTAATGCATTATAAATGTTGGGACCCACGACATTCATTGTCTTGGAGGACTTGGCCAGCCGGTGACTCGCGGGCAAAAGGCGTTCCTTACTTCCTAGACGGGTGCGAGTTAGTTTGCTGGTGTTAAATGTGTGTTTATTGTTGTGTACAAATTTTGCAATGTCAAAGATGTATTGTGGCGGTATTATGTGAAATTAGGGTATTTATTTATATAACTACGTATTATCGTCGTCTAATTAATAAGCTTACGCATTTATTAGGTCAATTTGTGTAAGATTCTTCCTCTATATTAAATTGTTTGTTTAAATATTTCATACAAAAGATGCGCTAAATATTACTTGCCAACGCTACTGGAAATGCAAGGCCGATATTTACACTATCATATACTTATCATAGAAATATGATTTCTTATCTGTCAAATTCTAGGATATTTTTTTTATATGATGCTGTTCTATGTTTGCATATTACACATAAAGCAATACATAAAGTCATATAAACGTCATAGGTAATCAAGATGGATACCGGTTTATCCGCGTTTTCCGATGAGTGCAATAGGGATGACGACTGGGTTAAAACTATACAATTCTAATTAGTCCGCCGGTTAGATTATGGAAAAATATGGGATTCGTTTTTTTTTGTTTTTCAAAATATTAAAATTCGACAAAGTTATATATCATCAAACTTCTGGAGTGGGGACTTGTGACGTCACTCCTATAGGTGAAAATTGTACCAAGGAGCGACGTTACTCGAAACTTCTAAGCAATCTATCCTCGTCATTTTTTGTTTGTCAAACAAAAGAAAAATACATGTTCAATATTTTTTAATAATCTAACTGACGGACTAAACAGTTTTTTTTAGTCGTCTAGCCCATTTTATTAATTGCCCTAAGGTTGAGAAAAAATGCAAAGAATAAATAAGGAACAAACGACGTGTTATTTGGGTTGTTTTACTACCATGGATTGTAAGGCGATCAGAGAGAGGAGTCAATAACATGTTACTAAAGAACTTAAATAAAGTCATACAGTTTGTTCTATAAACAAAATTTCTTTGTACAGGTTTATTAATTAAATCGTTGTTTCAATATTCCACTCGAAATTTTTGCTTTTTGACGACGCCATTTTTGAGGTTAGACCACATATGATCATAATTGTATGCTTGCTGTGAAATAGGATCAAACTTCATATATGATTCTATATGAAGTTTGATCCTTGGTTGTTATTACACTGTCACAGGGTGTTTCATATTTGATATGAGTCCTACATCTATGATCATATTTCTATGATAGTCTAATATCGGAGTAGATACTACTGACAGAAATACCTTCGCTAAGGAGCTTATCTTTTACCAGCCAATCATAAAAATCAAAGGTTTTACCTTGAAGAGCGCTCGTCATTATGCAAACACTTTTATGAGATTATAAAAGTGTTTGCGTTAAAAATCCCAATTAGGGAAATTAAATTAAAAACACTCGCAAGTTAATTAGAAAGATTTGATAAAAGTTTGGACGTAATAGCGGGATTCCCGGGACTGATATTAGAATTATCCCGGCTTAGTCCGCGCTTAATTACGCCGGGAATTTTCAGGGCTTTTTAAATTTTCGCCATTGGCAGTCGTTTGACGATTAAACGATTATCGTTGGGCAACGTTATGAAGAGGGACAACCTTAGAGCGACTCAGAAAGCAGTCGTCAAAGCACATTTTTAGGTAGATTAGTTGGTCAGAACCAAGGACCTTAAAATAAATAGCCGGACGTTAGCAAATAACTGAAGAACCTCTAGTGAGCCGATTGCTTCAACGCTGGTTGGTCAGGTCAATGTGTGCGTGCTGCTCGTAGGAGGAAAAAACTTGTTGATGTGTGCGTGCTTTGTAGAAGTGCTTCAGTTATCTGTTATCGAGGCTATGCCCAGCTATATATTTTAAAGTTCTTTAGGTGTACGGCCTGAGTGGGTCGCGTCGAGCATCGCGTCGAGCGTCGCGTCCGGCGTGGCGGGCAGCGTGCACTCAGGACGCTCACATACATTTGTTTATGTTTAACATGAACGCCCCGCTGCACGCCCTGACGAGAGCGTCCACTCAGTTCGTACACTTAGAGCTTGCGCCCCGGTAGCAGTGGCTCACTTTGCGATTTCGTCACGCGGCTACTTACTACTAGTACCAAATTTTAGCCAACCAGATAGAGCACGCGTTATGCGATAGAGAGACGGTTGGATGCGGTGCGTTCCGTCCCGTGGTCAGACCCGCACGTCAGTTTTGTTAGAAAGAGAAACTTCTGTATGACTATTACCATGTATGTGTATATGTTTATATATAAATGTATCCAGTTTATTATTTTAACCGACTTGTACTATTTGGTTGTGAATTAAAATACCGCACCTATAATGTATCTGCTCACCCTAATGGTTGACTGGTAGAGAATGCCGTACGGCATTAAGTCCGCCATTTGTACTTCCTTATATTGTGCAATAAAGTTTAAATAAATAAATAATACTTATTCTGTGGTTCTGGTATGGGGAAAGATTTCGGTTCAATGCTAGTCCGGCCCAGTACCTCTAGCACAACTGCCATCAAGCACCATGCCAAAAACCAGCACCAACAGGAGTGGGGAGTATTGCGGGCCTGAGGCATTCGAAGTTCTTCATGGAAAAGTCAACTCAAGCTGGTCCAACAAACTGTGGAAGTACATCAGAAGGCAACTCAAGCTCATAGTTGAGGTGTTTACAGGTCACTTCGGGGTCAAAGGACTCCTGGCCAAGTTGGGACTTTCAAGTATAACGACTTGCATTCCACAGACATCCTGTAAGATACAGCCTAACATCGACCTATCTTCATACACTCACGGACAATGAATTCGGGTAATTTTCTATATTATAAAACTACAACAAGCTACTATTACAAGTAATATTTTCTCTTCTACTATTAGTAATGTTGTCGTAAAACTGTTGGCTCAACAATCAAGCACCATCAGCAACTGAAGTCATAGCGAGGAAGCCGCCTTACGCGTGTTTGCTCGCATGAATAAAGCATGGCGACGTGCCGTTCCCACACATACCTTCTAATATACTGCCTAACAATCTTACTTCATCCTTTATACTAGATAAAACAATTTTTTCACTTCTGTTCTACTATTAGTAATGTTGTCGTAAAACTGTTGGCTCAAAAATCAAGCATGAGCCTCCTCAGCGACTAAAGTTGCGGCGGGGAAGCCGCCTTAGGCGTGTTGGCTGGCATGAATAAGGCATAGCAATATGCCGCACTCACACATATCTTCTAATATACCGTCTAACAATCTTCCTTAACCCTTTATACTACAAGTAATGTTCTCCCTTCTACTATTAGTAATATTGTCGTAAAACTGTTGGCTCAACAATCAAGCAGTATCAGCCGCCTCAGCAACTGTAGTCGTAGCGAGGAAGCCGCCTTACGCGTGTTGACTTGCATGAATAAGTCATAGCAGTGTGCCGCACTCACACATATCTTCTAATATACTGTCTAATAATCTTACTCGTACTTCATCCTTTCTAATTTTTTTTTCTACTAATAGTAATGTTGTCGTAAAACTGTAGGCTCAACAATCAAGCATGAGCCCCCGTAGCGAGTGCAGTCGCGGCGGAGAAGCCGCCTTACGCGTGTTTGCTCGCATGAATAAGACATAGCACAAGGCGGTGTGCCGCTCCCACATATATCTTCTAACAACCTTCGTTCATTTGTAATAGGTACGGTCACGGACTTTAATTGTTGAGCCGTTTAGGGTTCAGTCTAATTTTGTCATGCAATACACAATCTATGAAACGACTATTGTAAGGTGAACCATGGCTCAACAATTAAAGTCCGTGAGTGTACTACAAGTACTATTTTCTCTTCTACTATTAGTAATATTGTCGTAAAACTGTCAGTACCGTCGTCTAGTACCCATAATATAATACAAGCATTGCTTAGTTTGGTTTTAGACCGATTTATGGTACATATCCCACGATAATTATTTATTTTATTTACGCACATGTGGGAGCATCGTTGCCTGTACTCCGGTAGCAAAGTGCATCATGCCTTTTGAAGCTGCAGGTTCGAGCGAGCCAATATTTATCGAACTGTATCAAAGGCACACATCTTCGCCGTCTGCACTGCGGCTGGGGTAGACGTCTACCTACACTCAACAACCGTTATAAATCGTGTCTATAGTTATAGAACTTGTTACGCCTAGAGATCCTTCACATCTCTAAAAATGTAGTTTGAAGTACCTATAATGTTATGCATTTATGAAATCTCATGTAGTTAAAAATGTCATAATCGTTGTAATACTTGATATATCTGGGTTTGAATCCCGGTAAGGGCATTTATTTGTGTGATGAGCACGAATTTTTTACGAAAATTATTAATATTATTAATTAAAAAATGTACGAAAATTAGTTCCTGAGTCATGGATGTTTTCTATGTATTTAAGTATTCGTATCTATTAAATATACGAGTATCGTCGTCTAGTATCCATAACACAAGTCTTATTGAGCTTACTATGGGGCTAGTTCGATTTGTGTAAGATTGTCCCCTAATATTTGTTTATTTATTATTTATATATTTGAATAGAGAAACTGGTGAGTTTCCTCCGGCGCTTCTTCTCGCCAGAAGTCATTACCCGAAGCGCCAAAAGAAAAAATAGAATCAGACATGTAGAAGAGCCTTTGACATGCAGAAATAAATGATTTTGTTATTCCTTTTTATTTTGAACGTTAGTGCTACGTGTTTGCAAGATAAAGAATATATACTGAGTGTAAATCCAATACGGGCGAATCTTTAAACAGTGGTTAGGATATGACCTAAAAGTACCTAATTTAGACAAATTAGGTACTTTTAGGTCCAGAATATTAGAATACTTTTTGAAATTGTTTCATAAAAGACGGCGTTTAGAGGTAACAGACATAAAAACTACAACTTACTACAGAAACTCCTCCTTTTTGAGGTCGGTTAAAATTCCACTGACTTAGCCGCAAGAAGTAGCCAAAATAAATAAATAAATAAATAAATAAATAAATATTAGGGGACAATCTTACACAAATCGAACTAGCCCCATAGTAAGCTCAATAAGGCTTGTGTTATGGATACTAGACGACGATATATTTAATAGATACAAATACTTAAATACATCGAAAACATCCATGACTCAGGAACAAATATTCGTGCTCATCACACAAATAAATGCTCTTACCGGGATTTGAACCCAGGACCTCTTGCTTCGTAGGCAGGGTCACCACGAACTAAGCTAAAGCGGTCGTCAAAAGCCAATCCAAGCAAAGCCAAAAGATCTTTATAACTCACTTTAATGTGCAAATATAAAGATACACCATAACAAAATTCTTTTCTAGCCAAACGCGGCATAAACAAAATCCAATAAAAACATTCCAGAGGACATACATAATTCATAAAAAGGGTAACAAAAGAAATGCGAAAACTAAGGCTTCGCCACACGGCAAACATTGGCTCACAGGTCATTAGCTGAGGATTCGTGTGTAACCGCCCTTACAATAGGGACAACCATGCGGAAAAGTGGGGGTTTGTGACGTCATGTGATGTGACGAATAGGGCTAACAATAGACAGTTTTTTTTTTAATTAAAGGTAAGACTACGCGCTAAGAAGAAATCTTCATGAACGACTAGGCGACACGTTTAGTTTGGGCAAGGACCATTAAAACAAAAGGACTGTCATTATCCATACTTTGGATCGTACCCCAACCGCAAGGGGATTTCCAGGCAAAAACTAGATGGCACTAAAAAACTAAACATTTAACGATGTTACAATTGAACAAAGAAACATAGTACAGTAACAATTAGTTCGTAAACAGCTAATAATAAATAAATTCTAACATTTAAATACCACGCTATGCACGCTATTTCACGCTTGCAAAGTTGAATAATTGTAAATAATATAATTCTTATACCAAGCTTATACATAGATGGCATTGTAAATATCGGGGAGCAGCTTTTTGTATGGAGAATGACAGTCCTCATGTTTTAATGGTCCTTGGTTTGGGAGTGCCACCGCCTACGAAGCTAGAGGTCCCGGGTTCAAATCCTGGAAACGGCAAATATTTGTGTGATGAGCACGAGTATTTGTTCTTGAGTGATGGATGTTTTGTATCTATTTAAGTGTTTATTTATCTATTAAAGTACTTATATCGTCGCCTAGTACCTATAATACGCTTGCTTAGTTTGGGACTAGGTCGATTTATGTAAGATTGTCCTGCAATATTTATTTATTTATTTACTTCTGAGGCCGACTTTACATAACGCACTCGCTTGTCCTCCCTTTATGGGGGGGCCGCGACAAATAACGTGAGCACACAGAAATGACACTAACGGATGACGCCCGTGGCGTGACAGGACCCGCGAGCCCTCGTATAGTGCACCTGGGTACATTTTCAGCATGCCCACAGTGGTATCTGGGGGCACTGCAATGCCCCCGCCAAGTCGAGCAAAACAAAGGCACGGCCGTAACATCCTTTTCTCGAAGCCATTCAGGCTATTTTCAGCCTCCCGTAATTTTTTACTGGCTAAAGTTCCATGAACCTTTTTTTAGGGATATATAAGGCACAGTAAGACTTAAATATATTATCAATATCATTTAATTTGAACGTGTAGTTTAAGAACTATTGCACGTCAAAGTTCCTTAGTTTTGTCACTGATTCATTGACTCACTGACTGACTGATCATCATAATTCTAAGGCACTTCGGACAGACCCACAAGCTTCAAATTTCCACAGAACGCGATTCCCACCGACTTGCCTATTATTTACCCGTGGAGGGAGGATTCTTTATTTAAGAAGTATTAAATGTTCGTCCACGGTTAAATAATAGGCAAGTCGGTGGGAATCGAGTTCTGTGGACACCCCTCCGGTACTGACTTGGTTTAACATAACATCTCAAAACGTTTTTGTTGTAAAAGGACTGCGTTGCTAGCATCTTTTTACATGTAATTTTTTTGATGGGATTGATTATACCGGTAAAAAGTATATATATTCTTAATGACACACTTTAAAAATCAATATTAAATATTTTATGCCACACCTGGCCATAAAGTGGCTTTTTCCGCATGCTGTGCGTACGAAAAAAGCCGCTTTCTGGCCAAGTGTAGACATAAAATGATGTACACAACACGGGAGGTAATAAAAAAAGCCCTCGATCGCATATTTACGTCCCTCGCTTGCAGCTCGGGCCGTAAACTTCTGCGATCTCGGCCTTTCTTTGTATTATCACCCTAGTTGTGTAATGTACTATAAAAACACAACATTTTTTATATTATATGGAAAGGAAAATGTGAGATAGCCAACTGAATAACCTATACATTACGATAGTGATAGAAATAGATACAGTAGAAAGAGGCTCTACGCTAATATACGCTATGACTATCATACTTTCACGCAAGTCATTTGATCGAATATGCCTTCGCGGGGATCGCGCGGTGTTCGCCGTTGTGTGCGAGAAAATAAATTGTTCGAATAGGTATTGTTATCATCTCATTTTTATCTAAACATAACAGTCTTACATTTATTTAAAACGTCCAAAACTAAACCATAAATAAACCCTAAATATATAATAGCTTCCCCATGTCTCTTCCGGGCGGTAGGGTGCCCAGAAGGCTGGCGGCATTGCCACGCTGGATGGCAATGCCGATTCTCTGAGCTAAGAAGGATTAAATGCCATTGAATTTTAAAGTTACAGGACAATGCACTGTATTGGTTTGGCCAAATTAAAGGACAGTGAAAAATTCGTGCCTGAAATACGGGACAACCCATAAAATACCGGACATCTGTACCTTGAGAGGATTTGCAGAAATAAATTTTGATTTTAAAAACAAATACAGCCTTGGCCAAAAGTGTCTTTGTGTCTGCAATCAAATCTTGCAAGTTAAGTTTGACCGACTTCACGGTTTTAGATTGAGCTGAAGTTTTGCATGGATATGTCAATCAGATGGCAATACCAAGGACCATTAAAACAAGAGGGCTGTCATTTTCCATACTTTGAATCGTACCCCGACCGCAAGGGGATATCCAGGCAAAAACTAGATGGCGCTAAAAAACTAAACATTTAACGATGTTATAATTGAACAAAGAAACATAGTACAGTACCTAGTAATTAGTGCCTAAACAGCTAATAATAAATAAATTCTAACATTTAAATACTGTGTCACGCTTGCAAAGTTGAATAATTGTAAATAATAAAATTCTTATATCAAGTTTATACATAGATGGCGTTGTAAATATCGGGGAACAGCTTTTTGTATGGAGAATGACAGTCCTCTTGTTTTAATAGTCCATGGCAATACAACGTTCTTGTAACATAAATCTGATCTGATGAAGGACCCGGGTGGTAGCTAGCTATAAGATCATTTTTATTACATAAGATCAATACCATGAATTTATGTCGTGTAATTTAGACTCTTTTGATCTCATTTGATTCATTCGTTCGTACAGTTTGCGATTATACAAAAAATTACAGTCGGCAATAAAAGTTTGTCTCAAAAAATCCGTCGAATATTTGCTGGATTTTTAGGGTTCCGTAGCCAAAATGGCAAAAACGGAACCCTTATAGTTTCGTCATGTCCGTCCGTCTGTCTGTCTGTCTGTCTGTCTGTCTGTCTTTCCGTATGTCACAGGCATTTTACTCAAAAACTACATGATATTGATGAAATTTGGAATATAGGTGTCTTTTATGAGCTGCTACTTATTTTGGTATATAAATAATTAAAATAAATATTTTTAGGGGGGGGCACTCCATACATGTTAAAGACAGTAAATTTTTTTTTTTCAGCAAATATCAACGTGTGGTACATAGTTCGACAGCTCTTTAAAAAACACTATAAGGTTCATAAGTAATGTTTTTGATTAAGTGAATGTATTTGGAAATAATCGCTCCGAAAGTTGTGTAATTTGTGTCCCCCTCCCCCTCTATTTTCTAAACCGTGCGTCCGAAAAATATGAAAAAAATCACGAAGGTAACGCTTAATTAATACTTTCAACGAAAATTATTTTCAACAAGATCGAATGTACCGTTTTTGAGTTATTGCCGATAAACTGCGCTTCTCAACAAAAGGACGTAATTGCTATGAAGATACGCTCTTTTTTTGTTGTACTTTTTTTACATCGTATTTTTTACCTTATATTTACGGCTATGGAACCCTACACTGAGCATGGTCCGACATGCTCTTGGCCAGTTTTTGTTTTCTAATAAAGGAATATTTAACAAACGACAAATAGCTTACCTGCTTTGATACTAGTTACTAAAACTAATCATAATCCTTATTTAACAGTCAGTTATGCTGCTGTGCCCGAGATTTATCTCCGCAATTTAGGTACCCACAAAACTATGAATCCGAGCTCGGATCCATTAAAAAGCCCGGGCGTATAACGACCGAGTTACCAAGTTTCTCGTCTTCGGCTCAGCATAAATCTACGGGTCAACGACCGCAGAACTGTGCTGCGGCATACTAGGTCCTCTTAAAGAAGAATTAGAGGTGAGATATATCTTGCTACAGCTGGGGAATTAAGTACGGCTAAAGTTAAAAGTAGCTGGATATAAAGTGCAGTTTGTAGCATTTGAGTGAATTAATGGACAATGAATTTATGGTGTACTAGCTTTTGTCCGCATTTGTCGCTTTGCAGTGGCGTAGCGACGTAAAACGGTGCCCAGGGCACGCATCCAAACTGCGCCCTTTTGTTTCTTAGTGACACCCGGGGCGTAAAAATCCATGTTAAATTGCGGCGGAGGGAGGGGGGAGGTAGGTTGCGTTGAAGACTTATATTTTGCTTTATTTCGCCATGGTTGCGGATTTGGATTGATGGTATTTTTTTTGTATAGGCAGTTAGTCAATTTCGTTTTTGCGCCCCCTCCATGTTGGCGCCCAGGGCACGTGCCCTGCCTGCGCCACCCTCGCTACGCCACTGTCGCTTTGGACAATGTGGATCAGTAGGCGTATGTATGATGCTACGCTTTGCCGCGCAATAAATAAATGATAAAGCATCCGTAACGTTCTAATAATGTAGTGTGTGAGAGTGACGGATGCTTTATCGCGTGACAAAGTGTAGCATTATAAGCCTACAGATACCGATTTAGTCAGGGGACATGACAGGTTTCATGGTTGTCAGATTCCGATTTTGTCAGCTGCCATCTATATCTATTCCGATTTTGACATATTCCTGGTAGGTCAGATTGCGTTTTCGCTAGATTCCTTCATCAGACATAGATGGCGCCTGACGAAATCGATATCCGACCTCCATGGAATCTGACGAAAACGGAATCTGACCTACATGTCATCTGACGAGCTCGGAACCTCGTAACCTGATCTACATTGCCGCAAGAACTTAGTCTGCGTAGGATCGTTAATCGCCTTAAAATAACGTTTGCTATTAGAATCCCTTAGGCATAGTATTAGCGTCATACAGATTTCAAGAAAAACATATTTCCTGTGGACAAAACAATGATAGTTAATTTAATATTTTTTTTAGCATTTATCAGAAGCTTGACGTACTCATCAACGCTCATCCTCGATGCTCTATCTCGTCTCTCTCATTTTCCAATATTGGCTAATAGTACATTACTGCAGAGGCCGGGAAGTTAGGGGTTGCCGGCCGAGTACATATAGCTGGCCGAGCAAAGCGAGGCCAGATAGTTACGAGGCCAACAATGTAAGTATGAAATTCCATTACGTGCCAAGTGTCAAGCCGCACCGGAAACGAGGTACTTTGCGGCCTATTTTTAGGCACGTAATGTCAACATTTCATGCCATGTTTGAGAAAAGGTTTATTGTGGTCGGCTGCGGCTAGTCGGCCTTTTCTTCCCATCCCAGAGCATGTCACTCCCTACAAAATCTGTGCCCCCTGGTGTATCCGGCTAGGCCGGGTCAGGCAACGTCCTGGCTGGGTGTGGTACCTATGTTCATGTTCATCAGAAGTTTGAAGTAATCTACGGTTATTCTTCTTTTGCCTCGACTTTTCCTGTTACGCGGGGTCGGCTTTCTTAATCATGAGACGCCATTTGCTCCGCTGATGAGCATCGTCAACAGTTAGGCCAAGTTCCTTCATGTCGCTCTGGACATTTGTCATCCAGGTAGTTGGCGGTCTACGTCTCCCTCTCTTCCTTACAGCCATGGAAAGGCACTTCTTCACGACGTGGTCTTCGGGTCTTCGCATTATATGTATGTCCGTACCACCTTAGTCTGGACTCGATCAGCTTCTCAGCGATAGGTCTTACTTTAAAACTCCCCCTTACGTGTTCATTACGCACTTTGTCTTTTAGAGTAACGCAGTAAAGTAATCTACGGTTATTAAGCTTTGCATTCAAAGGCGGTTGCAACAAAAAAACTAAGGTGTATCCCGGACGTTTGTTCACAATCACGACCGACTACTTTATGTAACGACTGACGCTACGCTTCGCACCTTCGCCACAAAAACTTGAAGCAGAAACTTTTCTGTTTCTTGTGCCGTTAGTTGTGCCAGGCGGTAATATTGGCAGGCGGCCAGTGTCCACTGTCCACTACTCATTAAACATGCTCCATTCATTGTAATAAAACAATTTTTTTTACGTCCCGATGTTTGAAGCCCTTTTCAGCGTTCGTGGTCGCGGGTAGACTGAGAAAATCATTAATTTTCCCTGTCAAAATACCGTTGTGCAAACTTACCGACTCTAAAAATGCAAATTCAAAATTAGTGTTGCCAGATGGGCCTAACGTGTAAAAACGTTCACACACATGCCAGAAGGATTTACTATCCTATACAACTTATCTTAGATTCAGATTCAGATTCAGATTCTTTATTGCATTTCATGTTGTACATTATGAGGTCTTAAAACTATTTTCATCACACTTGCTCGAAAATGGTGTCATTACACGTAGGTTCTGCGGGCCGTAAATGACCTATTACGCCCTAGGGCGTAATGGTTTTCTTTTTAAATTTGAAACGATGGTTTTGTTTTACTCTTATTTGTCGTGTTCAAAGGAAATGCCAATTTACTTTTTTAACTTTTATCACTGAAATATTTATTTAAAGAGAACTGTTATTGCAAATACATATAAACACATATTTCTGTTACATTAATTTAATGTTTAAATAGTGTATTTCAGTATTTTGCAAATATAAAATCAACCGTTTTAAGTCTTTACCGTTATGGGTTCCGAACGTGTCTTGACTTTCGCATTGTCTATGGATATGTCACTAATGTCACTGTCAGTTTTACAATTTTATTTAGGTTAAGTAAGGTTATTTTAATTAGATTTCCTCACAAGTGTGATGAAAAACATTGTGTGTGCCACGGGCGGTAAAGGAATTACAAACTCGTGTTATTAAAGCCCTCGGCTTCACCTCGGTCTTGTAACAAACACTCGTTTGTAATTCCTTACTTACCGCCCTTAATACACAATGTACTATTACAGCTTCAACATGAACCCTGCAAGGGCACAGCAACATTTGGTTTTTAGTACAACAATGTGTATTAGTAACAACAGTAAGTTTTATTTTTAAGTACCTTAAAGTTAGTTGCGGAAAATTAGCCCGCGTAATATTATAACCTAAATACATAATATTAGCGGAACAAAGCTCTTAATTTAACTATTAATATTCTAGGCATGTGTATGTAAATTTTCCCTATAACATATTTGATTTATATATCATAATTATTTCTATTCTAAAATGGCATATCCACTCATATTTCTTATATCCTTACTTGGGTTAGTAGGATGTCGCAGATGTTTATGTTGTGTTAGCTACATAAATATTTAACTCTGTACAATTGAATGTTAAAATTTTAGTACCTAGTAATTGTAGCGTTAATATCCACCTTAGAATTAAAACCTTTGTAGGTATACGAATTTATTTCATGTTTAATAATCTGGCTTTTTCTTTTATGTAATCACTTTTTCATTGCCTGAGCTGAGACACAGGATTTTCCTAGTTCAGGTTCATGTGATAACTTACGTACTTTTTTTTGTAGCCCTTGCCTCTTGGTTATGTTGTAACTATGATTATGAATAAATGGTTTTATTTTTATTGCTTAATTTTATAGGGGCCAGTAAATTTAAGGATCTTCAGTGGGTGTCGGAATTATAGCAAGCATTAGGCTAGTCTAACTGGGTATATATGTGTGTTATTGCTACTTTACTAAATACTATTTATATCGAAGGACCGTCAGCGGGCCGCATTAAATGCTCCGGGCCGTGGCTTGTTCACCACTAGTCGACTATAATCTAACTTAAAGGAGTTTATTAATAAAAACCGGACAAGTGCGAGTCGTACTCGCCCACCGAGTGTTCCGTACAAATACTTTAATAAATAAAGAATATATTTTTTATGATTTAACAGAAGTATAGTTTTCAGATTATTCCCTTTTATTCCTTTTGAGTTAAGGAACCTTAAAAACCTAACTTAAATTTCTAGGAATCAAGACTTTTTAAATCCAATTACGTCATACTAATTATTTTGAATAGAACAAGTAAAAGGTTGGTTAGAAGTATTTGAATGTTTGTACCCAATGAATGCTCAATAGGGATGATGACTGGGTTAAAAATATGTAATTCTATTTAGTCCGTCAGTTAGATTATGGAAAAATATGGGACACGTATTTTTTGGTTTATCAAAATATTAAAAATCGACAAAGTTATAGATCATCAAACTTCTGGAGTGGGGGCTTGTGACGTCACTCTTGAGTACAATTTGTACTCAAGAGTGACGTCACTCGAAACTTCTAAGCACTCTATCCTCGTCAGTTTTTGTTTGTCAAACAAAACAAAAAATACGTGTACAATATTTTTTCTTAATGTAACACACGGACTAAGCAGTTTTTTTTAGTCATCTAGCCTATTGTTATGTCGCTATCAAAATAAAAGGCAAACCTTTGGAAATAAAACGCAGGAGTTGTATTTTCGTAAATAAATTTATAAATTGGACCTCTTTTAAAAATTTATTCTGTTCAACGTATCCAGTAGGCTTATGATGCTATGTTTTGTCGACCAATAAATAAATTGTATGCCAGATCTGGCCATAAAGTACGGAAAAAGCCGCTTTCTGGTCAAGTGAAGACTTAAAATGATGTATACAACACGGGAGGTAATAAAGAAAGACCTCGATCGCATATTTACATCCCTCGCTTGCAGCTCGGGCCGCAAACTTCTGCGATCTCGGCCTTTCTTTGTATTGCCACCCTAGTTATGTCATGTACTAATAAAACATCTGTCACCTTCTGACAAGTATATCCGTGTGAGAGTGACGGGTGTTTTATCATTTATTTTATCGATTAACAAAGCCTAGTCGTAACCCTACAGCTGAGCTAGGACAACTGTCGCGCGACAAAACATATCCTGTCACTTTTGCACTTTATTGAATAGAAAAGGGACAGGATAAGCAAAAGGGCACATCTAGCATTTTTTTTCGACACCGAGTTCTATACATATCCGGAATCAGTAAAGACTGATTCCGAATATGTACTTATACAACTCAGTGTCGAAAAAAAAAAAATGTTAGTTGAGCCCTTTTGCATTATGTCACACTTGTAGTTGGGGGGGGGGGGGGGGGGGTACTTATGAGTTTTGAGGTTATCTGTATGCTGGTATGGTGTGTACTCCATAAAAACAGTTTCAGTCGCAGTCGTTGTCGGAGTGGCATTGGAACGCGGGGTTCATGTACGTGGTGCACGGCGCGGCGTACGTCGGGTTCACAAACTCGCTGTCATCGCCCTGGAATGAACAGACAGTAGAAATACACTGCATGAGTGAAGCATTATTCTGGGCAAAGTCATAACAATGTATATATTACGAGTATATACATATACATAAGTATTATATATAATTATTTAGTTTTAGTTTACAAAGTGGTCCATATTGTTCCTATATTTAGTTTTATCTCCTAGTTACTGTTTTTATATTTTATCTTTTTGTTCATTAAATATACGTTTCATTATATACATTCTTCGGCCACTGTCCACTGCTACTTCATCATCGATTATAAGATCATTGTTTCATCATTATCATTTCAACCCGGAGACTTCCTTGTTCGTGGTATAGTCCGTACAAACTCTTAAGATAAAATGCTGTCAAACGAATGCAAGCCAAAAACTACCTTATGTTCTGATTATAAGGTAGCTATTGGCTTGCGTTTGTACGGACTATACTAGAAAACACATGCAAACCTCGCATGACTTGAGGAACTGCTCATACTCCCTCCGGTCCCGTGCGTCGGTGAGCAGCTTCCAAGCCACCAGTGTTGCTATTCCCACCACCAGCAAAACCACGAGGGAGATCACGCCAATGTCTGATGAAAAAATAAAAAATCTTTTAATGCCACAAAATCACAAAAAAAATACACAACAGGCAGGCACAAATACAAAAGTACACATTGATATTACAAGCCTCAAAATTGACATTATTGAAAAACATAAACGAAAAGGAATATTGTTTTATGTTCTACATGATAAACGAGCAGAAAGCCATGTGATGGGGAAAAGGTAATCGGCAATCAAGGATACACATGTATATGATACACTAGTGCAGTTAGCAAAAAGTGTAGAGGAAAACAGGATACGGTTTATTTAATCGCCGAAAAGCGGCGTCATTGTCAGACGAATAAAGTGATGGATGAGCAGTGTTTTGCTTTTGTAAAAAAACAAATGTATAATAACCCTGCCTGTCCACTGATGGATCGGCCCCGAGCTGGCCCAATCCTATCCTACTGCCTATCCTATTCTATTTCTTTTTATCCTACTTAATATTATAAATGTGAAAGTTTTGCAATGAAATTGAATGTTAATGATTTAGTACCTAATTTTGTATGGTATTATGTATTTATTCTTTTTAGGGTTCCGTAGCCAAAATGGCTAAAAAGGAACCCTTATAGTTTCGTCATGTCCGTCCGTCCGTCCGTCCGTCCGTCCGTCCGTCCGTATGTCACAGGCATTTTACTCAAAAACTACAAGACCTATACTGATGAAATTTGGAATAAAGATGTCTTGTAGATGCCGCAACTAAGTTTGGTAGTTAAATAATAAAAATAAAAAAATCTAGGGGGGGTACTACAATACATGTAACAGAAGCTAAAAAAATTTTTTTTCAGAAAATGTCAACGTGTGGTACATAGTTCGACAGCTCTTTTGAAAACATTTTAAGGTTCTTAAGTAATGTTTTTGATTAAGTGAATACCTTTGGAAATAATCGCTCCGAAAGTTGTGAAAATTGTGTCCCCCCCCCCCCCCCTCTATCTTCTAAACCGTGTGTCCGAAAAATATAAAAAAAATTACAAAGATAACGCTCAATTAATACTTTCAAAGAAAATTATTTTCAACAAGATCGGATTAACCGTTTTTGAGTTATTGCCGATAAACTGCGCTTCTCAACAAAAGGACGTAATTGCTATGAAGATACGCTCTTTTGTTGTTGTACTTTTTTTACATCGTATTTTTTACCTTATAGTTACGGCTATGGAACCCTACACTGAGCTTGGTCCGACATGCTCTTGGCCAGTTATTTATTATGTTTTTTACGAATTATAACCAATTGTAATAGTTTAAAATATTTTTGCATGCCACTTTACTGACAAATTGTGCTGTCCAATTATTAATATTGACATAAATGAATGTACCGCAATTCATGCAAATAAACACTTTGACTTTAAATAACGCTAACGCTTTTAATACTGACTTTAAATCCCGGTAATCCCTTGGGATAATAACGGGAATGACGCAAGCAAAGCCGCGAGTAAATGCCAGCAGAAACGAAGCCACAGTTAACTGACCAGGCATAGACTTTAACATGCTCCAATAAAGTTGACATTCGTTTACAAATGTACAGTTAACAATGTGTTCGATTGTACGCACTAAAACTTTAATTTATTAGTTAATATTGGCCCAGCGTCGCTCTTCTCTGCTCCAGTAGACGGGTACCTCAACTAAAATGTTAGAAACAATCCATACTGTTCTATGAACTTAAACATTACCGTAAAACGGGGTGAGTTGAGTCAAACCTGGATAAAAGTTTATTTTTATATGTGGCACATTGATTTATTTACAAAAAAAGTGTTCCGGAGGTAAGAATTTCAGTTTGTCAATGATAGTTTGTTGCTTCATTGCATAGTTTCAACGAAAAATTCATAATAGTAGGCAAAGCCAGCTCACCCCGTAGTTGGGGTGAGAAGGCCTAGCAATTTTATATTTTGACAATATAGCCTCGTTTTCTATGTTAAAACCATTATAAATAAAGAAAATATAACTTAAGTTTTTCTGTTTCCAATAAGCCATGTAAGTATTATAAACGATATCCGAAAGGTGGATGAACACTTACTTTGGTAAACATCACTTAAAAACAAAGTTTTTTCAACTAAAAATCCGCCGATTTCGAGCATCAACTTTGACAGTGAATTTGTGTTTCAAAATTGTATGATTTGGCAGCTTAATGTTGCGAAAAGAAGAAAAAATATGTCTAAAAATATAATCAAATTACTTTGAGAGCAACCTAAGCCCAAAAATTAAAGTAACTACTCAAAAATGAAATTCTGGATTCGCAAGCCAACTCCCCCCGCGAAGCCTACTCACCCCATTCTACGGTACTTACAGATTTGGCTTAGAGAGCAATTCCTGTTCAATACCAAGAGCGTCAAGGTGTTGTTATCGTTGTAGATGTAATTAAAATCAGAATAGCATCCAAATCCATCAACCACGATATCCGAACAGACGTTCCACTTGCTGTTCAAGGTATTATCGACCACAGACACGTTTTGCAGATGGATCAAAGTGGCCCCGCAGACATTGGAGCACTCGCCGCCGTCGTGAAGGCAGTTGATGCAAGGGATGAGGTATCTGCATTGCCGGTTGTGGTTGTAACTCAGGCTGCAGTTATGTTTGTCTACGATGCGTCCATCCCATTTGTGCTGAGTGTTGCACTTGCATTCCCCACATGAGCAAATGCCCCGGTTTGAGCATTCCTGAAAAGAAATTACAAAACTAATTTCTTTTACAAGTAGGCCTCAAGAGCCCCTTTACAGTTCTGAATCTTCGCTTCGGGAAATTATGACCTTTGGTGACAAGAGTACAATGATGTTAGAAAATTGGTGGTAGTCTGGAAAAGATATCATACAAAAATTTGGCTTGGCTTTGGTTGACCAAATTGTCCAAACTGGAACAAATTCGAGGTTAATTTGAAACATGGAAAACAAGGAAGAGAAAAAAATTCACGGATTCAAGGATTCGCGGGCATTATCTAGTACTCGCACCTCAAACATTGAATACAAATATATTTAGAATCTTACCACTCCATCTTGAATGCAGGCTTCTTTTGATGGCGTGCAGTCGCAAGCCGGCCCTGTCCAGCCATTGTGGCAATCGCACTTGCCGTTCAAGCAGTCGCCATGTCCGAAGCAAACGTCGCCGCTTCTGTCGTCACGCTGGCAGTTGTCGATTTGGTCTTTGCAGTACGTGCCTATGAAGCTGACAAATATTGTAAAATAAAGTAGTGTGCCATGGAAGCGGCTATATCTGGCAGTGGATGGTAGTGGGCTTATGATAATGTTAAATTGTTTGGAGGAGAAAAGAGAAACATAGATTGTTCTCCAGGCGGGTGTTGTGTCTAGGGACCGAAGTCTAATGAGAGTTGGACTGGCATTAGAAGGAAACAGAGATTTCTCTCTGGGTGGGTGTTGTGTCTAGGGACTGAAGTCTAATGAGAGTTGGACTGGCATTAGAAGGAAACAGAGATTTCTCTCTGGGTGGGTGTTGTGTCTAGGGACTGAAGTCTAATGAGAGTTGGACTGGCATTAGTAGGAAACAGAGATTTCTCTCTGGGTGGGTGTTGTGTCTAGGGACTGAAGTCTAATGAGATTTGGACTGGCATTAGAAGAAAACAGAGATTTCTCTCCAGGCGGGTGTTGTGCCTACCTAAGTCTAGTGAGAGTTGGGTTGGCATGGAGTTGGAATTGTACTTATGCAACCAAACATAAAAAAAAAACTTTGCAAAACAACAACAGATGACAGGAGTATCGCTACAAGTGTATTTATTCTTTACTGTCGTTATGATTTCACTTTCGCTACCTCCATTGCTGAATATGAGTCTCCCCCGAATACTTTTACAGCGAGCGGTAGCACGCGTTTTGTCTTCAACGACTTTCGAAAACCTAAGATCATCTTGAAGGCAGACCCAAGCTGCGTCTTACTGATCGTGGTCTCTTTAGATCTTATGTATTTCTGTTGATTTATTTATAATGTTTACTGCAATAAAGTCTTACCCATCCGCACAAACGCACGCGTTGCAAGAATCGCAGTGCCCATGGCCGCTGCAGACCTGTTCCGTTCCGTTTGGTGAGCAGCCTGCAGAGTGCTTGCTGCCCGAACATCCACAGCTTGAGCCATAACTGTTGATAGAAAACATTGAATCATCGGCGTGGTATCCCCATGGTTTTTTAAAATATAGTTCCTATTATTAAAGGATCTATATTCTATAGGTACTGTCAATAGTGAGCATCAGAGCAATAAAAACAGCTTTCAACAAGGATAGGAATACCTAATGCCTCGCCATTAGCAAGTGTGAGCGAAAGGTGAGGTTTGTTTAGGAAACCTCAAGAAAAAAAATATGGAAAACTTGCGTTTTGGATTGGGATATGCTCGTTAACTATATTTGCCAGGGTATCATACTGTATCTATTTTTACCTCATATACCATAAAAAATTGGTTTTATTGTCAACTTCTGCTAATACACTCTGTTAGATACATACAGCGTGTAAGTCTAATACGGGCGAACAATGAAACCAGATACAGCGTTTAGTAATGTTATCATTAATTAATATGATTTTTTAAATTACACTTAATAGTGACCTCGTAATTAATTTTTGAAAATTTACCGAGCAGCAATGTACCGCATACATGCTTGTTATGACTTTATGACATTGCGAGATACGAGCTTTTTTAAAGTAACTGTCAACTAGCGTGTTTGTCAACTTGAATGTGTTGCGTTACATTGCGGCCCGAATTATTTTGTATGGCAAATATTTTCATTGTGGTTTTAAGGAATAGTTATCTAAATATGCTTCTTAGGTCCTATGCTGACCACCGTTTCAATATTAGCCCGTATTAGATTTACAGGCTGTATAGGTGCCTATCTAAGTTTCTAGTTGCATAGGTTGATTTCTGAACGTATTTTCAAGTTTCCATTTTCCGCCAGAATTCGTCGTTCAGCATTTGTAGAATACCTGGACCCATTACACAAATAGTATAACAGCTTACTTGTCACCGAAGCATTCGCAAACTCCGCAACTCCAGGCGCCATTGCCGTGACATTTCTCTGACACCTCCGTATTTTGAGAACAGGCACAGTTAGAGGTCACATTCACGTCCAGAACTATCTCTTCTTTCAGTCCTATAGGGTTGATACCGATACTGAATTGGTTCTTTAAGTATTTTTTCAGTAGAATCTCTCCTGTGAAGTTTTTTTCTTCACCTGCCGTCAAAATACATGAATCCTTAGCACTGGCAAACTCGTCGCAGTTTGGCTCGAAAGTTATGTCGACATAATTGTTCTCCTCGGCTGTCAGATTCACTTTCAACTTTATTGTTTGGGTTATGCTCTGAAAATGCAAGAGATTGATTAGTATTTCATGCAAAACACAACGTAGCAATAAGAGTGTCATAGAATAAAAATAATCAATCATTCAGATGAACTAAAACCCGCATAAACAGAATTTTGTGATGCTTCTAATTCAGTGAATACATCTTTAAAGATTGCACTTAATTTCATGCTCAAAACATCGTCAAATTATATATTTATAAGTTAATGTTTCAATAGAACGTACTACTATCGAATCGATAGACCACCGTAATGTAAATCGGTCAAAAAAACATTAATTTTTCGTACAAACCTCGTAAATATCCTTCAACACTTTGCTAATGGCATCAGACGACGCAATATTCGCAGGCAAATTCTTAGTTTCCGACTCAGCGATAGCCGACTTCAATCGACTATACGGTTCGTCTGCGGACTTCGTTATAAACAGTATTTTTATCTGTTCCGCTGTCGCCAGTTTATTAATCATCCCCACGGACGGGTAGTCCATCTCCTTTTCTTTAGAGTATAACCCGTTGTCATCCAAGTGACATCCTCCATCGTAAGGCACCACAATTCCAGCCGCTTTGCCATCCCCCGCCGCGTGGTATCCACCATCCGCCATGTATACTAAGATTTTTCTGGATTGCTCTCTCCACTTTATCCGTTCGGTGCACTTAATAGCTTGCGCAATGCCCTCAAGCCCGCCCTCTAGTGGATCGTTGTTTGCACCGAATGCGAGGTTATGAACGGCATCCGTGAAATCCTTTACCTGGCCAGTAAGGCTAAGATGGTGCTTGAAAGAATAAGATTCATTGGCTGTAATATTGCTGGAAGAAACAAGCAGATTGGTCATAGGTACTGCAGAGAAGCTATTCAAATGATGCGTTCTGATTTATCCATGCTCCTACTCCTATGTTCACAATTCACGTGAATAGAGTCGTGGTTAGATTGTGAACGCTTCGTTTTCTTAGCTAACTACTTCTGTTGACTCTATGCTTCAAAATGAATTGTGGCATCATCATGTGATTAGTACAAATGTCACGAAGTATTGATCAGGTTTTCTGGCTTTTCTCCTATAAGCGTAAGCGTATAGTATAAAGTACTAGGCCACTGGTTCACGGAGAGGGTCAATGATGACAAGGATTTGGAGAGGGAGCGTAGGGCGCTATGAGTCTGAAGTAATATGTTGATCCGTAGGATTGCAAAATGGACTGACAATGTAAAGATTACCCTTTTTAAAGCATTTTGTCAGTTATTCTACACCTACAGGCTATGGATCAACTTTACTCAAAGAGTTTACAGCGCCCTACGGGTCCAATATAATAATGGATTTAGGATGCTGTTGGGGCTGCCACGCTACTGCAGCGCGTTGGAGGTGTTTTGTGAGAAGCACATGGATGGCTTCGATCCACATAATGTGCAAGCGTGTAGCATCCCTGGCGAGCCGCCTGCGTAGCAGCCCGAACGGACCCTTCCACTGCTACTGGGATAGGTCGCTGCCGTGTAATGGACGCATATAGGGACTATTGTGTATTACTAATGTATTAGTATATAATATTTTAAGTATGATTGTTACTAAAAAATTATGGAAATACCTTTCTGAAATAAACAAATGAATTGATATAAAGTAATTTAGAGCTGGCTATGTGTGAGGTGCGAAACGAAGCAAGGGGTGTGTAATTGAGTAACTCGCGGGCCTCTCAACAAATTTCAAGTCTTATAGCATGGTACTTACTAATGAAAAGGAACCATATTTTTATCGATGAACGAGCCAAGCCCCATGTAAACGTCTTTAGTCAAGTTGCTCATCGTGTCGAATATCTTCTGGCTCTGTTTATACAAGCTCTGTTTGACGGGTGCCATAGTTCTCGAAGCGTCCATGAGGAAATATATGTCGACGGGGAAGTCTTCAGATTCTTTGTAAGAGAATGTGAATTTTTGTTTCTGTCCCACTCTAAGGTCCAAATGGTACCGCTGCGGTTTAAGTTGCACCACGTGGTCAACTGAGGAGCTGAAGTCTTTGGACATGGTAATGGTTAAATTGTTTAGTGGATTCTGGATGTCTTCTGTCCGACACCAATTCTTAGTAGTCGCTGGCCGACATCTACTGCGACCATCCAAGACCTGGAATAGGAATCATTATCATTTTCAACCCGGAGACATCTAAAATAGGATTATATTTTCAATAGCATTAACGACTGCCAACGAATTCTTAATATTATACTAGAAGAGAAAATTTGAAAAATTAAATGCCTCGGATAGGATTTGAACCTGCGTCTCCAACGGTTTTCTGGGCCAACACACGCGCGCTACCAATTGCGTCACCGAAGCCATACCCGAGTCATCCAATTTTTCAACCAGTATCTTGTTTGTGTTGGCCAGGAAAGCCGTTGAAGACGCTGGTTCAGGATTTGAACCTGCGCCCGGGGCCTATAACATTTTAACTTTTTTCTTCTAATAAAAAAATTAAAATAGGACTCTCAAGACATTTACAACAAACGATCGCACATATTTTGTTTTCAATGATTTCCAGCGACTTTAAGCAGGACATCATACCGTCTTGTGGAAAGCCTGTACATTTTTGGCATATTTTTAAATATCGAACGTTAAGAGGCTGACAAGACCTACTTTTGTTGAAATTGATGTTATTTAAGCAGTTTTTTAAGAAAAACCATTTGTTCTAGCACATCAAAAAAAATATATGTTAATATTCATCATATTTCCAAGACCGTGGACGGACGCGATACATAATTTCACGAAATCGGCTCGATAGAAAAAAATTGCAAAGATTGGTCTTAAAATCATCATTAAACGGTTCTATGTCTTTATTTTTTTAACGTATGGGTCTGCAAATAAAAACATGAAGTCAACATATTCATACCTAAACCGCTAACGAGTCACATTTCACAAATAGTCCACACTTTTTTTTATTTCAATTTTTATTTATTATTATCTTCTAAGACCCGGCTGCCCAGAAACAGTGACAGTAGGCTCTCGTTTACTCCGATACAAATAGACAGTGTGCGCTGACGCGCCGTGCTAGACGGACCTATGCTTCTCGTTTGCGCATCGAAAACATCGCAAAAATTTGTTTAACCTTGTGTTAAAAATCTAAAATACTGTATACGTACTTATATAAATCAAAGTTATAATATAAGAAGTGTAAATATTTAGTTAAGTGTGTTAAATGTATGATCACCGCAATAGCCACTGGCCTGTCCAAATGAATACTCATTCAGTTTTACACCTTCATAGCGTTGAAATGTGGACCTTATGTCACTGGATATAAGGTCCACATTTCAACGCTTCTTCAGATGCGGTTTTGGCTACGCCCATCGAGAAACGTTTTGTTTGCATAGATCTATAAAGTTTTGGAGTCGACGGTAATAGTTATGTATTATGGGAGGCATCAATACACGAGTGTGGTTTTAGGAAACGAGCCGAAGCAGGCATGTCTCACTCCGCGATTTTATTTTGATGTAATTATTATTCTTCCTTGCCTAATGCATTAGGCAAGCTCAGGGCTGCGCCCACACCCGGCAGCGCCTGTGTGCGAAACCCTGTGTATGAAGGCCTAAGGTGTATGTATGTATGTATGTACCTATGTATGTATGTACGTATGTATGTATGTATTTATGTATGTATGTATGTATTAGGGATGTAACGATACCGATACCGATACCGATATATCGGCCGATATATCGGTATCGCCGATATTATACAACCGATATTTGAAGAATTTGCTGTATGAAAAAAAATCTTCAAAAAGTAATTTCAATTTCTGACTTAATTTATGTATTGGTCTATTCTATTACCTTGTGCAATGATAATTACTATGTTAATTAAATCTTTGGTTCTTAATAAAAAAAGAGAATTTTGAGTTGACAATTTATTATTTTTACTTTACACTTTCAAGGTTGACTCTCTGATAAATATAACCAGTAGTCATTGCCATTAGTTATAATAAGGACATAAAAATATCTGAAATTCATACTTCATTATTTAGCTAAGATATCGGTATCGGTATCGGTATCGCCGATATTAACTACTATATATCGGTATCGGTATCGTATCGGCAAAACTGTGTATCGTTACATCCCTAGTATGTATGTATGTATGTATGCATGTATGTATGTATGTATGTATGTATGTATGTATGTATGCATGCATGTATGTATGTATGTATGTATGTATGTATGGATATATGTATGTATGTATTATCATACACCGCACTCCAGGGTAATTTTTCGGGCACGTCAGTTAGTAAGGTTTACAAATAAACCAATCAATTTTCGATTTGACAGTATAAGGTATTTGTACTAAGTATTTATTATATTGTATATTATATTCATACTCATTTAATTTAATTACCTACGTAACATACATTATCATTAGCTACTAAAGGTACTCGGAGTTGCATGGTACATATCTGAGGGCACGGCAGTGGCTCCGCCAAGTCGAGCGCGAAGCAAACACTGCCGTACCATCCTTTACTGGAACCATTTCGCCGCATTTTCAGGCCCCTATTTGAGAACCTCTAGATAAGACCAGAACGCAGAAATTTTCGTCATCCAGTAAGCTATAATCATACTTAAAATCCAAAATTTCAAGTCTGTAGGTCATTTAGTTCCGAAGTTAAGCGAAAGCAAAGTTTCGCATTTACGACAGACACTCACTGACTCATGATCATCAGAATAGAACTAGTACTTCCCATAAACTCAGAGAGCTGAAATTTTAAACATAGTTAGTTTTTAGCCTATCAAGTCCTAAAAAACCTCCAAATATTGCAATTTCAGTCACAACTGCACACATAAGTTTGTAATCCTATACAAATACATGCGATTACAAAGTTTCTTTGTTGACTTGTACCTACTATAACGAATAAAGAATGTTCAACGGCCAAGTCACACAACATTAAGTATAATAATAAAGAAATCGCAGTAAGGAACCTTAAACTTGGCACGATTTTGTCTAGATTTCATTACTTTTTAGAGATAAACAAGCAGCTCCATCGAGACTTGGCTAGTTTTTTACAGAATGTTTTTGATGGGATACCAGGTTACGGATACTAAGTATAAATACCTTATACTGTCAAATCGAAAATCGATTGATTTATTTGTAAACCTTACCTTACCTTTATGTTTTTCTCGATGACCTTACATTGCAGGTCATCAAGAAAAACATAAAGGAAGTGCTGTATATTTTAATTCAATATAATCGTATTACTACTTACAAAAATAACGTTATTTTTTTATAATAAACCTTAACTACTTATATTACATATCCAAAATTCATTAAATGTGTTTGAAAGTTTTCATTACTTATTTACGTATTACATATCCAAATTTCATTCTATCTGTTCACGCTTTAATTATGAAAATAAATTAAAAACCAACTATATTATTTTAACGACGCCCTGTCTATTTTATTCTGCGCTCTATGGGAAACCTACAGGAGTTTAACGCCATCTACCGGCAGGCGTGTTTATTTCGATCGCAATCGCAAGCCGAATGCAAACAGTTACGCTTCTCGCCGCTCACTTGTGAATAGCGCTGGGAGCAATTAGGCGGGGCTAGGGGATGGGCCAAAATCCTGAATCCTCAAGGGCATTTTGCTGTTGACAGCGTCTTAAAAAAATCCCAGGCTATTAAATTGTCATAGTTGAATACTAAGTTACTGTTGAGCCATGGTTTTCCTCCTCTCCACCATTTGAGGGCCGATTTCAGAAATGTGTAGTGCGTAGAAAATTAGGCTTTTAAAGCCCCTAATTTTGTGATGTGCACAGGAAAGACGCGAACGCTTAACTCATACTCCAAATGTATGACCTAAGTAAAAAGGTTAAAACTCTGAGGCGGATCACATTTCGCCGGGGTAGCTAGTTATTATTAAATACTTAATTTTATTGAATGAAGTAAGTAAATACATGTTTTATTATGTTACGTAATGTTTAAAGTGGCAGATACCGGATTGCCTTGAAAATTTGCATGTCACTGCGAAACAAGATAGTTGGGCATGTTTTGATTAAAGCTATAGTTCAGTTTATTCATTCTTATCATTACAAATTTATTGTTTAATGTCTACTATATCCATTTAGGTAAATGCTGTTACTTCAGCACAGAATTCAGGGTTCCCATATGCACTCTGCACAGGTCTTACACTCGCACTGGCGACCTTGTCTATGCCGCAGCTACCTACAGCACCATCAAAAGACGGAACAGCCGTCCTGTACCTCTAGCACAACTGTGACACGCGACTTTTTGTCGCGCGACAAACGCTACCTATCTCTCTCCACTCAATATCGGGTGGTGCTCTGTCGCGCGAGAAACGAAGTCGCGGCCAGTTATGCTAGACGTACTGCTATCGGTATTCTACCCGTCCTACTATCCAGAATAGCACGTAGTAGAAAAATTATATTTGTCATTCCGCGAGTAAAGGTACCTTATGGACATTGTCGCTTGCGTCGTATCCGACTCTGTTGCTATAGGATATCAAGATAGAAGGGCACAAGCGACAACGTCCACAAGATACCTTTAGCCGCAGACCGGCACATATACTACATATCTTTAGGTAAATGTCGTTACCTCAGTTGGGCACCAAGCGCACAAGTCGGGGTCCCTGATGCACTCTCCACAGGTCTCCCACTCGCACTGGCGACCTTGTCCAGGCCGCAGCCACAGCAGCATCACAAGACACAACAACCGACCTGCCATCACTATGCCATCCGTCCCACTGTGCAGAATAGCACGCAACGGGAAAATTGTGTGATTAATCGTTCATTGTCCTGTTGTGGTCATTGGTGACTAAGTTCACCGAGTTCCACCAAATGAGAATAAATTGGTTTTTGTCCAGAAATATTTTTTTAGGCAAGGCTTTTTCGCCGGCGGTGCCTTTTTAGGGTTCCGTACCGAAAGGTTGCCAACGGTACTCTGTTATTCAGACTCCGTCTGCCCGTCTATCTGTCTGTCCGTCTGTCACACTCGACGGTGGTTCGGAACCCTCCGTGTGCGAAACCGACTCGCACCTAGCCGGGTTTATAAAGTCTCAAACTGCATGTCAACATTTATCAAATGAGCCCAAACACGGCGGATTTATCTTATGTGTTTACATGATGCCACCTTCCGGCTCCATCATCAGACTAGCTCCATGAATCATCCATCGAGGATAATCTACTAAATTACATACCTAAAGTAAACCCAAAAGAGGCTCATTTTGTTGGTTTTTATAATGAGTGCGAAATGCAAATTGAGATAAAAAGAAACGTACCGTTGGCAAAGAGCTAGTTTCTGTTTTTTTGATACAGTTTCGATAATGGGTTCCATGGACAATTTAAAGGAACTTCTCTAGTACCCAGTGTTTAAAGAAGTATAATAAAATATATATGTTTAAGCTATTTATTCATACACATTGATTCATGAAGGCGGTAATTATAAATGAGATAAGTTTAGTATACTATTACTCACTTGATGACAGTTATGTAGCTATAATAGGGAAAAATACATAAGTATAAAGCCACATAAGGATGTAGAGTTGAAATATTTGATTCAACATGGTCCACAGGAAAAGATAATACAAAGTTGCGGTAATATAATCGTCATATTACGGTTCAAAAAATCAATACTACTTATATTATAAATGTGAAAGTTTGTGAAGATGTTCGGAGGTTTAGATGTTTGACTGTGACTTCTGTTACTTTCTACGAGCTCCCCATATCTTAACGTTAACTTAGAAGTTTGATTTTTTTACAGCTTCAAGAGACCATAGACCTGAGTATATATTATATTATATATATATATATATTATTTAATCAGGCAGGCAGTTGGTACAACTGCCTGCCTGTAATCAACAAATGCCTGTATCCAGTGAGCTAATAACTTATTGACGTGCTTGAGTGATATGGTTATAGTTTCAACTGGATACCTCTACCCGTTCCCGAAATAAAGGGATACGCGAAGATTTGGTAACTGACGTGACGTTATTCTGCCGTGTGCCCAAGTGTCTCCAAAACCCGTCGATCTAAAGTTTCCGAACAGCTTAACTCATAACCCTACCCACGAAGTCGGGAAAAACACATTACGCGAGACAAAAATGCCCGGAAAAGGTAAACAAAAGTTAAGTGAAAATACGTTCAAAGCCATCCCAAAATTACGAAAAAGCGGGAAGTTCTCCCATACATTACTGTCATCAATAAAGCCTGGACTACATTGAATCAAAACAGACATATGTGCCGATAAATTCGTGTGTAGTTAAGCCTTTGTGCTGTGTTTCGGTGGAAGGGTAGCGTATATATTTCAATTCTTATTCAACGTGTTTCCGCACGAAATAATCTGTTTGTCATTGAATTCTGGATGAATGAGGCCGACCGTCAGTTCCTCTGACGCCGTATTGATTTGTTTGTTGCAAGTGTTTGAGTAATTGCAGGAAGAAGATTGATATTTGTCTTCCATTCCGTTTTGCATCGATACCTACTCGATATGTTTACTTTGGTGTTTTTTTCCTCAGCTGTGGATATCGCTGTTTGCCGATAAGACGGCTGTTTAAAGACTTTTGCTGGCACATGTACGCTCCACTAACCAAAGTATAGAGTCTGTGCGGAAAGAGAATAGGATTTAGATTTGGGGGCGCTGTAATGCTTTTCTACCGTATTTGCCATACTGATTAGGTTAGTTCCAGCGTTTCGCCACGCCTATTCTCTTTCCGCACAGACTCTAGTAGCTTTGACTTTTTAAAACTCGACAACCGCAATTCAGGACTGATTTTTCGCAGGCAACTCTATACCACCGTGTTCGTAATAAAATAGTCTTTATTTTGGCATAAAGTTTATTCATTAACCAGACCAGTGCAAATTACTAATTCGATGTACCTGTTTATACCTGGCTACCCAAAAGTTATGACGGGAAAAATATAGGCAACCCAACGTTTGCATATTCTATAGGCTTCATACTTTTGATTGGTATGTCATTTGTCTATTAACATTTGTCATTAAACGGTAAAAAGTAAAAAAAAATTTTTTTTTAATTAATCTTATTCTGTACTGAATTTTTTTAGGCAACCCACTTGCAATATATTTATTAACATATTTAATTTAATATAAAATACTTTTCATCCATTAACCAGCTTGGTGAAGGTCGTTCTATACTGGGATCCTCTACTATTAATGTAATGTTTGCCAGCGTTTATTAAATTTCTTCCGTTAAAATTGAATACAAGTATTTCAGTTTTTTTGTTACAATAGCGATTTAGAATTACTAGATACGTAAAGTTTCAGTTTCTAAGGACATTTTTTTGACCGGACGATCTTTCGATCATACTTTACATTCGAGCAAACAATTTGCATAAGAACCAATTTAGATCCGTTAGTATACGTACGTAGCACTCAGAAAGCATCTGATACTCAGCAACTACTTAAGTACACTACAATCAAACTGAAGAGCAGTAACGATAAAGAATCGATATGCCCGCGACGCGATGGTCCGGTCTCCAGGGGACCATTACTAGATCTTGCCGTGCAGGAGCGTAGTTCGCAACACCGCCGTGTATCTCGTGCTTAATATACCCGTGAGCTATATTAGCCCCGCACAAAATCTCCTCTGGATAATACATGCATTTTAGACAGGGCTACAACTCACAAGACCTATATACAAACCGTATTCAGCTAGGTACACTGACATTGGTTCGAGTGCCCTAGCACGCCAACGTTTTACTCCCATGGAGCTGAGGTTCAGCTGCGGCCACCTACCTCCATGCAGTCCGACTATTGATTGTAACAGCCTTAAAGTAGCCTTTAAGGCTGTTACAATCAATAGTCGGAGTGTCTTCTTCCTTGTCGTTATCACTCTTGACAGAGTGGTCGTGGTCATCACTTCAGGCGTTGGTGGCAAGCTTCACAACACGCCGCCACTCTTCTCTGATGGCCGCCTTCCTCGTGCATTCATGTAGTGATGATGAGCCATTTACTGCCGCTTTTATCTGGTCAGTCCACCTCATAGGCGATCTTCCGCGTGGCCTGGTACCCTCGACCTTTCCCTGGACCACAAGTCGCTCAATAGCCACCTCCCCTCGGCGGCATATGTGACCAAAAAAGGTGAGGATACGAGACTGTACCAAAGATGATAGACGCTGCTTGATGCCGAGTTCTCGAAGTATAGACTCGTTGGTACGGAATTCAGTCCACGATACTCCGAGCATTCTCCTCCAGCACCACATCTCTAGGGCGTCTATCTTCTTCTTCTCTACTTCCCGCAGGGTCCACGTTTCTGCAGCGTACAAGAATATGGGGAATACAAGTGCTCGAACTAGCCGGATTTTTGTGGCTCTATATATGTTGCGATTCCTCCATATTTTCCTCAACTTGTCCATTGCAGACCTAGAAATTGCCATACGCCTCTTCACTTCGTCGATACATCCACCGTTGTTCGTAATTAAGGCTCCCAGATAAATGTATGATTGCACCACATCACAATTAGCAATTTGTGTAGTTTCTGGCGAATTGTTATTCATGCGGTCGACAATCATAATTTTTGTTTTATTCCGGTTTATCTTAAGTCCGAACTCAAGGCTAACGCGTTCCATCTTGCCGAGAAGTTTTTCCATGTGCTGGGTACTGGTGGCGAACAAAGTGGTATCGTCTGCATATCGCAGGTTGGAGATCTTCAAGCCACCGATCGAGATGCCATCTGTCCAATCTTCAAGTGTGATCCTCATTATGAGCTCTGTGTACACATTGAACAGCAGTGGAGAAATAATACATCCCTGACGGACTCCGGCACTGGGGTGGAAGTGATTGGATTGGACGTCATCTGCGCGTACTGAGGCTGTGCCATCCTCATACAGTCTTCGCAGGAGGTGTACCAGGTGTTTTGGAACACCCATCGCCGTCAGCGTTTTCCAGAGTTTGGGCCACTTGACAGAGTCGAACGCCTTAGAGAAGTCCACAAAGCATATGTAGGCGGGCTTGTTGAATTCTCTGGCTTTCTCTATAATTTGTCTAACTGTCAAAATTTGCTCCCGGGTTCCCCTCCCCTTAACAAAACCAGCCTGTTCAGGAGCAATTTCTTTGCTTAGATAGGGCTTTAGACGCTCGTTCAGTACGTGTAGTAAAATCTTGCTTGCGTGAGAGATAAGAGCAATAAGTCGGTAATTACTGCACGTCTTGGTGGAACCCTTCTTGTGCAAGGGGACTAAAACAGTGTGAGCCCATTCTTTCGGCCATTGCCCCGTGAGCCATATCTTATTGCACAGGGTGTGGAAGATTTGGACGCCATGTTCGCCCGATGCCTTGATCGTCTCGATCGGTATGGCATCTGCCCCTGTGGCTTTGCCGTTCTTCAGATGTTTAATAGCGGCTCGTATTTCATCTTTCAGAATATCGGGCTCAAGATCTTCGTTTCCGGGTTCATATCATATCATATCATATCAATTTATTCATAATATACAATATTATATGTCAATATTACATGTAAAAATATTAAATTCATTAAAAATAATAATCATAAATAATCACTTTTTTACATTTAAAAATTCACTATAACTATAGAATGTGTGCTCGAGGAGCTAATTTTTCAGTCGGATTTTGAATAACTGTAAAGAGGATGCAGAAGTAACTGTCTCTGGTAGCCTATTGTATACCGCCGGGCCCATCACGTGCGTGACTTTGTCGGACTTTGCGAGTCGACGGTCAACTGGAAGTAGCCTATTTGGGTCTCGTAGCGAGTGCGTTGCAGAGTCTGCGCGCTTTTTATAGTTGCATAGGTTGCCGTGCACATATATGGCTACCTGAAGTATAACCATTGACGGCAAAGTCAAAATACCCAACTCCTTAAAAAACGGCCTTACTGATGTATCTCGCGTGACGAGGACTATGGCTCTCACGGCTCTTTTTTGTAGGCGAAAGGCACGTTGCCAGTCTGCGGCGCGACCCCACATCTCCACACCGTACTGCAACAACGAGTGTATGGTCGCGAAGTAACAAGTTCGCACGACATGTCGCGGCACGACTCGGGCAAGGCGGCGCAGCGCAAAGCAGGCGCTGCCTAATCTGCCACAAAGTTTATCTATATGACACGCCCAAGTCAGTTTTCGGTCAATTTGAAACCCCAAGAAGGTGGTCACTTCAACTTGCTCGATAGTTACACCGCCTGTTTGAACCCTAAGTTGTCGTGGTGTACGTCCTCCTAAATAAAAATGTACGAAGTGAGTTTTGCTAAGATTGAGGGACAAGCCGTTCATTCTGAACCATCGAGCCAGTTGGTTTGCCGCCTCGTTGAGGCGGCACTCCAAGTCGTCCACGTTAAGGGCAGTTACAATGCCGGCTACATCGTCCGCGTACATCAAGATGTCGGCAGCAGTAATCGCATCCGTAATAATCGCATTCCGTAGGGGCGTAACACTCTGATTGCGGGTCTTGAAAGAGGGACTGGCAGTATTGTCTCCACGTTTCAGCTATTGCCTCTATGTTCGTCACCGTCTCTCCAGTAGAGTTTTCGATGGCCCAGGTCTTGCAACTCAGGGTTTTTGTGATGGTGCGAATTTTTTGGTGTAAGTCCCTAGATTCGTGCTTATTTGCATGGACTTCCACTTCTGCACAAATGTCTCGAAGTTGGTCGTTCTGGTCTCGCCTACAAGCTTCCTGAATCCTAGCGGACTTTTCGTTGAGGGATCTTATATCAGCTCCAGATGCTTTCATGTTTCGCCTTTCCTCCACAAGACTTAACGTTGCATCACTCATCCAATGCTGCCTTTTCCGTTTCCGTACGTTTACACTAGACTCTTTGACCGAGCTCACCATAACGTTTTTAGCCCGATCCCACAACTGATCTGGAGTCTCTGTGTTGGAGTCCACGTTCGTCCACGGTATCATCGCTTGCTCTAGTACACTTAAAAACTTCGCATTGTCAGTTACTTCAATCTTTCGTCGTGTCTCGAGTTTCCTAACTGCTCTTAACTTTAATTGTACTTTCGATATGAGCAATTGATGATCCGACCCGCAGTCTGCTCCCGGTAGAGTATGAGCATTCTTGATAGATGTTTTCCACCGCGATCTAATCAGGATATAATCAATTTGATTGCGATGTTTGCCGTCTGGCGATATCCAAGTATATAGTCTGCGTCGGTGTTGTTCAAAGAATGTATTGGATATTACCAAGCCGTTATCAGCCACGAATTGAATGAGCCGGTCCCCTCGCTCGTTGCGTTGCCCTAAGCCAAATTTACCTGCACAGTGACTCAGCTGATGAGCATCTGCTCCCACTTTTGCGTTGAGATCACCCAGGATGATCAAAACTTCTCTATTGGCGATCTTTTCGATGGTATTTTCCAGTTTTGTGTAAAAGCTCTCTATCTCATCATCACGTGCAGCACTAGTTGGTGCATAAACCTGAATGATGTTAAAATTCACAGGTGTCGCTTTAAGCTTTATCCTTATTATCCTGTCGCTAACAGGTTCATACTCCATTACACAATTCCTTAGATTTTTTGGAATAAGGAAGGCAACTCCATTTCTGTTGCTATCGTCATTTCCAGAGAAGTATATGGCATGAGTCTCTGAGAGAAAATGACCGTTGCTCTTCCAGTGAGTTTCACTAATGCCGCAGATATTAACGCCGCACCTCGTTAACTCCTTCTCTAGGATATCTATCTTGCCTGGTTGAAGTAGACCGCGAACATTCCATGTCCCTATCTTTTGGATATGCCGCATCTTCATGGTGTCTCCAGTAGCATGTTTTCCATACGTTGCCTGGTCTCCTACAACCGTATGGCCGGTAGCCAATTTCCCACCGTCTGCCCCGGACGCAGCACGGCGCCGGTTGCTAAGCGGATCGCATGGCCTCCTCTGTGTATTTGACTGTACCTTCATGATGACTTTCTTGGGAATTTATTATGCAGTGGTTTCCCCTTGCCTTCTGCATTTAAGCCTTTTAGGGGTTATTTAAATCCCAAGGCCGTTTCAGCCTCTTCCAGCTAGTTGCCCAGCCAGGTGAATGGTTATCCCGCCATTTGCTCGGTCGCCAGAGCCTCGTCTGTTGTCTAGCAGGGAGCACCACGGGGCAGTAATACGCCACCCCGCCGCCATCCGGCGCGCGCAGGTGAGGTTGACAATAGGGTCGGATAAGATCTTAGTTCCGTTCTCCCCTTACTCCCTCGGTCCTCCTAGTCGGAGTGTACAAGCATAAAAAAAAAGTGCACGAACTATAGGTGGCAGCAATAAACGACAAAAGAGACACGGGCGGATAATAAGGGCCGATACAGACGGACTGCAACCCAACTGCAACTCCCTACGATTTGTATGGGAACTGCATCACAACTGCGCAGTCAGCGTGCAGTTGTGATGCAATTCCCATACAAATCGTAGGGAGTTGCAGTTGGGTTGCAGTCCGTCTGTATCGGCCCTAAAGGAAACTATCATGATTGTCAAATCAAGCTGTCAATTCAAATATAGTAAGTCGTAGCTACGCTGACGTTAATGGTCTTTTATCGCGATAAATTAACGGCGTTTCCGGTAATGTGGCCCCCGCATACCCTGTCATGCTTGCATTGCAAGACTTAGATTGGCGGCACCAGTTGGCAGCACCTTCGTCGTGTGCGTTCCCTATTGAAGGGCCATTATCAACTGAGCATCGAGGCAATAAATATTGTTCATCGGACCTCTCGCTCACACTTGCGAGGGTTATGGCGAAATGTAAGTGATGCATGTAGTGGGGTTTTTTTGCTATCAATATACTTATTTCTGAGTAAATAGTGATGCTAGTGGCCTGTTTTACGAAGCTAAGGCAGCGGTCGGCAACCTGCGGCCCGCAGGCCGCATTCGGCCCTTGAACCGCTCACTTGCGGCCCTATATTCCGGTCTGTATTGCCGTCGCTTTATTCCGAATAGTATAAAATCACAAATTATTGACAAAATGCGGCCCACGTCAATTTCCTTATCTAATATATGGCCCTTGGCTGTTAAGCGGTTGCCGACCGCTGGTCTAAGGCAAAGTCCACCACAGCTATGAAAGGTAGCGGAGCGGTGTGCGAGATAAAAATCCACCGGGCAATGGAAGCGGGCTGGGCCCATAACTAGTTAATAAGAAGGAAAAGCCGTCGATCAGAATAAGAGAAGACAATACAATAGAGTAGAGGTGGTATATTCAAAATACTAAACATAAAGTTTTAACATGCCGGGCCGCACGGCAGCTAGGCTAGGCACGTTGATTGCTGTTTTTTTTTATTTCGTACACCGCTCCACTAACTCGTACAGTTCTGGTGGAAACGCAGTTTAACTGAGCAACTACTTAAGTACACTACAATCAAACTGAACGGCGGTAACAATAAAGAATCGATCTACCACAACGCCACGGTCCGGTCTCGAGAGGCCCATTACTAAATAGATCCGTGCAGTGCAGTGGCGTAGTTCACAACTTGGCCATGTATCTCGTCCTTAATATATCCGTGAGTTAGGTAAGTATAATTAGTCTTTTTTCTCAGTCTTTGATGTACAGACTTTGGCTATTGCCGAACACTGATGAGCCTCCCGCTACGAGAGGTCTCAAAAACTTACATCTTCAACTACAACCTGGTGGAAATTCACACGCAGCACTTACCGACTCGCTGGCGTCTTCTCGCATCAACACAGTCAGAGTCTGGGGTCTTTAGCCCGTCGAAATTAGTATATTTGGGACTAAAATGACGGCAAAGTTCTGAGTTATCCTACAGGTCTTTAGCGGTCCCTGCCTTGGTTCGTGAACTGCACCCAAGTTTAGATAAGATTGACTACTTCACTACTTTCTAACCACGACTTTGCATTGCTTCAAAGAACGCTTATCTTACAGATATTGCTTGGAACCTGGAGTAGTTAAACATGAATCAAATTTAAAGCATTAGAGAATTTGCATTTTTCATCAGATATCTAAAACCTTGTCTCATATTAAACGTGGTCATGACCCCCGTATTTTTGTTTGACGATGACGATACGACGATAATGATGATGAATTGATGACGTAAGAAACACCGGGAAAGTAGATACAAGATGACAGGTTTTTCTCCCGAAATGAAAGGGAGATCGCCAATTAAATTTACTTGTTTTACGATAAAAAAGACTAGGAGTCTTTTTTATCGTAAAACAACAATAAAGTCAAAACAAAGCTACTGTAACTACTGTTTATGCAAAATATTGTCTTCGGGTAAGTGTAGGTTTGCACAACAGTAATTTTGACAGGGAAAATTTATGATTTTCTCAGTCTACACGCGACCACGAACGAACTTAACAAATGTAGCAATATACGCGATTTAATTTATTCAGTTTAATTGTTTTATTACTATGAACTATTGATGCCACACCTGGCCATAAAGTGGCTTTTACCGCACGCGACGCGTACGGAAAAAGCCGCTTTCTGATCAAGTGTAGACATAAAATGATGTACACAACACGGGAGGTAATAAAGAAAGCCCTCGATCGTATTTTTACGTCCCTCGCTTGCAGCTCGCGCCTCAAACATCTGCTATCTCGACCTTTCATTGTTTTACCACCTTAGTTGTGTAATGTACTATTCTTAATCGTAACTCAAGACGTCTAGCTAACGATAAGGCATCGATTGGATCGCGAACCGGTGTTACAGGTCTCTGGGGGGCCATTACGAGTTCTTGGTATGCAGGTCTTTTGCGGTCCCCGAGGTACCGGGTCGAAAGGTTATTCTACCGCTTTTTACCCGACTGCGGCGAAGCCCAAAGGAGGGTTATGTGTTTGACCCGTATGTATGTATGTCCGTTCCTGTGTCCGCTCGTAACTACTCAACGGCACATCCGATTTTGATAAATGATACATCATTAGATTCGTCTTGATGGTGCGAGTGTCACTGGGTATGAAGTTTGTTAAAATAAACAAAATGGCGGATTTCATGCAGTTTCAAAATGCACCGCGGTCGGGTTTTTTTTAGTAAAAATATTTATTAGAGTAAGCAGTGCCAATATTATAAACTTTTTAGGGTTCCGTAGCTCAAAAGGAAAAAACGGAACCCTTATAAGATGACTTTGTTGTCCGTCTGTCTGTCTGTCAGTCCCCTTTTTACCGGAATAAAAATCTATATCTTCTGTTTCAATGCAGGACTTGTTCTACTTGCTTGCCAAACAGCTCAATCCATTAAGTTGTTAATGCGTTATTTAGTTACCAACATGCAATCATTTTCACAAACTTTCACATTTATAATACTAGCATTTACTCGCGTCTTCGCCCGCACTGCTCCCGTTACTGTCCCAAGGGAACTATTTATTAAAAATTGCTTCAAGTAAAAGATTTTTCTGCCCTCCGGCCGGCAAGCGTCACCTTGCCGTTTTCAAGATGCCGCTTTCTGGCTCCGTCGAACAGAAAAATAGTATACAAACCTTGGCCAGTAAATAAGAAAGCCTCAGATCACATGTTTGTCGTCCTCGGCTTCGCCTCGGCCGACAATTACATGTTATCTGAGGCATTTCTTACTCTACTGGCCTCGGCATGTAATGTACTATTGTTCTACCGAGATAAAGTGTGATTAGGTGATTTTGTGCGGCGTGAACCTACTATAGAAATGAAGTAGAAGCTGTCATAATACAACAAATTGAAACATTTTTCCGGTTTCAAGTGATGTTGATCGGTGTACTCCCGATGATTCTCGAAGATTAACGACGCAGACGCGACGTTCATAATAGAGATAAATGGCTCGAGCAGATTTAGAAACATAATGAAAGATCTCGTTCGAGTTGATGACCCCGTCGAGGATTAAAAAGTATCAAATTGTGCGGAAATAAAAGAAATGGAGTGATGAATGGATCGAGGGGAATAAGTGAAACGGAGGTTTTTGTTGTTCTGAATGTTAATCGTTCGCACGAGTTCGCTTGCTTTAAATAACTCAATTGAAATTTGAGTAAGTTTATAGTTTAAACGTTATTTCAGTCAACTGATGTGACAGCATAACAGCATGTGAAAAAAAAAATTGAGAACGTTCTCTACCGGTAAAACATATGCACGAGGATAATACGGACTAGGTGACAAAATAC
Source organism: Eudemis profundana (assembly GCA_947034925.1). Lineage (NCBI taxonomy): Eukaryota > Metazoa > Arthropoda > Insecta > Lepidoptera > Tortricidae > Eudemis > Eudemis profundana. The sequence continues at coordinate 811,302 of OX344799.1, forward strand.
ACGTCAAAAAACATGTCTAGCAACAAAATGGTATCGATATTAATGCGTCCGTAGAAATAACCTAATAGTAGGTAACATAGCCACATAGCAAAATAATAACCACATTTTTACAAAAAAAAACCCGACCGCGGTGCACTTTGATACTGCATAAAATCCGCCATTTTGTTTATTTTAACAAACTTCATACCCAGTGACACTCGCACCATCAAGACGAATCTAATGATGTATCATTTATCAAAATCGGATGTGCCGTTGAGTAGTTACGAGCGGACACAGGAACGGACATACATACATAAATACAGGTCAAACACATAACCCTCCTTTGAGCTTCGCCGCAGTCAGGTAAAAAAGGGGGAAAAAGGCGAATGGAACAACAAATATTTGGAACAAACCTTTTGGGTAGCTAATCGATACAATCTGTCGAGGAACCAGGAGGCGATCCGGTCTTTCTTGTTTTCAAAGATGTAGATACATTGTAAAATAATGCAGTAATTCGAGCAGAAAAGGGAAGAGGGATGATAAATGGAAAAAAGGTTTCGTTTCCGAAGCTGACGGGCGAGACACGGGCGAATAGTGAGACGAAGTAAGAGAATCTTAATAGGAATTCAACGAATCGTATCGCATTGTATCTTAAATGCTTCGTCAGCTTGATGTTATTTCGATATTACCTCTAGTGGTTCTGTAAGCTGTAGACCTCGCGAGACCAATCGAAAAATTCCAAAAACAGAGTTGACAAAAAATAAAACTGGACAAGGGCGAGTCGGACTCGCCCACCGAGGGTTCCGTACATTTGTAGGTATATTAAAGTACCCTATAAATTTTGAGTCGCTTAGTAAACCCTATTTTATGATTTAACTAGCGACCCGCCCCGGCTTCGCACGGTGTTACTCTATTATATTATGCATGTATTATACATATAAACGTTCCTCTTCAATCACTCTATCTATTAAAAAAACCGCGTCAAAATCCGTTGCGTAGTTTTAAAGATTTAAGCTTACATAGGGACATAGGGACAGAGCGACTTTGTTTTATACTATGTAGTGATTAAAAATGTTATAGTTTTTAGATTTTTCCCTATATTTGTTGTAATAAGACGGTATTATTTGCCAAATTTCATTGTTCTAGGGCAACGGAAAGTACCCTTTGAATTATGGTTTCCTTGAAGGTGTCGAAATTTACATTTTTGCAGCATAAACGATGTATTTTTTTACGTTAATTTAGAAATTAGATTTTTTTGACAGCTTCATGGGATCGGTAGACCTGAGTATATTATACTCAGGTCCCGACGTATACATTTTTACTTAGAAAATATCTTTTACCATTGACACAAATCAATGAAAGTTAAAATATAATTAATTCATAGCTTAAACGATACCGGTAATTTAAGGTAACGGTAAATCAATGTAAAACCTTAACTAAACCAGTCTGTATGTAGGTTGATGTCAGTTGCCTGTCATCGGCACCAGTGACGTAAATAGGGCGGTGCCACCGGTGCCCAGGCACAGGGCGTAGACTCTGGGGGGCGCAAGAATGGCCAGACCAGGCAGGAACCTAGGTAAAAAACAAGGGTGCAGTTATAGAAGCTCGCACAGGGCGCAGAAAAGGCTACTTACGGCACTGATCGGCACCAAAAGTACGCTGGATGTTAGGAATGAATACTTTTGTCATAGTCTCTAAGGCTTAATAGAAATTCGTTGCATCGTACCGCATCGTATCTTAAATGTTCTGTCATCAAAACAACAATACAATTCTTTCCACTCTTGTCGTTAAATAATACAATTTGCTCTTAATGTCAGTTCCTGGTACGCGTAATGTAGATATCTTAAAGGTCAGAGATTATTAACAAGCTATCATTGCACTGATACTGCAATGGAAACGTTTTTATGATTACTGAAATTCAATGTTCATAAAGTTAATAAAACAATTAGTATGTAGGTTTCATCTTTGAAAACCCGTCTCTGAAAAAAAAACGGAATAACCACATTTTTACTAAAAAAAACCCGACCGCGGTGCACTTTGAAACTGCATAAAATCCGCCATTTTGTTTATTTTAACGAACTTAATACCTAGTGACACTCGCACCATCAAGACGAATCTAATGATGTATCATTTATCAAAATCGGATGTGCCGTTGAGTAGTTACGAGCGGACACAGGAACGGACATACATATATACATACATACATACATACATACAGGTCAAACACATAACCCTCCTTTGGGCTTCGCCGCAGTCGGGTAAAAACAAGTGCGAGTCGGACTCGTCCACCGAGGGTTCCGTACAACCCTATATACATGTTGGTTTCCTTGCGAGTGTCGAAATATACGTTTTTGCGGTATAAACCTAGAAATTTGATTTTTTCACAGCTTCAATGGACTATAGATCTGAGTATATGGTTTAAAGGACAATGCTCACGTAGTATGGAAAATTAACCCAAGCCCGGCGCAAACGAAAAGTAACTCAAATTATAGGTAAAAATAAGTAATTAATGACTGCATAGGGGGCACCATCGAAATATTTTTTATAAAGTGTGAAATTGCTATTCAAAGTTTTGCAGCGTTCATGTATGTAAATGTTGTCGCGCGCGCGCGTAAATACTGCGCATGATCCACGCATTGTCGACTTGAGTGAGGCTTCAAGCTACTGTCTCACGCTTCAACGGCTGGACCGATTAAAATGAAAGCAAATTGGGTAGGTAGATGTCATTAATTTTTTAAATTTATATTTTATATTTATTTATTAAATTTAGATGTCAATAATTTTGGTAAAAAAAAGGTTTATTTAGTAATACTTACCCATTTTATCAATTTAATTATCCATTATTAAAACATTAATATGATCCCTGCAAAACATCGAGAAGCAATTTCACACTTTTAGAAAAATATTTCTATGATTCCAACTATGCAGTATTTGATTACTCATTTTTAGTAATAATTTGAGATACATTTCATTTCCGCCGGGCCTGGTTTTTTTTGAGCATTGTCCTTTCATCTCGATATCTCCACGCGTTCCCAAGATAAAAGAGTCTTGAGTGAAGACTCTTGATAGACGGACAGGCAGACGGACAACAAAGTGATCTTATAAGGGTTCCGTTATTTCCTTTCGAGGTACGGATCCCTAAAAACGACTTAATACTATTCACAACCAGTGACACCTAAAAAAAAATAATCCAATTGAAAACAAAATCCTTTTCCAAACATATGTACACCCCAAAGTCGCTACAAACATGGTACAAACAGAAACATATATCGCGGAATCGGCAGGTTAAGCCACAGTCGATTGAAACTGCGCTGATGGATGTCTGCCCCCGTATAAGCCCGGGAGATTTATTGCGGTCCACCGAAAGAGATATTGGTGGCCGGCTTGCTAGTTTCCAGTATTGTCACGTCTGTCATAACGTCATCAGATCCTGGGTCGATCAACTTTTTTACCCACACGACGCTGTACGCAACTTTTAATTTTCGTTGTAAAATAAAGCCTTTAAATAATGGTTTGTCCATATTTAAATTTATGGTGTATGTTAGAACGTTGAATGCCCCGTCTCATAAACCTAATAAATAGAGAAATATCCCATTAGAAGTTCCATTTCTTGGTAAATCCAGAGACATTTTCGGTAACGCCAGATACGTCAAAAGTGTGGGTCTAAAAGTTGATTCACCCTCCTGCGAGTGGTTGCCATCTTCTCAATCTCAAAAACCAGTAATAACTGGTTTTGATTTGTAATTAGAAAGAAAGAATACATTTATTGAACAACGTATTATACAACAATGACAACGAAAGACTAAAATATGAAATTAGAGAGTTGAACCAATGCCTGAACTGACTAGGATTCCCTGTATCTCAGGTAAAAGGGACTATCAAAAATGTATAATCTAATACTAAATATTTACATATTAAAATATGCAGTTTAATACAATTCAAATCTTATTAACTAGTATCAGTTTGAATCAATGTGACATGCTAGCATCTATGTCAGCAGAACTGTAAACTGGACCAAAATCTATGTTGCATTTTTCAAGTTTGTTTTTATTTCATTTAGAGCATGGTTTCTTAAACTATGGTCCATGGACCCCTTAGGGGTCCGTGATACGAGAAAAAGAGTTCCGTGGCTATGCACACAACACCAACTTTCATGTGCTTGATTTTTTTTCTCTAAACTCTATTCGGAAAGGGTCCGTAAGGTTTTCGAAATAATGTACGGGGTTCGTGACCAAAAAAGTTTAAGAACCTCTGATTTAGAGGTTATATAGTAAATAATTAATCTGCAAATTTAATGTGTCTTTCTATATCGAGATGGGATCGTCGATAAGCCTACCTGATCTAGTAATAGGGTAAAACCCACCTGAAAGTGGATAAAGACTTAGCAAAAATTGTAACTAGTCACGAAAAAAAAAAATGTAAAAATAAAATGGTCCATAATTTGTATCTAATGTTTTTATCAATTGTTGCATCATTGTTATACAAAACCAGTCGAACTCGCGGCGACTGGTTTTGTATGGAACTTCGCTTCTAACTCGCCCGTAAATCGCAAGTGTGATAAGGCACTTATACCACGGTATACGTTAGTTTTTAGGATTCTGTACCAAAAGGAACCCTTATGGTGCGACTCTGTCTGACTGTCCGTCTGTCACAGCAAGATATCTCAGGATCTACTAATCCTATCGACTTGAAATTTGGTATAGTGTTAAAAGTCGCTAACTCGAGCCTATTGGATACAAAAATATCTTATACCTTTTTTACTTTTCTTTTAAAGGGGTCCGAAATGGGATGTGGAAAAACAAAAGTAGAGCTATTATATCGAGTGGGATATCAAATGAAAGGGCTTAATTTGTCGTCTATTCCAAAGCCATTTTTTTTTTGTTAATTTTGTACTTTTTGATTTATGACCAAAAACGTTCAAAAAATACCATTCCCCCTATTTTCTTCGAAGTTACTGAACAGAAAAATCTGTAATAATTATAAATTATTAATATCATCCTAAATATTACACAGGAAAAATAAGACGGTTTTCCTAAATTGTATCGTTTTTTAGAAATTTTCAAAAATCGTACCACATACTTATTTGCTCGTACTAAGCTAACCGCCGTACAGTTTTCAGCACCCTCGGTGCACGAGTCAGACTCGCACTTGACCGGTTTTTCTTCCAAAAAAAGGTACATCGGGAGCGCGCATGTGTGCGCGCCGTGTACGGATGCACCACAGGCAAGCATTTGCCCCTGCGCGCCCATGTCACAGTATGGAATGCACTCACACAGACGTGGGATCGTGCGTCTGTGTAAATACGTGTCGCGCACTCCTAAACGGCCGAAGTCGTACTACTTGGTTGTCTTTATATTTTGCTTATACGTTTCAATAGGCTAGATGACTAAAAAAAACTGTTTAGTCCGTCTGTTACATTTTGAAAAAATATTGTACACGTATTTTTTGTTTTGTTTGACAAACAAAAACTGACGAGGATAGAGTGCTTAGAAGTTTCGAGTGACGTCACTCTTGAGTACAAATTGTACTCAAGAGTGACGTCACAAGCCCCCACTCCAGAAGTTTGATAATCTATAACTTTGTCGATTTTTAATATTTTGATAAACCAAAAAATACGTGTCCCATATTTTTCCATAATCTAACTGACGGACTAAATAGAATTACATATTTTTAACCCAGTCATCATCCCTATTGCACTGATAATTAGCGGTTGGGCTTTACAATAGACAAAAATGCCATTCATCGGAACTTAAGCTCTGAAGATTCGGACACCTTGAATATTTTTTCATCACACGTGCTCGAAAATGGTGTTGTTACACGTAGGTTTTGCGGGCCGTAATGAACTATTATGCCCTAGGGCGTAATTGTTTTTTTTTCTAATTTGAAAACGCTGTTTCTCTTTTACTCTTATTTGTCATGCTTAAAAGAAAAGGCCAACCTTATTTTATCACTGAAATATTTATTTAAAGAGAACTGTTATTGCAAATACATGTAAAGACATATTTCGGTAACATTAAATTAACGTTTAAATAGTGTATTTCAGTATTTTAAAAATATAAAATCAACTAAAATAGCCGTTTTAGGTCTTTACCGCTATGGTTTCCGAACGTGACTTGGCATTCGCATTGTCTATGGATATATGTCACTAATGTCACTTTCTGTTTTAAAATTTTCGCATACTGGGTGGATTAGTAAGGTTAGGTATTTATTTATTTAGATTTCCTCACAAGTATGATGAAAAACATTGTGTGTGCCACGGGCGGTAAAGGAATTACAAACTCGTGTTATTAAAGCCCTTAGCTTAGCCTCGGGCTTGTAACAAACACTCGTTTGTAATTTCTTCATTACGGCCCTAGATACACAATGTACTATACGCGATATAATCAGTTTATGTTGATTTATTACAATTAGTTATAATCGCGAAAATCAAAGACAATATTTCGAGAAGCTTGTAAAATATGACGCAATAGAATATAATTATGTCTTTTTAACGTATATTGTGTAATAGCCAAGATAACCCAATGGTTTCTGTAATATTGATAAGAACTAAAGTTATTGTTTACCAATAGCTACCACTATCCACCATAGCGATATCAGGCGACCCCGGGCCGACGCAAAGTCATGATTGCGCAATTTGTGCCATCAAAGTTACATAATAACATGTCCCGGACAATGTCACTATTTAATATATATGTTTCCTATCCTTTTATGGTGAATAATCAGAAGATCCTGTCCCATTAAAATGTCATTTTTGGTTTCCACGTATTCGAGCAGGTCAATTCTTCATACAAGGGTCAATTGCAGAAAAAATGTACCTTTTACTTTTTTTGTTTTTTTTTTTTTTTGATAACCTGACATGCCTGTAGGGCAACCTCGTTGGGGCCCTCCAACAGGATGATCCTAACTGCACGAGGGGGGCTAGTCCCCCGCGGGTGCGGATATATTTACTTTTTTTGTCTGATCATGGTGTGTCTTATACCATTTTACTCAGAATCACGAGCACTGTTCACTAAATATAGGAGAAAAATCGTAACGAAACTGAGAAAAAATAAAATCTCAGTTTCGTTACGATTTTTCCCCTATATTTAGTTTGGGCGTAACGAAACTGAGAAATTCAAAATTTGTACGGAAAAGTTGGGACATTTTGCACTACTTTTTTTATTGCATAAATGAAAAGTGCTCGTGATTCTGAGTAAAATGGTGTAAGACACACCATGATCAGACAAAAAAAGTAAAAGGTACTTTTTTTCTGCAATTGACCCACAAACCAAAAGAAGTTCATCATTTCCTTTCAGGACATCGATCGTGGTTAAAATGTGTTTAATTTTATAGCTTGATACATTTTGTCTGCGCGAAATGACGTGAGAACTCTCAAAAACTCAAAATTAACGTACATTCCGACGTTTTTTGCGTTCAATGTTAATGGCCTACACTACGCATATTTACCGTCTCTAAAAATAGCAACATGATATTAGAATTAATAGTAAGGTACGAAGCTTTATTAAATACAAATTTGCTCTTGGCATTATCTCAAATTATTTTAACTAGATGTTATGACAACTGCTCAATGGTTCCATTATACTTACATAACATTAAGATTATATTATTTATCGTTCCGTAGTGATGAGATAATATCAATATTATAATGTTTACGAGTATGTGACTCTGCCCGGCATATCCAGTTTGTCGTCGACTCTGGCACGAAGCAGTCATGGCGCAAAAAGTCGCTGTAGTCACCGGCTCCAACAAGGGCATAGGATTTGCCACCGTCAAAGCTCTCTGCAAGAGATTCGTTGGAACTGTGTACCTGACATCCAGGGACGAAGGCAGAGGCAAGGCAGCGGTAGCTGAACTCAACCAACTGGGACTCAAGCCGGCGTACCATCAGCTAGACGTCACTGACAGAACCAGCGTGGAAAAATTCCGGGATCACATCAAGAAGACTCACGCAGGTATCGACATTATTGTTAATAACGCAGCAGTTGCAAACTCCGAGACTCTTTACAACGATTATGATGAATGCAAATACATCGTCGATATCAACTATAAGAGCTTGCTGACCATTCAAGAGTTACTCTTCCCGCTTATCAGAGACAATGGCAGAATCGTGAACATCTCCAGCGACTGCGGACATCTCTCTAACATTAGAAATAAATACTGGATCGAGAGACTCTCCCGGAAAGATCTCACCGTTAAAGATGTTAACGAATTCGTGGACTGGTTCTTGGAATCCGTGAAGAATGGTACTTTCAAACGTGAAGACTTCGCCGATGAGGGCACGGTAGCTGCGTATAGGGTAGCCAAGGTCGGTGTGAGTGCTCTGACTATGCTGCAGCAAAAGGAGCTCGAAGGTCGGAACATTTCGGTGAACTCCATGCACCCTGGACTAGTTCGGACGGACATGACATTAGGAGCGGGATTCTACAGCATTGATGAGGCGGCAGACACGCCTGTCTATCTCGCGCTGGACGCTCCGGCGACCCTGAAGGGGGCTTACGTGTGGTACGACAAGAGAGTGCTGGACTGGTACGATTATAAGGCGGATTGGTGGTTCAAAACAAGTACTCTGAACGCTTGAAGAAGCTACGGCTGCAAAAATCAACAATATCACCACACATCAATAAAGGAATCGCCTGGTAGCATATAACACAGATCAATGCAGACACAACCGTTTTCCAGCAGTGGGACAAAACAGAGACGACAAGACACTAAGAATAATAATAATTTGGATCACATTTATACAATAAAGGTACTCACTATTTATATTTTGTTTTATTTAAATAATTGTGTAATATGTTGATTTAAATTTTCACGATTTTCACTCACTATTCTATGAAAACTTGCGTAATTATATACTCGAGATTCCATTGATACACTCACGGACAATGAATTCGGGTCACTCTCTATATAATTGTCCATAGGAAATTACCCGAATTAATTGTCAGTGAGTTTAGGTATTACATACCCGAAATATTTGCTCCTAAGTGTACGAGGGTCGTCTGAAAAGTTTCTAGCCTCACAATGAATAATAACTAAAAATATATAAATCACTTAGTTTGGTTGGAACTAGATCAATGTGTGCAAGACTAACCTAGAGATTTATTTTAGTAGGTTTGTGGACACATTTTTTAATAAATGGAAGAATTATTGCCAAGTACCAAGATTAAAAATTACTCTGGCTGTAGTTTTCCCATGTTGTCATATATATGTCGCCGCCAACTAGCTTAATTAGCCATTTAGTTAACTGCCTAGCCTTGTCATTTAAACTTTAGGTTAGGTTTGTTAGTTAGCTTGTATCCCTCAGACTTGCTGGCGAGTCATAATTTACTGAAAATGCTAGGCATTTAACCAAATGGCTGATTAAACCAGTTGGCTGCGACATATATATTTTTTAATAAAACCTTTTTTCGACCTCTACAAACTTAGCGTAGTCCGACTAAACAATCGCGTAGTCCGACTACACAATCAACGAAAGACGAGCATAAGTGTGTAACTGTTATGTCACACAGGAACTGTCCAAGGTCTGACCAATCGAGACACGATACGACGACAACGTGACTACAGACTCGGTGACCGTGAACCGAGAACATTCCACGATGTTACGTAAAATAGGTTATGTTGAGGAAAAATACTTAAAACCGGCTGGTTATGTGCCTTTATACTTCCTTGCTTGTTTTACTATACTTATATTTCGGTATGTTTTAGGTAAAAAACAAATACATACTCTTAAATCGCAGATATTTAGACTAAAAAATGGTTATACACGGTTTACCCTTGAATTGCCGACAGACATTTAATCGAATATTATTTCAAAGGCAACGTTCCGAGGATTTTCATTTCATCGACAAGTCATTGCGTCGATGAATCATTACTAGTTCATTTAAATCAGTGTTTTTTAATTGGTACTTGTGTTATTTCGTATACATTTTATATCATGTTTTTTCTTTACGGGTATTTTTATTTCATGTTGCTTTGAATGTAATAAAATTTATTCCGCATGTAATTATTTAAATTTGTAATCATTTCGGGTTTACCCTTGAATTGTCGACAAACATTTCATCGACATATCATTTCATCGAAATATCATTTCATCGAAAGTTAATTTTCTCTGAAACCATATTTTTCTATAAATTAATATAAAACAAACCTAACCTAATCTACATGATGACTCTTTAAAAAATCCTGAAAAGTTAACGGTTTCGGAGAACAAAGTTGTCGACAAAATGAAAATTCGATGAAACGTTTGTCGGCGAAACAAGGGGACACCAATGTTTCGTTATCGAAACTAAACGCAGTCACGTCAATCGGTTCACTCTGCACGGTTATAGTGTGTGGGTAGTTTTAGATATCAAATTGTTTATCTGGTCGAATGGTTGGATTTTGTATATATTTTATATCATGTTTTTTCTTTAGGTATTTTTGTTTCATTTTGCTTTGCATGTAATAAAATTTATTCCGCTGAAAATTATTTAAATTTGTAATATTATATTTCGTTATCGAAACTAAACGCAGCCACGTCAATCGGTTCACTCTGCGCGGTTGTAGTATGTGGGTAGTTTTAGATATTAAAAATTGTTTACCTATCTGGTCGAATGGTTATGGGAATGGTGTCATTATAACACCTATTTATTATTGTTTTATCGTATAGAATTCGCTAAAAAAAATAATAGTGACTTTCCGTATCTCCGGCGCTGCGGGAACAGCAGCCCTTCCGCCCTTGCATGACGACGCACGGTCACTTCGCTCGGCTCCGCAGCTTCGGCTTGTTGGTCGCCTTCGGCGACCAGCCTCAGCCGCTCGCCTCACTCGTTCCCGCGCTTCGTCATGGCGGGCGAGGGCTGCCCTCCCTCCGCGCCTCCGGCTCTATAAAAACACTCTAGGGCGCGCAGTGTCGGCACGCGTCCTAACCAGCGAGAGCCCTAGATTCGGACTTTCGCAGGCTAATATTGTATACATAAATCATTATATAATTCATTATTTACGTCCCTCGCTTTCAGCTCGGGCCGCAAACTTCTGTGATCTCGGCCTTTCTTTGTATTACCACCCTAGTTATGTAATGTACTATTGAAAATTCTTACAACAGAAAAATGTGACAATGTATAGTACGACATATAAAAATGTATTAAAGTAATACGTCGAATAAATGAATTGCAATGTTTAGTAATTGTGCCAATTAAAACAATTTGAAACAAATCAGCGATCAAGTAATATTCGTTGAATAGTATTTCTACGCAGTAAGAAAAATTGAAATGAATAGTAAATGAAACAAAAAAACGCCAAACAATATTACTAGTACTAAAGTTTCGATGAATCGTTGTCGATGAAATAATATTCGATGAAAAGTTTGTCGGCAAAACAAGGGTACACCGGTTATACACTTTACTTGCCAAAATTTCATTTGCCATAATTTTATCTGCCATATTAGTCAACATCCATAATGTTGTTTCTCATATTTTAATATGACATACTCACTGTTTACTATATTAATCATAAGCCAGAATCTTTGTTTCCCTATAAAATCAATGATATCAATTGTCATCACCATTGTGATCCATAATTATCACATGCTATATCATCATTTGCCATCCATGTAAATGGTAATTACTAACATAATATACAGATAAAGGTAATAAGTAATAAATTGCATCAATCAAGCAAGAATGGCGGATAGGTAGGTTAGAAGACTTAAGGCGGGAGCGGAGCGAACCGGAGCTCCCGCCGTAGTTTTCGAGGTTATGTTTTCTTATAAAAGAGCGGTAAATCTTGTTTACTTGTATGTTATCATCGTATATTTAAATATTCTATTCAATAAAATTATTCCACTTAATAATATGGACAACAATACGTATGTCATTCGAATCACTATGGCATGTAATGTTTGAGTAAACAGGAGTATGTCAAATAACTTTTATGGTAAACGAAACATTCTAGCAAATAAAATTCGGGCAAGCGAATTTCGAGCAAACAATAGACAACCCTTAAAAATACACAAGTACAGTCATCAAAACAGGGACAAAAGTTATATTACAATAGCACGTCTGTGTGAGTGCAATCTATACTGGAGCATTCTTACGCATTCTTATTTCTTTGCTTGTAGTGCGTTCGTACACGGCGCGCACACATCCAAGCGCGCGATGTACCTTTTGTAGGAAGAAAAATGACTGCTATTATACTGTGCTTTCGGCTTGCAGAAGTTAAAATCGGGTAAGTACGTATCAAGATACATAAGGTCAAAAATATACGGTTAAAATGAATAAAATCGAAATGTAGCAATTCAAAATATATAACGGGTCTAAATCTAAATGTATATAAAGTTAAATCAATCAATCATTATTCATTTTGATTCTATATATTTTGAACGGATTATATTAGGTTTAAGCCATTGTTGTTTCTTCCTATTCGCGATTCTGCACAAAATAAATTCCACACAACTGAATTTAATCTCATGCGTAATGCTTCACAGTCGTTATTTCTACGCAATCTTGTTTCTTCCTAGTAGCGATTCTACACAATATGAATTCCACACAACTGAATTTAATCACATGCGTTATACTTCGCCATTCTGTAATTATTATTTTTTAAATCTCATACATAACCGGGAGTCGAACCCGGTCGAAATTGGGGCGGAGAAATATTTTTTTAAAGATTTCGACTAGGAAAAAACGAGATAGTATAGAAGATAGATAGAATAAAAGATAAAGATAGTAGCGCGAAGTATAAAGCATGTGATTAAATTCAGTTGTATGGAATTCATATTGTGTAGAATCGCTACTAGGACGAAACAAAATTGCGTAGAAATAACGACTGTGAAACATTACGCATGTGATTAAATTCAATTGTGTGGAATTTATTTTGTGTAGAATCGCGAATAGGAAGAAACAACAATGGCTTAAACCTAATATAATCCTTTTGAACGTATGTGTTTTGAACTTATATTTATATACAAGTTGACTGTATATAATTATGATACTTACCCGGTAAAACCCTTGTAATTAGATAAGGTACAGGTCAAAGTTTTTTTTGCGATGGGAAAATGCATTACGCATACCCCTCGGGCCTAGGGAGGCCAGATGTTGGTAGGGGAGGTTATGTGGGGCTCACTCCTCTCGCACACCCTCTGCTAGTCAGAGGGGGGGGGGGAGCATATCCACTAAAAACCCACCGGCGTTTCTCCGCATGCCGTTTGTTGGGGGCGCAGTGGGCTCGTAGCACTTCTACCACTGGTGCCCTCCGGCCCTTACTCCTTACAGATAACCGTGGCTAGATAACTAGTGAACTGTGAAGATTTTTTTTCCTTGGAGATAACTAGTTATCTCCGAGGATTTTATATTCTTCGCAGATAACTTTTTTTTTTAACAGTTTTCTTTGAGGAAAATCCAATCCTTGTAGATAACTGGTTACCTCCAAGGATTTTATATTCTTTGCAGATAACTATTATTTTTTTAAGTTTAGCTAGCTAGTTATCTCCGATGAATACAATTTAATCTCAGAAAACTTAAAAAAATAATATTTATCTGCGAAGAATATAAAATCCTTGGAGGTAACCAGTTATCTACAAGGATTGGATTTTCCTCAAAGATTTATTATTATTATTATTATTATCTTCTAGGAAAAAAAATCTTCACAGTTCACTAGTTATCTAGCCACGGTTATCTGTAAGGAGTAAGGGCCCTCCGGCTGCCCTGGCTTTTATGGCCGCCAGGACTCCCGCGCTAATGAAGGGAGGGATCGGAAACCGCCACGATCCCTCCCCCAGACGTGTGGAGTCCAACAGTGTGGGCCTCTCACCCACGACTCCATCTAAGTAGTACCTAGCCATCTTGAATGTTAAGTCCAAGGACCTTAAACTAAATAGCCGGACGTAGCCTCGCTAGCAAAGAACTGAAGCACCTCTAGTCCGCCGGTTTTCTACGCTGGTTGTTCAAGTCAATGTGTAACGTGCTGTGGGTAGCAGGAAAAAACTTTTAGACGTGTGCGTGCGGCTCGTAAGTACATAGCGACCGGCCCTGCAAACTCAGAACCGGTATTTTGCAAAAAACCCCGAAATAGCCCAATATTTTGAATTATTTCATGCTTTTTATGTAGGGCGCAATAATGTATTTAAGTAATGATTTCGTATTATTAGATTGTCCGATTAAAAAATAGAATAGTAAACGAAAGAACGTAAAGAACGGAAAAAAATACCTGTATTTTTGTATTGAGAAAAGTTGGCATCAGGGTGTCAACTATAGACATTAGCGTGACAAACACTGAGACGTTTACCATTGCGTTTACCTTATTTGTTTATTTTATAATGCATTCCTCAACAACTGGTCGAAATAAGCGTCTAAAGGAGACATCATTGCTTAAATTTGTGCGTCTAAAACTTTTACTTATTCGAAAATAAACACATTGGTTTAATGAATTTTATCACAGAATATATTTATTTTGATAGCAACACCCAAAACCAATTTTATAATTGCAATATCTTAAAAAATACGACATATGAGACGAATAAGTAGAATTGTAAAAACTAACATTATCACGTGACGTGACCACTCAGGCAATGTGTACAGGAAATATAGGACCGGTCCAATAGAGCCATAGTGTTTGAAAACCGACTCAATTTTGAAGTAATAATCAGCTTTATAGTCGTACCAATCTAGAACTTTCCTGTCAAACCAGATGTAAGATCCTTTTATTGTGTCAGGAGCATCCAACACTAAGTAAACGGGAGTTTCCGCAGCATCATCAGGACTAAAGAATCCTTTACCTTGTGTCATGTCAGTCTGCACCAAGCCAGGATGCATCGAGTTGACCGAGATATTCCTCGACTTCAATTCCTTCTGTTGAAGTATCGTCAACGCACTAACAGCGACCTTAGCGATCCTGTAGGCCGCTGCAGATCCCCCATCCGCCAAGTCTTTTTTATCGAACGTACCATCTTTAACGCTATTCAAAAACCAATCCACGAACTCGTTTATATCGTTCACTGTCAAATCTTTGCTTGATAACTTATCCAACCAGTATTCATTCCTTATATTTGATAAGTGTCCACAATCGCTAGAGATATTTAAAATTCTTCCGTTCTCTCGTACTAGTGGGAATATGTGTTCTTGAATCGTTAGTAAACTTCTGTAATCGATGTCTATAACTTGTTTGGCGTCATTGTATGTTGTTTTAAGTGCACTTCCCGATACAGCTGCGTTGTTGATAAGAATATAAATACCTCCATGTTTTTCTTTCAAGTGATCTCTGAATTTGGTGATGCTGGTTTTATCGTTGATATCCAGTTGGTGGTATTCAGGGTTTAAGCCAAGGGATTTCAGCTCGGCAATAGCGTTGGCGCCTCTGGTTTCGTCTCGTGATGTGAGGTACACTGTGCCGTCGAATTTCTTGCATAGCGCCTTGACTATGGCAAGACCTATGCCCTTATTGGCTCCAGTGACAACGGCGACCTTCATGACCGCGTCTGTCGAAGTGTTGGCGTATACTGGTTATAATCCAGCAATTTACGTAGATAAGGTGTGTTGTTATCGAGAATTAGCACCGTATCAATGCAGTTCTAAAAGGCACTAAGTGTCTATTGTTTAATTTTAAAATATACCCTTAGGTAAAGATAATAAAGTCCATTATTAATTGGCCGTTCTAATGATACTTTGCAATAAGACTAACGAGTTTGTACTTTAAACGGTAGTCCATTAAATCATCATTTCATTATGTAGATAAACATAAACAACATGTTTCATTAGATAAACAATTATTTATAGAATTGGATACAGGTGCTCTATTTGATACGTTCCAATTCCAAAGTCATGTAAAAGTACCTAAGTACTCTCGAAAACAGAATGTACATACGCTTTACAAAAAATCTGTACAAAGTGTATCTATATTCTCAATTCTTGGTTATTTATTGTTATTTGACAGCCCTATTTTTGAGGATGTATTGGAAATAAGGTATTGTGAAATTTGGTTCTAACGAACCAATAGCCGAGCGACTACTAGCACCAAATTTTACCCCAAGGGGCTTTAGTTTAGCCAGCGAGCAGAAAGAGCACGCGTTATGCGATAGAGAGAGCCCGTCGGATCCGGTGCGTTCCGTCCGGTGGTCGGACCCGAATGTCCGTTTTGTTAGAGAGAGAGAGAGAGAGAGAGACTTCTGTACGTAGTAATATTACTTATGCTGTGACCAGAGTGCATATTCATTTTTTTAATGTGCTCGCTATTACCCTCAGGTTTGATTAAAGCCATAAGCAACCCCATTAAATGTAGAAGAAAACCTTTTTCACACCAGGAGGTGTGAATAGGAATTCAGATAAAAACATTTTCCTTCCTCATACAAGGGATCAAAGTGGTACTTTTCTTTTCAAGGGCTTTAATGTGTTTTATTAAATTTTTGGATATTTTCCCGATAAGACATCGTACAATAAGGTACCGTGTTCAATATATATATTTGCTCAATACTTTTTTTCTTACAGTTTAATGTTAAAAAGATTGTGTCACACTATGGTAAAATTTAGGCTTGTGCGCGCTTGTTCATTGAACGGATCGCTCCGAACTTAGTACAATCGGGTCAATGTACTAGTTCGGTCTTTTAGTTCCTTTAGTTCACTAGTACACTAGGTACTATTTTTATCTAAGCGTGGCTCCAGTTTCGTTCTGTACTGTTCCGCTCTGTCCGACCGCACCGACGGATCTATTCTGCCGCCAAAACGCAAAAGGGCACAACTAACATTTTTTTTTCGACATTGAGTTATATACATATTAGGAATCAGCGAAATTTACTGATTCCGAATATGTAAAAATCTTGGTGTCGAAAAAAAATGTTACATGTGCCCTTTTCCGTTATGGCGGCAGAATTCCAGCGTTGTAGGTACTGTTGCGTTCATTTTTCTCACTCATTCATTCCGAGCTGTTACATGTCGGATGTTCGGCAGTTGATCGGGCTTGATACTTTAATGTACTAAACGTACTAAAGAGCTGAAAAGAAACGGTATAGTTCGTTCTAGTACATTGAGCGGAATTCATATTTATGTTATTTATTTTCATCTTGGGGATACAATGTTAAAGACATTGCATCCCTTGCTACTTTTAGGATTGAACTTTAGAATCTCTCGCTACGTTCAGGATTGAATGTTCACCCTCGCCATAAATACGTAATTTCGCCGTCTTGTGACACCATGTAATTGTTTTTTAGAAACAAATGAGCATTTAGTTACGCAAACGTGTGATTCCACACGAATGTAGTAAACTGAGGTTGCGTTTAACCTATATTGTTTGAATACGTTGAATCCCGATTGCGTTAAAACAGCGGCTGTGTGTAATCACGAATGTAGTAAACTGCAGTTGCGTAGAACCCATATTGTGTAGAATCACGCATAAAGCGTGTCACACACTAAGCAGATACGATAAGATATCTGTATCTGAACGCATATCTGTCAATATCGCTCCCTATACAATTCAATGAGCTAACACACACAGCGCAGATAACTTATATTTTATCGTGAAGTATCTGTGGGCACCGACATATATCGACAGATGGCAAAGATATTATCTGCATATATAAATTGATGTAATAATTGCGTATAATATCTGCCGATATAAACATGGTATAGTATTTTATCTGCAGATAGATACAGGTTGATGCGAGACGGAGCCGTCCGCCCGCGCCCCGACCCGCCCCGCTGCACGCGCCCCGTCCCGCCCGCGCCTCTAGGGGTAATAAAGAAAGGCCGAGATCGCAGATGTTTGCGGCTCGAGCTGCAAGCGAGGCACGTAAATATGCGATCGAGGGCTTTCTTTATTACCTCCCGTGTTGTGTACATCATTTTACGTCTACACTTGGCCAGAAAGCGGCTTTTTCCGTACGCGCAAAGTGCGAAAAAAGCCACTTTATGACCAGGTGTGGCATACAATATGTTTATGTTACTTTTATGTTATTTAACTTTAAGTATTGCGAGTTCCTTATTATACGATCTCTGACAAACGTTTTTGACTTAGAATTTGAATTAGAAAAAGAAGATACATTTTAGTTTATTTTTATATTTAACTAGATAAATAACAAGAACGAATACGATCTCTGATAAACATTTTATAATGTTTTTTCAAAACAAATAAATAATATTACATTTGTATTATAGTGTTTTAATATCTTAAACAATCCGCTTATACACTATTAGCTAGACAATTAATATAGCAAGTCGTTCTTCCATAGAAATGCATTCTCGCATTTTAGTATACATTTTCTTTATATCTTCTTTAATCAAATCATGAATCGCCAAAAATATTAACCTTGGGTTTCGGAAATAGATTGAGAATTTTTCTTCTGATAGATCCTCGAAGATACTAAATTCACCACGGTCCTTTTTAAGCATTATATGACGTTCTATCCAAATCCTTCGCCTGTTAGTGCATTGTAACGCAACACGAACATCAAATTCATAATTAGCATCGTCATCTGACGAGCTGTCTAGTAAATCTAGAAGAGATAAACACGAAAACATCCTGTATAAACAATCCGCACCAAAAACCAAGTCTACTCAGTTTGAAGGATTTAGACTGAATGTATCGGCTCGTATATTATCGTATCTGCGCAGTGTGTGATAGTTGCAGATCATTTAAGTTATTATACGCAGATAAAATATTATCGTATCTGCGTAGTGTGTGACACGCTTAAGTAGAATCTCGTTTGTGTAATCGATCGCATACTCCAATCGAATTACGCTGTTAAATATACGTTTTCCTAGTGCCTGATTTAGAAGCAGTATAGAGTAACATATCTAAAAACTGTGCGATTCTGACAATATTACTTACATACGGGTCGCATTGATGACCTCGTTTTTTTTAACTCGTCTAAAAAACACAACCCAAGCAGATTGACATCCCTTTTAAAAGCAATCTCTTCAAGACAGCAGTAACAAGTGTGGCTACCCCATCAAATTCGACACAAACAGAGATCCCAAGCAAAACCCTGTAAAAGGCACCTGCTTTAATAATTCATGGGCCCTGCGAGGTCAGTGTGAACCTTCGTTCCTTCTCTGTCCCACGCCCTGTCATAACTAAAGAGGGAACGAGACACATGTTTGGGACGCTGTGGAATGGATAACTTACCATAATGCACGATATGTTGTTTAAGAAAAAAGACGGGTTTTAGTAGGAAAGTGTTGGGACTTATAACGTTTTTTACAGAAAGACGAGTGATCTGATCGACTATGCAGGGCAGGACTGAAATGGCGAGTTGTTTAGTTTATTGAGTGACATGGAGTTCTTAGCTAACGGAATATTATGTTGCTATGTATTTTTGATATGCCGCTAGGGTTTTATAAGCGAACGACTGAAATATTGATAAGATGAATAAAATATACCGGTGAAATAGTACATTACACAACTAGGGTGGTAAAACAAGGAAAGGCCGAGATCGCAGATGTTTGCGGCTGGAGCTGCAAGCGAGGGACGTAAATATGCGATCGAGAGCTTTCTTTATTACCTCCCGTGTTGTGTACTGCAGCTCCCGTGTTGTGTGGTGTTGGCGTCGTCTTCTAAGTATCAGCTGGACCGCGCATCGCACCAACGTATCCATATTGAAGGAACTCCGAATCATACAAAGGCTATCCGTCGATTGTTCAACTACGAATCCTAAAGTTTTTTGGACACGTCAGTCGGAAAGTTCATTCGATGGAACGTCTGGTGATACAAGGACGAGTGGAAGGGAAGCGGCCACGTGGACGATCCCCACCAAGATGGCTAGTGACTGCTGGCACCTTGCGAAATCTGTCACGCAATGTGCTGTGGCAGAATGTTTGCGGAATGCTGCTAACAGAGAGAGATGGAGAAACATTGTGAAAGCAGCGACTACAACCGGACCAAACAATCCATAACCACGACCACTCTGTGAGTGCCGACTGAGAAGAAGTGTTGTGTACATCATTTTATGTCTACAATACGCCAGAAAGCGGCTTTTTCCGTACGGGAAGCGCGCGGTAAAAGCCACTTTAAGGCCAGGTGTGGCACAAATATATGTTTTGCTGAGTTATCTTTTCCGTAATAATTAGTAAGGTACAGTTAGGTTCCAGTATTTGACACGCTAATGCCGAGTAGATGACACCTATTACTATACTAAGCTATAGATAATATTTAAGATGGCAAGTACTGGTACAGTGTCATGCACTCGGACGTCTGCTTTATTCCTAAAACAATTCCTAACTTCGCAAACATATTATTAGACAGGAACGGGCAGGGCAGTTAGCTATAAACCTTTAATAATTCCACCGACAGACAGAACCCCACAACATTAATAAAAACTTTGCCTACAAATAATACTCCCCTACTGACAATTTACGCCCCGGCTTTCCCGGGTACAGTCGAGGTCAACAAAAGGTATACATTATTTTATTAGAATCAAAGAGTAAACATGTACCTACATCAGTGTTGACGCTACTCGCTCGTTCGAGTTTTCGCAATCAACATTTGCAACTCCAAAGCTCAGGGGTTGGAGTTTAAGAACGAAAGTTCTGGTTCAAACGTAACAATTTATTTAACACTTATTACGAACTAACAACGATCTTAACTACTTTAGTCCTTTTTTTCTAAATAAAACTGTCGAGAACTAAACTTGAGCAAAGGTATAGAGAATCTTGGTTCGGTTCGGTTCAGGATCGGTTCGGTTCGGCTCTTCCTTGTGCCCAGGCTGACGGTCTGAAGTGAAGGGGTCGAGTGATCATGCCATTACCGGCGGGGTTCGTAAATAGTTCTATTTATCGTTGGGGTTCGGGGTAAATAACCATTTCTCCTACCTAGCTTAATTAAATATTAAAAATCATTTATTTTCTTAGTTCTAGGCCTTATCCTAGCGTGTTTGCATGATTGTGCGCAACAATTAGGATGTTTCATTTTTCCAAACTTTTGATTTTCATTTCACTTTGCTCGATTTCCGAGTCAAACTCGTGTAGAAGCCTCATATTTCAAAATTCATAAAAATCGGTGTATATTTAGAGGTTGCACACTTTTGAACTTAACTCAAAGACCGATTTTTTGATGCTCCTAAGATAATGAATGATACTGTATAAACATTGCTTGATAAAGGTAATGTTACGATTAAGATAAGAGTCGTCGAGCATCACAGGAAACGCGTTACAAGCGAACCACAGATGAGGTTCCAGGTTTTATAGCAATTATAGCATTTAATCGTTTCTATTGATAATTAAAACTCATAAATAATAAATGTTATATTCTGAATGTGATTATGTTTAGTTAAATTACTGTATATCCAAATTCAACAATTTTGAAAAGATAAAATATACGTTTCAGTACATTTACTCTCTTTCTGATCAGTTTGTGCAACCTTTAAATAATATGTTTGTATCACCTTGAAATTTTAGATAAAGAGTTTTTGAATGGCAGAGACCCAGGGCGTAAGTCTTTCTCTCTCTCTCTCTGGTCGCTCCGTCATGACTGAGGATCATGGTCATCGGTGGATGTAGATGGTCTACACCTAGCTTTTATGATCTACCTCTACCGGTGCCTGTTCACTGCGTCGAGAAGGTAAGTAAAGTCTGTCGAAATAAACACATTTCTTTTTACCCATACAAATATGAAACACCCTTACCTACATGATTACAAAATTATCTTAAAAAAATATCTCATCTTCATCAGTCAAAAGATATTCACTGCAGGACCTAGGCCTCCCGCAAGGAACACCACCATGACCAATCATGTGTCACCTGCATCCATTGGACTCCAGAAACCTTCGTCAGGTCATCAGTCCAGCTTAGACATGCGCAAAATGTGTCACTAGTGAATAGAGAGATATTAATCCTTAGCTCTCAAAGATACTCACTCTTTTATCACAGTAAAGGTGGTTTTCCACCGGCAGGGCGAGAACAGACGAGATGAGGATTGAATTGAAATTTGTATGAAGTTTTCAATCTTCTGCTCGCGCATCGCCGCTCGCGCATCGCGCAACTTGATACAAATTTCAATTCAATCCTCTTCTCGTCTCGTCTTGCCCTTCCGTTGGAAAACCACCTTAACTCTTCTAGCTCAGTAGCTCCGCAGTGTGTTAACAGCTCATTAGCTCTTATAAGCTCAGTACTCCGTGTTGTGTCAACGGCTCACTAGCTCTTATAGTTCAGTAGCTCCAAACTCAAATATTTTCGAATGAAAGAGAGAACATTTAGGTTATCTATGGGCCTTTTATGACTGAAATAAATGATTATTATTGTTTATACGGTGACAAGACAGGGACGAAAAATTCGTGTTTATCGTGTCTTGCAGCTCACAGCTCAATTAGAGCTACTTGAGGGCGAGTGAGCGATTTGAAAGATAAATAAAATAATAATTGCGTTCATCTCTTCGTCTTTCATAAAGCCATAGAAAGGCACATTCACAACGTGGTCTTTTGGCTCTTTGCCGATTCGCGATTCGGTTGCGCGGTAAAATTTCGCCACGTGGACGTGGAAAAAAGAGCGCGCGTCATGTACGCGTTATGCGATAGAGAGAGACGGCCGGAAGCGGGTCAGCTCCGTCCGCTCATCCGACGCGAACGGCAGTTTTGTGGGAGAGAAGCTTCTGTACGTTGTATGTACTAATTCTTATTATGTGTCCATACCAACTGAGCCTGGGCTAGATCAGCTTCGCGGCAATATTTCTTACTCTAAAACTTCCCATGAATACAATGTCTATTAAATAACAGATTAAGAGGATCATTAATTTGAAAGTAAAAGCCTCATACCATACGTTGAAAACGGTGGCACAGTGCCACATGGCCGGCGTTCGCCGCCGACTGTACGAGGTGTCGCCGAATATTAACGCGTGTACTAATGGATATGAATAATTCACGTATTGAATTAAAGCGAACTTTTGCTCTGTTTACATTTGAATTAAAAAGTTGGGCGACGATTTTGTACGGGAGCGAGCGAGAGAACATACGGGCTGGTACTCGCACTCAACTCGTTGCGTTTTTATAAGGGTTATTCTAAAAAAATATGTCTGCGACTTATTCCTCTGTCTCCATACATTTAGTATGAAAAAGGGCCAAGGTGACCGTAGACATATTTCTGAAGAATAACCCATAACACTTCTCTTCAACGACGGCCCCTCATTTCTGAGCATCGTGACTCAATCTCATCTTCTTTACAGTACAAAAAATGTGTTTTCTGCAGAACGCGTTATGGCGCGTCCAGATTGGTGTAACTCAACATGAGATGCAACATGCAATGAAAGAATTTGCCGTCCAGATTGGTGCAATGTATCATGTAATGTAACACACTTTGCAACAAACTCCTAAAGTCAGGACGCCTTCCGCGTACGAACCGCGCATTCGACGCGCACGCTACGAGCATTATAAGCCGCGTGATTTGTCGGTTTTTTGGACGAACACACGCAGGGCGCGGGGTGTGCGCGCTGCTGTGTGCGGCATACTGGTGGAAACAGGCAAGGGAAATAGGGAACGTGCACGAACTATAGGTGGCAGCACTAAACGACAAAAGAGACACGGGCGGACAATAAAGGAAACTATCGCCCCTGTCAAATCAAGCTGTCAATGTGAATGATAATATGTAAGTGTCAATGTCAAATATATTAAGTCGTAGCTACACTGACGTTAATTGTCCTTCAACGCGATAAACTAACTTTATTAACGGCGTTTTCGTCAATGTGGCACCAGCATGAGAGGGTATATGATTTAGATTGGCAGCACCAGTTGGCAGCACCTTCGTCGTGCACGTTCCCTATACGCAGTTCGTGCGCGGGGGACGTCCATGCTTGCCGCGAACATGCAATGAAAGGCTAAACGTTGCATTACATGTTGCGTTGAACCAGTCTGAACGCGTCATTACGTCTTTGTCATGGTCTGGCATAGGTAGTCATTATGTCCAGTCGGTGAATGATAAGTATAATGATTTATTAGGCTATGCATCTAGACTATATGTATACATTTGCTTATGGCCCCTACACACTCTGCAGGCGGCAATGTCGCCAACGACCCCCGCGGCATACGATGGATATTGGTACTGTGTGTATCACACTACATAGTATATAACTAAATATTTTTACTAAAAAAACCCGACCGCGGTGCTCTTTAAAAGTGCATAAAATCCGCCATTTTGTTTATTTTAACGAAATTCATACCCAGTGACACTCGCGCCATCAAGACGAATTCAATGATGTATCATTAAATCGGTTGTGCCGTTGAGTAGTTACGAGCGGACACAGGAACGGACATACATACATACAGGTCAAACACATTACCCTCCTTTGGGCTTCGCCGCAGTCGGGTAAAAACAAAGTCGCTTTCTCTGTCCATATATCCCTATCTATGCTTAAATCTTTAAAACTACGCAACGGATTTTGATGCGGTTTTTTTTAATAGATAGAGTGATTCAAGAGGAAGGTTTATATGTATAATACATGCATTTAGTATCAGCATTGCATCCGTGCGAAGCCGGGGCGGGTCGCTAGTCAATGTGTAAAGACGAACAAGTGGTTCAACGGCCGTTTAGGAGCGCGCGACACGTATTCACACAGACGCACGATAGCACCGGCTGTGTGAGTGAGATCCATACTGGAGCATCCTTACGCATTCTTATTTCTTTGCTTGTAGTGCGTTCGTACACGGCGCGCACACATTCAAGCGCGCGATGTACCTTTTGTAGGATGGATAATTTGGTATTCCCTTGACTTGTCTAAAAATTTTTTGTCTAATTTCAGTTTGTCTAACAACTTTTACTATAATGAATTTTTTGTCTAAAGTCAATATGTATAAATTCATTTTTCATAATTATTGTTTTGTCGAAACTCGTTTTACCTAAATTATCATTTGCATAACTCTTGTTTTGTCGAATATTATTTTATCTAAAACTCACTTTGTCGATTCTTATTTTAACTAATAATTATATAGCCGAATATCATTTTAACTAAATTTTTTTTGTCTAAAAACTCAATACAAAGGTTACATTAAGCAAAAAGTAGGTTAGGTTAGGTTAGAACTGCGTCCCCCAACAAAAACAAACTGCTGTCAGAAAAGTAGGTTAGGTTAGGTTTGAACTGCGTCCCCCAACAAAAACGAACTGCTGTCAGAAAAGTAGGTTAGGTAAGGTTTGAACTGCGTCTAATACTAATAATATTATACAAAACCATAAATAATATTTTTACAGCAGCCCATAAAGCCACTCTGCTTGGGTAAATTATTAGGGCGTAGAACGAAAAGGGGGGACGGGGGGGCGGAGCCCCCCACAAGGGGGGCTCGGGGGGCGAAGCCCCCCGCATTAAAAAAAACTCAAACCATAAGTTCAATTAGGTTAGGTTAGGTTAGGTTAGGGTTCGAACTGCGTCCCCCAACAAAACCGAACTGCTGTCAGAAAAGTAGGTTAGGTTAGGTTTGAACTGCGTCCCCTAACAAAACCGAACTGCTGTCAGAAAAGTAGGTTAGGTTAGGTTTGAACTGCGTCCCCCAACAAAAACGAATTGCGGTCAGAAAAGTAGGTTAAGTTAGGTTAAATGAAACATTATACGAAATAAGTATAGAACAAACAAAATTATGCAAAATGTATGTAAGACAAAAAATAATTATGTTAAACAAACATTATATAAATGTAGATTATACTAACTAAAAATTAGACAAAACAATATTAGACGAAATAAATTTAGGTAAAATAAGGATTATACAAAACGAGTTTCACTCAAATAAAAATTAGGCAAAATGAATAATTATGCAAAACAATATTAGTCAAAATGAAATTAGGCAAAACGAAAATAGGCAAAAAGTTGTTAGGCAAAACAACGTACAACCGGATAATTTATTTATTTATTTTATTCAGGAGAACCAACAGCTATTACAATACAAGTAGAAACTTCAGTAGAAATACAGAGCCAATTACAGGAACTCACATGTAGATTTAAAGTAAGAAACATAAACTACTACTATTATACTGCATGTAATTACTGCTATTGGGCGATTCTCCGAGCGTTTTAACCGCGCGGTTTGACAATCATTATTGTCCGACGATTATTTACTATAAGGAAAGGACAAATCGTGACAATTTTGATAAAACTAGACTTAAGCTCGGGACTGTTTTTTGGTTTCATAAAAAGTTAACTCTAGGCATCGTTTTATTGGACAATTTTTACTGAGACAATAATGACGAAAATAAAACGCCGTAAAAACGCTGAATATTCGCCCTATTATACTTAGTCTGTATAACTGTGTCAGTATGGCGGCATACCCGCGCAGCAAAAACCTGTCGGCCAGGCCGCTGATATGACGTGACGGTGTTTATAGACTACTTATATTCTCCTTCTTAGTCGTACACTTTTTTCATAGCGGTCGTGGTGTGGTGGATGCTGTATACGGTTGATCTTCAGTTCCGGTATCTTGTTGGTGTTTCAAACTTTCTTTCGCGATGTCTCTCAATATCTGGTGGTTGAAAGTGTCGCGATAGCACTCAATCACGGATGGTTTGGCGAGTGTTTTTAGCAGGTCTGACAATCTACTTTTTTATACCATTACAGTTGTTACAAAGCTAACGTTCATGCGCTAAATCAGGCCCCATACACTCCCACCGCCCCGCGTCGAGCGGCGAAAATTAGACGCGAATCGCGGGTCCCGATCCAACTCTCGCTCGTATGCAAATTGGATTTTAATAAACGCCCGTAGGCCTACACAGAAGGGCCTAACCGGCAAGCCTCTTCCTACTACATACAGCCTTCTGCCCAAGGAGGCCAAGTTGGCAAATTTATAATTGTTTAACTTAGCCCTGAATACTTTGCTCAAGGATACTCAGATTTACGTAACGGATTGAGTCTTACGCTGTTAGTATAAGGTGTTTCAATTTAAGGTTTGATGTTTAAGTACATAATTTACCTCTATAACTTCCTTTTATATAAGTAGATAAGTGATTCTAACGATGGTAATAGCTGAGATCATTTTAAGCCCTATGTTTAGACAATGGCACGAATGAATCTAAAAGTTTTACTTTACAGGAGAATAATCAAATTTGCAGGAGATGTTTTTAAAGCGTAAGTATTCAAGGTTATTGAATTCAAAATACGTTGTAAAAAAGACGAGACATCCACTCGACATGTTTCGGGAGCATTCGGCATTCCCTTAATCATGAGTCGTTTTAATTCAACATGTTTGCATCTCACAGTGGTTTTCTAAGTATTCAAGGTCAAAAATTATGTGTTTGCATGGCATGTCTCTTTACTAATGCACATAAGTTAGTTAAGCGCCTGACCATGACAGCCTCTGAGATTTGCTAGTCCACTAACGCTCTCAGGAGGCTTTAGAGAATGTCAAATGTCTCCAATTTAGACTGTAGCAATAGTATTAATAAAATCAACCAACCGATTGACCGGTGACGGGGCTAAAATTTGGTTTCATTCCGTGTAGCGGAATACAAGACCAAGAAAAGCGATTTCAGCTTGAATATCGGTAATTTAGAGTGACGTTTGAAAAATAAAAACATTACGTGTCAACTGCATGCTTTTAAACTACAACAGGTCCTGGACTCAACGGCAACGTCGAAAAAATATCAAGACTCCTCTTAAATCATAGAGAAAAAAATAGCGTAAAGGTTAACTCACATAACAGCTCGGCATCGGAACGGCAGCGGCTCGGCTCGAAGTTCAGTATTCAGTAAGAAACTCCATACTTATCGGAATCGGAACGGCAACGTCTCGGCTCGGCACAGGCCAGCGGCGCGCGGGCGACTCACGGTCGCCGCGCTTACATCGCGCCACCGTTGCGCGTGCGGCTCGCCGCCGGCGCGGCTCCACGAGTCGCCCACGCGCCGCCTGCGGTTTACTGGCTTGTACGGAGGCGAGTAAGCCTCGCGGTAAGCGCGCTGCCGGCCAGCCGTAATCGTGATAACAGTTCCGACGCGCCGATTGGCTTTCGTTACGCTTGCGTATGGTTGACGGCTAAACGATGAGGTTAGGCGTTGCCGTTCCAGTGCCAAACTGTTATGTGTGCTTAAACCTTAAATCGACGAGCATTTGGAGTGTCTAAAAGCCGTGCGAGGTAGCAAGGCGGTGTGCGAGGAAAAAAATCCTACAACAACCAATCAACGCGCTTAGCCTCGCTCAACGCGGCCCAGCATTGGTGATCTTTTTCCTCGCACACCGCTCTGCTACTTTAAATGGACAGCTCTGAATGGAAGCGCAGCCTTAAAATCTTTAACTCTAACGTATGCGTGCTAAGCACAAAGATGGTTCTCGAAAGCTATCACGATGGAGCTCGTCTGAACTAAACGGGCACATTAGTACGCTAAGTAGCTTTTTGGTAAAGTCTTCCTCAAACAACTTCGTGTTTTAGTTAATATTATAAGCTGCCTGCAGAAGTGTTCTCCGTAGCCACAGAATGGGAAGGAATAGAAACGTATCTCCTTTGATCTTGTAGCAGGCTGATCGCTTCTAATAAATACCACCAGAAATAAAAGTGCGGTCACACCACTGCACAAAATACGCTGGCGCACCGTAATTACAGTGACATGAGCCATGTACAGTCGAGTTCATTTACATCTAAACATATAAGAGAACAAATATATCTGAACACTCTTTTATGCTCCTGACAATAGAGTCGTGTTCAGATATTGTTACTCATGCGTCACGTTTTTAACGCGTGTCGTCCATACCGCTGCTCAAGAAAATTGTCTAATACAATGTGTCAGCGTATTTCCAGCAGCGGTGTGACTTCACCTTCAATCTTCCTGTTGGCACTTATTTCCTACCGCCGCCGACAGGCGCACGAGGTCATACTATTTTTAACAAATTGCATATTGCAATTTATCAAACAAACGATTGCATCCATAGTGTACCTGAAGAAACGAATAGTTCGTTGTTCCTTCTGTCTCTCTTGACTCTGTGTCTTAGACTCGCTGTGTAAAGCTAGTAACGAGAAAATTACACAGCAGAATATTTGCTTCTACATTGAAACATGTTTTATTTTAGTCAAACATGACTCCGTTTTTTGCAAATCACTGCTTTTAGTCTCACTTAGGTGATTGCCTTCAAGCTTAATTCTAGAACAATTCAGAGAGCCAATAACAAAAGATAATAAGTCTCGTTGCATTTCTGAGCCTTTAAATCCTTTTTAAACTCGAAGTTGCGGAAGCGACGTGTCATCCCACTTCTGAATTTGAGTATCCACTTTAATATATTACTTCTCAACTTCATGTAGTTTGACGCCCATGACTTGTTAGCTGGGTTATTCTTCAGAAATATGTCTGCGACTCATTCCTCTGTCTCCATACATTTAGTATGATAAAAAAGGCCAGAGGAATGAGGTGACCGCAGACATATTTCTGAAGAATAACCCAGCTGATGAATATCGTATTAAATGACTTAAAACCGTACCATAAAAATATCAAAGTATATTTTATGTTACGTGCTAACGAATGCGAGCGGTTTGAGACAGTTCCATCATTCAGAAACGTATGTCCTCTTTTTCCGAAGTAAACGCAATACTGCTTTGTTTTCACACCCGTTATAACAAACTACCCAGACCAGAGTACCCAAACGCATTCTAGAAGGCCGGCTGGAGGGCCGCAGGAGCAGAGGCAGGCCCAAGCTCAGATGGTTGGATGGCGTGGCAGGACACTAGTATATTAGGGGTGAAAAGTTGGAGAAGGAAAGCCATGAATAGAACGGACTGGAAGGATTTGCTTGACCAGGCTAAGGCCCACCCGCGGCTGTAATGCTTCAGATGATGATCATGAATAACAAACTGACAGGTGTACTTCAGGACCCTACTCGACAGTGGCGCCAACTGGTGAGCACAAAAACGGTAGCCCTTATTGCGAGGAGCCTTCAGGCCCAGGGTTTCGACGCCGAAATACAATGGTAATGGAAGTCTACTGGTGGACTACTTATCTAACATGACTATGGCAACATTTCAGCTTGAGCTCGCGTACTTCTCTCAGTGCGCTGTGGCGCTGTTTTCTCCTCAGAGAGTGTATTTAACCTCAAAGGTGCTCGGAAGTTGTCGCCCAAGTCACCTGACTAATTGCTTCCCGAGCAATCTTTGTCTTCAGACTAGGATTGTTTCGCTCTCTCCAGTCAAGTTTCTATTAATTTTGTGGTTGCTTTGCTGAGGAAACTTTATATTGCTTTGAAACAATAGAAATTCTATGCAGTAATATAGTTATTTGGCTCAAGAATGTCTAAGATAGGTACATAAATAATAATATGAAAAAAATTCGGTTATTTTTCGAAGGCGAGGTTTCTATGGTTTCTCTGGCTAATGGTCAAAAGGTACTTCACTAGAATGGCCTTTTTGGTTAAAATTAAAGCTTCCCTTACCCTTTTACAATAAAATTCTAAAAGACGATTCGAGTATGGGCATAGTCAAAACTATTATGAAATTGCTATAGGGTTATTAGTTTTTAACTTAATTTTAAGGCTTAGTTTCAATGTTTTAGTTTTATTAATTATTATGCATGCCCAATCTAGAGTCAAAATATTTAATCATAATGTATATGCCCTGTGGCGAAATATAAATATAACAAGTTTAACTCCTGGGCCATTCGATATAATTTCAACAAATGGGGTGTGTCACATGGTTTTTAATTTGAATGAAAAAAATGAGAATAATCTTTAGCATGCCTAAAAACATAAACCACCACCATTTATTTTGGTCAAATAAAACACTCACACATCATAAACCCACACACACACACACAAGAATGCTTGCACATCATAAACTCATACTTTTCTTTTAGAACAGATATCGATAAGATTATTTCTTCATTTGATAGAGTATTAAATGTGCATCCAATATTGTATGATAAAACTAAACTGGACCAATCAAAAACAAAATGGTGACCGTCTAAAGTCTCAACATTAAGTCTTCGGTTTTGCGATCTTCACCTGTGTATTGTGTCAACCCTGTGGCATATAAAGGATTTATTTTTTCTTGAAAATAAAGAACTTGCCCTCCTTATACTATGAAACAGTTATCATGGTCTTAGAAAAAGATCTTCTATAAAAAAAACAGTGATGAAAATTACCAGTTTTGAAAAATGCTCATGCACACTTAAGGCTTTTAATCTTATAATGCGGTTCACATGAGTGCTTTGTTACTTAGATATAACCCTAATTCAAGTTTAATCGAGGTTTGCTCAGCACTACCCGGTATCGATAGATACCGATACCGGTTCGGTATAGGAGGATCAAAGTGTGCTGAGTGCAGCGGGTGCGGATTAGCGCGGGATCATCGCCTGGGACACACCGACACTGCAAACAGGGAGCGAAGGAGCACGGTAAATTTGCAGCGTTTGACCCTTACCCCAGGCGCTCCCGGCACCCACCCAGTCCGACCCAACTCGGGGTGGTGCGGGTAGCGACCTGGTTCGACCCCAGGGAACGCCACGGCCGACCACCCGGTCCGACAATCGCTATGGCCATAAGGGTTGCGAGTTTGTCAGCTCCTAAAAAAAAACGCTGTAAAACCTTGCTTTTTTCATCATCACCCGAAATAATATCGGCCGAAAGACGTCCACTGCTGGACATCCATCTCCACCACTGTCGGCATTGTGCTGCTCGCATCCAGCGGTTTCCCGCGATTTTCACCAGATCGTCGGTCCACCATCTGGTACCATCGCGCGCTTAGTAAGCGCCTGAGGGAGGCAACGGGGGACCCTCGTGCGGGCAGCTTTCTCGCGCAAAAGACTCGCCATAGCGGTACAGCGCGGGAATGCTGCCTGCGTGATCGGCACTCTGCCGAGGGGGCCAAACCTTAGTTTGTAATGTTTTCTTTTATTTTTATTATAGCATTTAGTTTATTAATTTTAGTTTTAGTTTTAAATTTATTTTCCCTAACTTATGTATATTCGTTTCTTATGTTTTAGAAATAAATAATATAATTGATAATGTAATTTAGGACTTTCTATTGTATATTAAGGTAGCTGCCATTGTCGTCTCGTGCGGGACAAAGAGTAGATGATTTCGGGGAATGCTCCATTGTGGAATTTACTGTCGTAAAAAAGGAAAAAAAAGACCGACTTCAAATAAGGAAGAAATAAAAGATTTTTTCGAGGTACATCGTGGAATTTTTGAGATGGTTCCTCACATTTAAGCTAGTCGGTCCGTCGTGCTGGTGATTCGCCACGTGATTATTTACCTTCCTTAAGGCCGACACAGATCATCATTAATCAGAAGTTGGCTATTTTTGACAGCAGTGTGACACTTTCTCCAAGATGCGAATTAGCGGCGCCGAGTGCAGCGGGCAGATTAGACGAGCGGTAATGCACACATTACACGTCGATAATATTTGCTAATGCAATTATCGATATCGATCATACGTGTAAGGCTGTATAGAAGCTCACAGCTACACGTACAGCCCTTAGGCTCTGGGCACATGTCCACGGCACGGCGCCGTACGCGGTGACGTGGCGTGGCGCGCGCCATAGAAACTGTATGGCGAGCGCGGTGCCGTTTCACGGCGTACGGCGTCGTGCCGTGGACATGGGTCCGCGCCCTTAAGGTTGCACGCATAACAGCTTGGCCCCGCCTCATCTCATCTTTTCGCCGTCAACCATACGCAAGCACCTAACGGAAGCGAATCGGCACGTTCGAGCTGACAACACGCTTAAGACGTTATCACACTGGCGATTTGCGTTGCGAGCGAGTTGCGAGCGTGTTTTCATACAAAACTTGTCGTAGCGAGCTCTCGGCGAGTTCGCCGCGATCGAAATCTGTATGAAAGCACGCTCGCAACTCGCTCAAAAATCGCCAGTGTTATCAGGCCCTTATGACTGACTGGTAACGCGCTTACGCCAAAAGTGTATTTAGTGATGGAAATCATAAATTTTCCATTTCGTCTGGTGATATTATTTTTTTATTTCAATAATTAATTTTCAAATCTGTTAATAATATTGACGAAACTGAAGTTGACAGCGTCCAAAAGTAGGTCTTAGCCACTTATTTTCAGCACACGAGGTACATACACTTTTTCCTCCTACCTCCATACATTTCTGTGGTCAGACAGTTTTTGTCAGTTTTGTTAGAAAGAGAAACTTTTGCACGTAGTACTATTACTTATTCTGTGCCATAATTTATTACGAGATTTATTAGTAATTTATAAAGATATATTTATCAATTTACTTAGGACCGTAAACATGTCACTTAACCACTAAGCACATACTAAAAAAGTAATTTAGTCGAATAACCCGCCCCGCGAAAGATGCCAATCACGCTCGCCACACTGCCGCGTTGAACCGCGACTGACAATCTTTGCAGCAGGAATGACCCGGAACGGGCGTCATGACCGCTCTCGCAAACGGCGCCCAACTTCCGCCAAGTAGGTTCTGGCCTCCGAACACCTGCAACCGGTCGTTTCAACCGCAAGCTGAACAAATAAATAATTCGTTATGAGATTGGACTTAATTATTAATACAGTAAACAAACAAGATTGCACTTGCTTTATTTTATTTTATTTATTTTATTTATTTGGGACATCAACAGCATTACAATTCAGAAATATACAGAGACAATTATTAAAACACAAAGCCAATTACAGATGTCCACTAAGGAACTGTTAGTGGAACCAAAAGCACATGAAAAATATGTATATTAATCTTTAACTCCTATTAAGACACAAGCATTGAGAGTGTTACAGAAGAAATAAAGACCAACAAGTGAAATAGAAAGGCAAACTATGAACGGGGCTCACTCCACACGCATGTTATGTGTTGTGTGTGTGTGTGTGTGTGTGTGTGTGTGTGTGTGTGTGTGTGTGTGTGCTTTGAATGGGAATGTCGTGTACGGTTACAATTTGAATCATGGTGTTAATTTCAGCGCCACCTACCGCCGGCCGCAGTCGCCGCAAACGATAAACATCGCTTTATAATTGCATCGGCAGTTGCAGTTATTTCTGTTTGCAGCGACATACCGGGGGAAAATCTGCGGTCGCCGCCCAGAGGTGTCGGCCTCTTTACACTATAAAGATCTGGTCATTTTTAATAGCACGGTGACGTGACGAGACGTGCAAGCCAAATTATCAGTTGTGTTTCTCAGTTGCCTAATATAGAAGGAGAGTTAGCAGCTTGTTGCATTTACCCCGCGTGACTAAAAATTATAGGTTTTTAGCAAATTTCACGAAGATTGAACCAAGTAAAGCAACACATGCCGAGTTTTTGCTGATGTCGATTCATAGGCCTCTCTTTATTTGCTCTATCGCTCGGTCAATAAATCATATCACCGCGAACAGTGATCGTGACATGAATCACGATTCCGATAACTCGTTTACTGTTGTATCTCCTTCCAAAATTTGCTAGGTCAACTACTCAATTGAGAGCAATTTTGAACTTCGAACATAAGCAGAATTATCAAGGGTAACATTTTAGGGAGATCTGATAACGGTACCCAAGTTAACGAATTATTCACAGGAAAGAAGCTCTCTTTCCTTCAATAGGGAACCTGCACAATCGAAGGTACTGCCAACCGTCGTCAATCTGAACTCTATCATGCTGGGGCCATATTAACGGGAAACGCCATTTTATCACGATGATAGACGATTAACGTTACTGTCCACGACTATACTTGACATTGACATTTACTCATACTCATACTCATACTCGTTTATTGTGTATTGATCATGCAATTTATAACCAGTATATCATTTTTTCAATTTCCTTTATTGTCCGCATGGAGTATTTTTGTCGATTTATGCTGCGTTTCCTCCAGAGTCGCGCAAGGTAGTCGGGCAGTGTGTGAGGAAAAAATCCATCAAGTAACGTTTTGTGCTGCCCGGTATTAGTAGTTTTTTTTCTAGCACACCGCTCCACTATTTCACACGGCTCTGGTGGAAACGCAGCCTTAGTTTTGCCTTAGTTCTTGCACGCTCTTTTTAAAACCCGGCTGTTTTCCCAATCAAACATGCTGAGCTGTCTCCACCGTTCCGGTCCAACAGAGACGTCGAACAATATTGGATGTCGCGGTTTGTTCTAGTATTTTGTGCCTCCTAGTGTTGCCGTTAAAACATAGGTACTGCAGTGCGGTCAGCTAGGAGAGAAAGGACGAAATAACCTTTGGAGCTCGCAATAGTTACTGCCTTTGTACTATGAAAGGTAAAATGGGTATTTCGTAGGAAAGTCCTAGGTGCATGTGAGTTCCTATATTTTTACGCCTTTTTACTACGGATGGTACGGTTTGGTCCAGGAAATGTGAAGACTTTAATTAAACTAGGCAGGAATACGAATTTGCTTTAACTTTATACAAATAACAAGCATGGTGCGGTTTTGTTAAATAATCAGAGCCATGGGCTGTGTTTATTAATTAGCATCACTTTTCTGCGTTTCTGTCATTGACGGTTTGGTGGGGGCAAATACTTAGCTCTGGACAGGGTCAAAAAATCAGGTGGGGCTGTGTTGGAACACCCGGCCGTTGGGTACCTATAACCAAAGTTTAAACTTACAGACAGACAAGTAGTTAAACATCGGCTGTTTCGGAGCGCGCCGTACATATTCAAGGCCGAGGCACAGACAGTGCGATCCGTACTGGGGCATTCTTACGCATTCATAAAACTTTGCTTGTAGTGCGTTCGTTCACGGCGCGCACACATACATGCCGCGCGATGTACCTTTTGTAGGGAGACAAATTACTGCTATTGTACTGTACTATAACAGTACCCTGCTTTTACGTTAAGTAAGATTTTTATCCGAACAACCATACATACAAATATCATCATTATCATTGGCTTAATTATATGTCCCACTGCCGGACACAGGCAGTTTCATGGGTGAGAGTGAATGGGATGTAATCTCCACGCGAACCCAGTGTGGCCTGGGGACTTCGCATACACCTTTGAATTCCTTTGGCGCAAGGTTCTAAGTTATACAAAGATTGCAAGTAAAATTATCGTACATTACACAACTAGGGTGGTAATACAAAGAAAGGCCGAGATCGCAGAAGTTTGCGGCCCTAGCTGCAAGCGAGGGACGTAAATATGCGATGGAGGGCTTTCTTTATTACCTCCCGTGTTGTGTACATCATTTTATGTCTACACTTGGCCAGAAAGCGGCTTTTTCCGTACGCGCAGCGTGCGGAAAAAGCCACTTTACAATACAATACAATACAATATTCTTTATTGTGCACCAAAACAAAAGATTACAAAAACTTAAACCCACCCACCTTATGGCCTTACCTTTGGCCACTTTATGGCCAGGTGTGGCATAAAAACTTTAATTGTTAAAATGATTATAATTTAAATTTAGCCAGCCATTCAAAAAGCTCCCTATACACCAGTAAATACACAGATCAACTTCATGTCATAATATGTTGCATTATCATCTAATTCTCATACCCATGCAAAATTTCAGTTCAATCGGAAATCGGGAAGTGGGTTAAATTTAACTTGCAAGATTTGATTACAGACACACAGATATTAAGACAGGTGAAACTAAATAAAAAAGCTTGTAAAAACTATACAATAAGACAAATACAACATACGATTGTCTCGGCGCCCAATATGAATTTGTGGCAGTCGGCGTCGAGACACTCGGTCCGTGGGGTCAGGGTGCGCGTGGCCTGCACAGGGCGCCGAGTGGGCGCCTGAGGCAACAGGGGACCCTCGTGCGGGCAGCGCACTCGCGCAGACTCGTCATAGCGATACAGCGCGGGAATGCTGACTACGTGATGGGCACTCTGCCGAGGAGGCCGAAGCTTAGTTTATAATGTTTTCTTTTAGTAGGTATTTAGTTTTTTAATTTTACTTTTAATTTTAAATTTATTCTCCTTAAACTATGTATATTCGTTTTTGTCTGTTTTAACAATAAATATTTACAATACAAAAAAAGCCAAAATAAGAAATGATCAAGACATCTTAGTACAACTCGTAGAAGGTTGTAGAACTCTTATCTCTGAATGGTGAGCGTCCGGCGTCCTAGCACGAACAAGCGCTCGAGAGGTGACGTCCGCACAATGCCAAGCAACTTCAAACAACCGGGCTTACTGAAATAAATGCAATGCAGCTGGGATTCTTGGGTACTGAAATGTCAAAAGGGTTAAGTTTTGTTTATTTTTTATTTTATTGTTACTTGTAAAACTGGTTTAAATATCATTTTTAAGTGGTAAAATAGAGTGTTAGTTAAGGATGTAATTAATTTTTCGTCTAAGTTTAAGAATTCTGCCACCATGACGCAAAAGGGCACATCTAACATTTTTTTCGACACTGAGTTCTTTACATATTCGGCATCAGTAAATTTCACTGATTCCGAATATGTATATAACTCAGTGTCGAAAAAAAAATGTTAGTTGTGCCCTTTTGCGTTATGGCGGCAGAATTCTTAGGGTGCCTTTCCACAGTCGTGAAGCTGGGAGGAGCGGAGAGGAACGAACCATGAGTTAACCAATCACATTGTTTCCTATGAAATGGAATTAAAATTTCGAGCACTGTGACTGGTCAAATCACGGTGCATTTCTCTCCGCCCAGCTCCGTCAGTGGCAACGCACCCTTACATAATGGTGATCGTCCTAGCACGAACAAGCGCTCGAGAGGTGACGTCCGGAGAATGCCAAGCAACTTCAAACAACCGGGCTTACTGAAATAAATGCAATGCGATTCTTAGTGCTGAAATATGAGAAAAGCGAGGACAGTGCAAATTCGTCCAAACACTAATGAAATATGATGAATGTTTCTTTAGAAAGGCGGTTGAAAATCACATCACATCATCGTCACACTAATCACATCACACTACATTACACAAGGGTGGTAAAACAAAGAAAGGCCGCGATCGCAGATGTTTGCGGCCCGAGTTGCAAGCGAGGGACGTAAATATGCGATCGAGGGTTTTTTAATAACTCTCGTTGTGTACATCATTTTATGTGTGAAAGTTTGTGAGCATGTTTGGGTGTTTAGATGTTCGGAGGTTTGGATGTTAGGATGTTTCTTACTAAATATAATACCGGGGTTACAACTGAATGGATTGAGCTGATGGCATGCAAGTAGACCAAGTCCTGGATTGAAACATAGGATACTTTATACCCCGGTAAATCGTTCCCTTGGGACATTAAAGGCAAAAATGCGGACGAAGCTGTGGGTAAATGCTAGTATTATTATACCATCCTCAAACATTTCAAACATCGATATAAATAAGTACCATCCTGACCCGAACTCATTACCGAACTCCATCGCTGATTAGTTTTTTAACAATATATGAAAAGTAAAACATCACAAAGAAAAACAAAATGTCCCCTTACACTACTCAATATCAAGACAAAACAATCCTCACATCGAAAAAACGAAACGAATCGACGAAAACAATTCAATCCGTGACGTCATCGAAAAACAACATAATGTACCGCGCCGAGTCAAATGGAATCGAAACAGCGCGATACATCGCCTCGGATCACGTGGCTCCCATAACTTACCCCCCTCCAGCCCCCAAACCCCTCCCTGGCAGTGTTGAGTGCTGCCAGTGCAGTAGGGATGTTTTATGGGTAAATAAAAAATTATCATCATTAGAAGAATGAGAAGAGGAATAATTAGAAGACGTATTTTTTTCTTCAATGAAGCGTTTCAAATACCGGGATGTTCGTGACGTCAGTACGTGGTAAAAAGTGTAGCACGGTGTGTCGTCACGTGGAACTTTAATGGGCTATATTTTTTACCTAATGATTTTATGTTTAATTGACAAAAGAAAAATAACGCATTACCAATATCTGTTTTTCTATTATATTCAGAAACGCATGCGCGACAACTTCAAACGGAGAAACGGTAGACCTCGCAGGTGATAGCGCGGTGAGTTAGACTCCTATCTAAAAGAATGGCCAGAGATCGTACAAAATCGGGAAAATTTTAAGGAGCCGAGGAGGCCTTTGTCCAGCAAATGGGCGTGGCCTGGCCACTGCTGGACTGGGCTTTTAATCATAATAATATTCAGAATCGTCATAGGGTAACAACACAACCGATATTTTACCTAGTCAAGCTATTAGCCTAAAGCACAGAAATACAGGGTGGGAGGGACTATACCGACATACTTTAGCCATGAATTCCTGGTGGTGTGACGAGTAAAAAATTTTATATCAACATGGGTCGAATATTATCATTTTACATTAATAGTCTTATGGAACAAAATAAATCAGTAAATTAAGCCCCTCGTTATAAACATGTCCTTACCTACTGGCTGAAAAGTTATCAAAAAGAAAAAAAAAGCTAAAATGGAAACGAAAGGTCAATTTTTTGGCCTCCTAGTCGCTTACCATCAAATACTGCGAAGTTTAAAAAAAATAGTAAAGGTATCTTAGTCACATTTATTAGGGCTTGTTACACACTTGGGATTTTTCATTTACAAAATAATGAATATCTCGGAAAGTAAGCGTTTTTCGACTATACATCACATACCATTTTTTACTCCTAATAGTTGTTAGAATCTATAGTTAAAGTTTGTCGGTATAGTCCCTCCCACGCTGTATATCTGTGGGTCTAGTGAAAAGGGGTACTAGTCACATTTAACCTAGGAGCAATGGAGCTTAAGTCATACTATAGAGTTGTGACCTTTTGGTCCTGGTATAAATTTGACTTGTATTGTACCCCTTATAGACCCATAGATATCGAGACGAGATACATAGAAGGATTCATCGATTTGTATGGGTGAAACGTTTTTCGCTTGGTGTGTGAAGCCAAAAGTGTAATATATTGATGGAAAACATAAATTTTCCATTTCATTTGGTGGTTTTTGTACAATTGATTATACCATTATTATCAGATTTTCAAATCTGATAATAACATTGATGGCAACTGAAGTTAACGGCGTGTAAATTAGGTCGTCGCCACTTCTTTTTAGCACGCGAAGTACATACGATTCCTTCTACCTTGATATATTTTCTGTGGCCTCAAGCACTAGACATAAATTAGTTGGAAATTCGGAACCTTTTAGATTACAACAGTTGGCATACGAGATTCAAGGTTCTACAATTTTTGTATCCAATTATACAATCTGGCAGCCCTCCCGAACCCCCTTTCTCCCTCTTGATATATCGAGTGGTAGTAAATCTGATTCTTGCTCCGTATAATTGTTTCAATTCACCTGTGTATACTTGTATAGCGGGTTTTGCCACACTGACACGGAGAAATGAAGCTGTGATCGATTGTTCGAGACGTCTAATGGACGAGATGAGTATATAGGGTGGTTTTCGATAAACTGTTCATATTAAAATGGGTGAAATTTCTTCCAATTTTATCGGTAAAACTGATTTTAATTTTTGTTTGTGGCCATTCTTTTTTTTAGAGATTTTTAAACTTTCAGTGTAATTTTGGGCAGTACATCTGTTTGAATTGTTTAAAATTGTAAGTAAAAATGCAAGGTCATGACAATAGACACTTTATTTAATAGCAATAACAATAAACTACCAACCTGTTAAAAATAATTCACCAACAAAAATTAATTGCTTATTTTTTGACCATTTTTTCATGCTTATTTTCGTTTAGCACTTAAGTTTGATCTTCGCCAAAAACAAAAATTAACGTCAGTTTATCGATACAATTACTAGACATGTTATTCATATGCAAAGTGTAAAGTATTAAGGTTATCCATAGTCAAATTATCGTTTCATTAAAAATTTGATCAACTGAAATCGTAGTGTCCGTCAAGATAGCGTACACCGTAAAGATATTCAGAATCTGATGCAGCCAATAAATAGTACCCAAATAGTACTGACGAAATACCTAGGTGAAAAAAATAGTACCCTTAAACTTTTCGAAATATAAGGCCTGTTCACGGTGTACGCTACCGGCGTCAAGCTGGCGTACACCGTTTGTATCTCTGGAAAGGCTTTGTTTTTGGAAACGCTTTATATCTCAAAAAATAGTACCCAAATAGTACCCTAGGGCCCTAAAATTTTATTTCTCAAGCTATCGTAGAAGCCGAGATATAGTGAGCTCTTTCTATAAGGAATTCCCGGGTACGCCAGCTTGACGGTGTGAAATTTTGTACACCGTTAAGTTATGGAATATCTCGGCTTCTACAATAGCTAGAGAAATAAAATTTTAGGGCCCTAGGGTACTATTTGGGTACTATTTTTTGAGATATAAATCGTTTCCAAAAACAAAGCCGTTCCAGAGATACAAACGGTGTACGCCAGCTTGACGCCCGGTAGCGTACACCGTGAACAGGCCTTATATTTCGAAAAGTTTAAGGGTACTATTTTTTTCACCTAGGTATTTCGTCGGTACTATTTGGGTACTATTTATTGGCTGCATCAGATTCTGAATATCTTTACGGTGTACGCTATCTTGACGGACACAAATCGTAGACTATTTTAGAATTAATAACACGAAACTAAACATTGTTTTTAGGATACTTAGTACTACGAGGACGATGAACCTACATAGCAAAAAAATGTGCTTTTGATATATTTCTGTAGCCATATACGACGCAAAAAAAAACAAGTAAATGAATAAAACCTCCTAAGATCGTTTTCTTAAAGGACTAATCCACTTAGGACCCAAGGCGCTTAAGAGCTCTAAATTCATTTAGTGGACGATCTCAGACTTAACAAAATACAATTAAAATGGGAATATCAAATTAGCACACTTTTTTCTTGAACTAAGCAACATTTTATATCACGTAACAAGATCCTAATCTACTCATATATCTAAACACATAATAAAAATATCTTTGCAAGCCATGGACATGAATTATTTCATCAATTGTTAATAATAAGCTATGACAGAAAGTAATAATACCTATACACCTATTTCAGGGTTTTAGTAAGTGCAGGTAGAGGTCAAGTGGGGAAAAAAGACACTATTTTAGCCTTTCGTTTCGACGACGCTACATATGTGTGTGTGTGTTCTCGTATAGGGCCCATAGAATAAATATTGCTTAGTGTAGGGCTAGTCAGATTCCTGTCCTTTGGAAAGCGTGCGGGAACTGAAACCAACGCTTGAGGGCATTATTGACAATGTAATCAGCGAAAGTGCTAAAAGGTTATTTAAAATGTATTTAGAATTGATGCAAGTTAATTATACACCGTGCCCACGAGTAACCCGAAAAACTGTAACTATAGATTCTAAC
The DNA here is from genome assembly GCA_947034925.1 of Eudemis profundana. NCBI lineage: Eukaryota > Metazoa > Arthropoda > Insecta > Lepidoptera > Tortricidae > Eudemis > Eudemis profundana. The sequence goes on from OX344799.1 coordinate 853,268, forward strand.
AACTATTAGGAGTAAAAAAGGTATATGATGTATAGTCGAAAAACGGTTACTTTCCGCGATATTCATTATTTTTTAAATGAATACTCCCAAGTGTGTAACAAGCCCTTATAAATGTGACTAAGATACTTTTACATTTTTTGTTAAATCTTTTAACAAAAAATGTAAAAGTTTTCGCAGTATTTGATGGTAAGTGACTACAAGTCCAAAAAAATTAAATTTTGTTTCCATTTTAGTTTTTTTTTCCTTTTTGATATCTTTTCCTCAAGCACTAAGGAGTTAAGGACTTGTTTATAAGGAGGGGCTCAATTTACTGATTTATTTTGTTTCATAAGACTATTAATGTAAAATGACGAAATTCGACCTATGTTGATATAACGTTATTTATTTGTAATACCATTAGGAATACGTGGTTAAAAATTTTCGGGTTATTCGGGGGCACGGTGTATGTTAGCTTGCCGATACGCCCTTTAACGATGAATTAAATTGGAAGCTGAGCTAAGCCGAGGCAGTGGATAGGCCGAGGTCCAGGTCGTAACTGACCGAAATTTACCTGGCGTCCACTTTTTTAAAGTAAGATTTCAGTAGGTACCTTAGCTAGTCTGTGCGGAAAGAGAATAGGCGTGGCGAAAAACGGAACTAACCTAACCAGTATGGCCACAGAACAGAAAATACGGCACATACGGTACAAAAGCATTACAGCGCCCCCCAAAATTAATCCTATTCTCTTTCCGCACAGACTCTAATAACGGTAGTAGTGAATATATTGTTGCCGTCATTTCGAGGATAACCTGTAACAAAAAGGAGAACACTGAGCGGATGCTGTCTCTGCCTGTGTCGTATGGCAGACACGGAGACAGCCCCTGTTAGATGTAAAGCTTATTATAGATTGATGGTATCGAAATTATGGAATATAGACGGGGACATGGCGGGCGTCTGACAGCTGTTTTCGTGATATTTCTCCATTTCTTTATATTAGTGGCGGGTGCCTGTCGTTTCGCATAACGTTTTTTGTCCTAAAAATGTTTGGCCGAGAAAGTTTGGCATACTGTTGAATGGCATACTACTCGTTTGTCCTAATAATTTTTGCGCATACTCATTTAAAATTCTAAAGCAAGTTTGCCCTAATATTGATAACTCTAAAATCTAATTACCTAAAGCTTAATATTCCTAACATGAATTGTCCTAAGAATGATTTTGCCTATTATTAAATTGGCTACACTTATAGCTCCTAAAGTAAACTATGGTAGGCGTGAAGTCAGAATCGTTACGTGTTCTACCTTCAGGCAGGTCAGATTTCGGTTAGGCACGACGCTACGCCACTGCGAGTCATAACTATACACAAATACTAATAATATTATACAAAACCATAAATAATATTTTTACAGCAGCCCATAAAGCCTTTCTGCTTGGGTAAATTATTAGGGCGTAGAACGAAAAGGGGGGACGGGGGGGCGGAGCCCCCCACAAGGGGGGCTCGGGGGGCGAAGCCCCCCGCATTAAAAAAAAACTCAAACCACAAGTTCAATTAGGTTAGGTTAGGGTTCGAACTGCGTCCCCCAACAAAACCGAACTGCTGTCAGAAAAGTAGGTTAGGTTAGGTTAGGTTCAAAAACGAACTGCTGTCAGAAAAGTAGGTTAGGTTAGGTTTGAACTGCGTCCCCCAACAAAAAATGAACTTTTAACGTTTGAAAACTCTGCTTGCAAAAAATCATCAAGATTTATGCTTAATGACATGTAGTAAAAACAATTTTAACACATAAAATATTAGGAACACTACAATTATGCACATAAATCATTCGATATTAGAATCTTAGCCACATTAAACGATAGGACAAATAATATTTAGGACAAACGATAATAGGAGCAACAATTTCGGACAATCAAAAATATGCGGAACAAAGTGTAGGCCAAACGTTATTAGGACAAAAGAGGTTATGCGACACAACGATAGGACTAATAATTGTATGCCAATCGATATAGACCCATTAGTGGCATTTCAGGAACAGTATCACTTATAAAAAGAGGCTAGATTTGTAAAACAAAATATCGGTTAACTTCTGTACAAAGCTCAATAGCACGCAAACTTAGTGAATAATAGTAAATAATAACGCGCCTTATATAACGATAATAGCAATGTTTCTACATAGCACATTTCAGGAGCAAGTGCCAGTACGTGAACCAACTGTTATTAGAGGCATAAAAACTCGCGCAAAGCACGCGGCCGCGGAAACACCTCTAATACATCCCCTATAATCCCAACCAACCCTTAATTCTAAGCTTTAAGGGCTATTTTCGAATGTTTTAGAGTTTGTAGCTGATCAATTAAGTTGGTAGTGGAAATGGTGGCTGAGAACATCGGTTGGCTTGTGAATAAAATATTACTTTAGGTGTTTTTTCTGATTTTTTTCTTAACTTGCTTAGCGGTGCTCTGTATTTTTAATGCGTGTGAATAAATGGTGGGATTGCGGTCTTGAAGGATTTACTGAGTTAAGACTAGTACACAAAGTCGAAGGAAAGGATATAGATGAAAAAAATGTATAAGTTTTCGTCACCAATTGCCTCCCATAACAGATCCCAGATTTGATGGCCTGTTTTTTAAGCATTTATTTTACTTACCTTGTTAGTAATGTTTGGGGTAAATCAAGGACCTTCAAATAAATACGGACGGAGCATCAATAACAAAGAACTGAAGCATGTCTAATCGGCCGGCTACCTATCTGTGTGTGCTGCTCGCAATAGGAAAAAACTAGTTGATGTGTGCGTGCGGCTCGTAAGTACAAGCTGCCGGCGCATTAGAAATGGCTTCAGTTCTCTGTTGGCGAGCCTCCGTCCGGCTATTTATTTTAAGGTCCTTGGGTTAAATCTTGAAATTAGCACTACTTCCCGATGGTCAATTGGGCTCAAATTTGGTGTACTTGCTTACTTCCTTTTGATCTTTGATGATAATTCAATTAATGCAATATTATGGTCCAATAAACACCTGCGATTTGAAATATTCTAAGAGCCCCAAGCTCACTCTTAGCTCAGCGTTCCCCCGACCTTTAACTAATAACTTTTCACCATTTACACCTTAGAAAAGCCGGTGTCAAATCCATGTTTTCACCATTCACAACTGAGAAAAGCCCTAGGTGTCAAATCAATACAACTAACAAAATGGTAGCAAGTTCCTAATTGCAAAAGTGTCCGTGAGCTTGCTGAATTAAATGTTGCATAATGTTTATTTCTACAATAGTATTTAACAATACGGTTTCCCCGTGAGCCTCGGATTATGGATGGATAAAACAGTTAGCTGATTCACAATTTCAACGCTATCGCGTGTGTAGTATAATTTGACCCCTGAGCTAGTAATAACACGAACGAACTGGAGGTCACGCTGCTCTGCTGCTGGGATCAGTCAAAGTTGAAACAAAGCACCTATATTTTGACCTAGAAATGCGAACTATTACTAGGTCACGTGTCAAATTATATCGGAGACAGATTGACGGCGATATTGTGAATTAGTTTATAGTATCGGACCGCAGTTTATTTGGCCGTTATTAAGCGGTTGAACGAAATGGGCCACAGTAAGCCGGATGATTCAAACAATTATATCCATATCCGAATCATTTCGAACAGTTGTTGTTTATCGCACTTGTCCGATTTAATTTGGTAAAAATAGTATAAACATGTATATTTTAATAATAGTAATAGTCACACTAATTTGGTGTATAAAACAACTAGCTCTTTCCCGCGGCTTCGCCCGCGTTGTTCCCGTTATTGTCCCAAAGAAACTCTTTACCTGGATATAAAGTATCCTTTGTTTCAATCCAGGACTTGGTCTACTTACATGCCAAATTTCTACTTGATCCATTCAGTTGTTACCCCGTTATTTAGTAACAAACATCTTCACAAACTTTCACATTTAAGTATAATATTAGTGTGAAGATTTTCGAATCTTAAAAGTTTAAATAAGTATACAATTTAATATAATCAGAGATCGGAATAGGTAGAGTATATTTACCTAAACTTCGAAGAATAGTCGTCATAGTCGAAAAGTGGAGAGTCCCTTACAACAAAATTTTTATCCGGGACTTAAGTCTCGGAATCTTACTAAAAAATATATATTATTGGTATTCTTTAGCACATTTCTCGAACATTCTCAGTATAGCTGTCTCTTTCTAATAGTCCTGTCTTTTTTCACTCCTTCGAGAAATTTCGCCATATACTGAAGTGTAGTTCAAAGGCCCATAAGGGGTCCTGGACACAACAGCTATACTGAGAATGCTCGAGAAATGTGCGAAAGAATACCAATAATATATTTTTTTAGTAAGATTCCGGGACTTAAGTCCCGGAAAAAAATTTAGTTGTAAGGGTCTCCACTTTTCGACTTTGTTCTTCGAAGTTTAGGTAAATATACTCTACCTATTCCGATCTCTCTATATAAACTTTCAACCCCTATTTAACCCCCTTAGAGAATGAATTTCGAAAAACGGTGATATCACTTTTCTTGTAATCTAATAAAAAGTCTAAACATGCCGTTTCAAACCTCTTACTTCTAAAATCTTAGACTCTCCATACAAATTTTGAACCCCTATTTGAACCCCTTAGGGGATCAATTTTGAAAAATCCTTTCTTAGTGCACATTTAGACCTTATAAGGATCCTACGTGCTAAATTTGGAATTCCTAGGACCAGTGGTTTGGGCTGTGCGTTGATATACACACTTTCAACCCCCATTTAAACCCCTTAGGGGATGAATATTGAAAAATCCTTTCTTAGTGCACCCCTAGACCTTATAAGGAACCTACGTGCTAAATTTGGAATTCCTAGGACCAGCGGTTTGGGCGGTACGTTGATATACACACTTTCAACCCCCATTTAAACCCCTTAGGGGATGATTTTTGAAAAATCCTTTCTTAGTGCACCCCTAAACCTTAAAAGGAACCTACGTGCTAAATTTGGAATTCTTAGGACCAGTGGTTTGGGCTGTGCGTTGATAAACAAACTTTCAACCCCCATTTAAACCCCTTAGGGGATGAATTTCGAAAAACGGTGAAAGTACTTTTCTTGTAATCTAATAAAGAGTCTAAACATAAAGTTTCAAACCTCTTACTTCTAAAATCGTAGACTCTCCATACAAACTTTAAACCCTTATTTGGACCCCTTAGGAGATGAATTTTGAAAAATCCTTTCTTAGTGCACCCCTAGACCTTATAAGGAACCTACATGCTAAATTTGGAATTCCTAGGACCAGGGGTTTGGGCTGTGCGTTGATAAACAAACTTTCAACCCCCATTTAAACCCCTTAAGGGATGAATTTTGAAAAATCCTTTCTTAGTGCACCCCTAAACCTTATAAGGAATCTACGTGCTGAATTTTGAATTCCTAGGACCAGCGGTTTGGGCTGTGCGTTGATAAACAAACTTTCAACCCCCGTTTAAACCCTTTAGGGGATGAATTTCGAAAAACGGTGAAATGGTTTTTCTTGTAATCTAATAAAGAATCTAAACATGAAGTTTCAAAGGTCTTACTTCTAAAATCGCAGACTCTCCATACAAACTTTGAACCCCTATTTGAACCCCTTAGGCGGTGAATTTTGAAAAATCCTTTCTTAGTGCTCCCTTAGACCTTATAAGGAACCTATGTGGTAAATTTGGAATTCCTAGGACCAGCGGTTTGGGCTGTGCGTTGATATGTCAGTCAGTCAATCAGTCAGTCAGTCAGTTTCTTCTTTTATATATTTAGATTAATATAATTTACAATAAACTTCAAACTTACAAATTAAATTAAAAACTAAATACTAAACCCTAAAGTAGAAACAATATACACCTAAAATAAAAGCCTAAAGTAAAAATTAAGACATAGTAATAGTTAGATGCTTGATATGTTCATAAAATATGTACCTATTTCCTATGTCCACAACAAATACTAAAAACCAAATAAAGTTATAAATAAAAAGGGGTTTTTGGTCCTCATACAAGAAACGTGTTTTTTGGTGTCATTTTCTGTACTGTGGTACGGAACCCTTTGTGTGCGAATCCAGCTCGCACTTGGCCGGTTTGTATTGAGTTACATACCATAGTGTAGCTTAGGATTTTCTGCGTCGAATGACCTACGAAATACACTATAATTACTTTAATGATTTGATTGCAAAAAACATTTCGGATTCAATGTAGAGCCAAGTTTCTTTCTTTACAAAAAATTAGGACAAGGCGACCTTCAGAAATTTCGAATTAAAAAGACAAGAAATTCCTAGAATAACCACATAAATATTTACTTAAAAAAATCCGACTGCGTTGGAAAATAATGCCGCGCATGAAAGTGAATAAATTCGCTTTTTTTTTTACCAATTTTTCGGATCCAGTGACAGTCGCGATATCAAGACGAATCTAATTATATATCATTTATCAAAATCGGGTGTGTCGCTCAACTACTCATAGTTACGAGTACATACATACATACATACTTACAGGTCTAAACATATAACTCTCCTTTTGGGATTCACCGCAGTCGGGTAAAAAGTAAAGAATAGTACATCTTTCATATATTTTAAAAATTAAAAATTGGTCTGCTGGACCATAGGTGAGTGCCATTTAATTTTTCTATGTACTTTGATTTCTTGTCGCTATGTGTAACTTAATAATGTGGTGTAATTTACTAAGAACGAATAAAGAAACATCATGTTTCTAGCATACATTAATCTTCCTTTAAAAAAACGTAATAGTCATAAACGCTTGGGATTTGAACCCACACTCCTCTGATTGTAATACCCACGCCGCACCACCGAGCCACCACGGCTCTGTGTACACTTGCATATTTAAGGATCCCTTCCGCGCCGTTAAATCCACGTTTTACGGCCGCCCAGCGCCATCTGTGCGTTTAAAAAAACATTTTTCACTCCAACGAATCACTATTTAATTGGGAGACAAATGGAAGCAGCCTGTGATTTTATTAATTATTTAAAGGTTTGATATTGCTTTGTTTACTGTAGGAAACGAGATTACGAAACAGAGTAATGCTATATCCCACCAAAAACATAAATGTAAAAAAGGAGAGCCAAGTTCAATACAAAAAATTATGCTTGCTTCGCCGCAAAAATGTGAGATCTGAAAGTAGATTAGATTTGACTTTATTTTAACAAACTTCAAACCCCGTGACACTCGCGCCATCAAGACGAATCTAATGATGTATTCATTTATCAAAATCGGTTGTGCCCTTGAGTAGTAACGAACGGACATAGGAACGGACATACATACATACAGGTCAAACACATAACCCTCCTTTGGGCTTCGCCGCAGTCGGGTAAAAACACGCCAAATTCTAATTATATTTTCTTCATACAAACATACGAAAAGTGACATCCCAACTAGCACACCAGCTGTATAAGTAGCTGTACAGCAGCCGGATAGAGGTATTTCATAAAGGCATAGGTTCCATCAATAAATGCTGAAAACAGTGTTACTTAATGAACCAATAAATCAATTATTTTGAGAATTTCAAAGCAATTGAAGCTATATTTTCAAAGAATTTTAAATTATACAAGTATGCTGAAAAAATATAAAAGTTTAACCAAAACCTTCTTAAGCGTAAGTACTCGTATAGGTTGATTAAACAAACCAGTTGACCTGTTGACAGTTTAAATCTTCTTGTATAAAGCAAATCCTTAAAATGAACCATAATCCAACTGCTTAGATTATGTTACTGAAAGCCAAACAGTTTCCAAATAAAACAGTTCCACGAAAAATCCGTCAAAGCATCCTTGAAAATGTTGGCAGAATATTTTAATAGTCAGTAATGAACAAACAAATGGGGCTTTAAAACAGCAAGTTAAGTGTCCGAGCGTATTTTAAAGCTCATTAAACGAGGCGGTGTCCGTCGGTCGCTCACACAAACAGCTGCTTTCTAGTTCACCTAGGGCTCACGAGTTTATTGATGGAATATTCTCTTCTTGGTCATACATACTCTTGGCAGAGTAGTCGTGGTCATGGGGGTCATAGCACGGCCTTTTTGACTGTCTCCTGCCATCTCTCCCTCACCGACGCATTTCGCACGCACAAATTTAGGGATGATCTTGTGTTATATCTCTATGATTCTATAACATCCTGTATTATTTGTTTACAATTTTAACATTAAATTTGTTTTCTGGTTGTCAAGTCAAATGACAAATGCAATGTTAGTTAAAATAAGGCTATGTGCACACTTACGATTAAATATGACGTAACTCAATGTTTACAATTGTAAATAAAAAATTGTAATTGAGTAGCCGCCACCTTGTTCATCTTAAAGGAGGGTAGGTACCACGAAGATCTAACTTCGAAAATGCCGCCGTTAAATGGTACGGCTGTCTTTGTGATTCGAATATAGTAAAGAGTGACAAACACAGCCATACCATTTGACAGCGGTATTTTCGTAATTCAATTTTCGTGGTAGCACCTCTGATTTTTTTTTATTAATGTTTTTCATACCTATACATATAATGTATGCAAATCTTCAGATTGTGCTGAAACTGATACCAAATGTTGACGAAACCTAAAGTGTTATCATTGCAATATGAATGTTTCTATCACGAAATGGTTATAATTGAATATTTATTAACCGGATATGTTTGAATAGAAGTATGTTTACTTGAACAGTGTATTTAAATTTTACCTGTAAAATTACTAACAAATATGTCGTATCGTGATAAAATAACAACGTTACATTAGCCAAAAATATCTGATTATTGGCTTGGATAAAGTCGCAGAGAGGGCGCTAGTTATGACTGACCATTTAGTATTAGATCCTTTTTGAGTAATGCAGGCAGTTTAGATTAAAAGGAGGAAATATGACGTTGATGGATGAATTGTCAGTCATCTTTAGAGAATGTACGGAATTACGTGGCTCTTTGGGAATTTATCGTGTAACTTCGTTTATTATCACTGCGACATTTAGATTGTGTAAAGAAAGACATGAAGAGCAATACACCAGTACTCAAACTGGTGCGGATACTGGATTATTGGATGATTATTGGACCATACCACTAGGGTGGCCAAAGGTGATCCGGAACCCAAAGGTATGGTTGTAGGCCTTCCTTGTCATCAGAAGTGGGATACGGAGCTACTTGCCCCACATAAATTCGAAGATTTGGTATGTCATAATTTTCATGTAATCTTAAATGCGACGGTCTAGGAAAAGACACTACGTGTCATAGTTTACGAGCACGGAGAACACAGTTTACGAGCACGGAGAACGCAGGCAAGGGTAGCATGTCAAACTAACCCAGCAACGTAGCAAATGTAGAGTAAACGCACCTATGGGAGTCATGTTGTAATTCAACGAGTAATGTCCGTTTCTTTGTGTATCGGATACGTATACAGTTTGTACTTAAATAACAAAAAAACATAGACACGCGTTTGGAGCACCTTAGTGCCATATCCCTCTCTACAGAGGATGACAGTTGGAGCACTTCGGTGCCATATCCCTCTGTTTCAGAGGACGACGATTGGAGCACCTCGGTGCCATATCCCTCTATTTCAGAGGACGACGATTGGAGCACCTCGGTGCCATATCCCTCTATTTCAGAGGACGACGATTGGAGCACCTCGGTGCCATATCCCTTTATTTCAGAGGACGACGATTGGAGCACCTCGGTGCCATATCCCTCTATTTCAGAGGACGACGATTGGAGCACCTCGGTGCCATATCCCTCTATTTCAGAGGATGACGGTTGGAGCACCTCGGTGCCATATCCCTCTATTTCAGAGGACGACGATTGGAGCACCTCGGTGCCATATCCCTCTATTTGAGAGGACGACGGTTGGAGCACCTCGGTGCCATATCCCTCTATTTCAGAGGACGACGATTGGAGCACCTCGGTGCCATATCCCTCTATTTCAGAGGACGACGATTGGAGCACCTCGGTGCCATATCCCTCTATTTCAGAGGACGACGGTTGGAGCACCTCGGTGCCATATCCCTCTATTTCAGAGGACGACGATTGGAGCACCTCGGTGCCATATCCCTCTATTTCGGAGGATGACAGTTGGAGCACCTCGGTGCCATATCCCTCTATTTCAGAGGATGACGGTTGGAGCACCTCGGTGCCATATCCCTCTATTCAGAGGACGACAATTGGAGCACCTCGGTGCCATAACCCTCTGCTTATTCCAGAGGACGACGTTCATATCACACTCAGTAGACACAACACATGCCTGTGATAGGCAGATACGCTAATCTACACGTTCATAGATTAGCCGAGTAAGGTAAGATAGCGTACTATCCACCGATAATGGTTTCCCTCTTTCGAGCACGTAACTCAATCATATAAATCTGTATAATTCATGTAGCATAAGGTTAGAAGATACTGAGAGGAGGTTCAATATAAACCACGTCTTAGACAAGTGAGTTTGACTTAACCCCCCCTATCCTGCTGCTGGCTATCACATGGCGACCGTGACACTGTGACGACGAGGTGAACTGGTGGCGGAGGACGCAACAGATGAAGATCCTGCGAGGAAGCAACGTGGAGAAGGAGTGGCCCGAGGTAATCCCAAAGGGAAGAGAATAATTTGCGCAGTGACCATTGGGTACCTATCATCGTTTACCTTGCTTACAAAACTGTTGACAAACGGAAATGGGCGGTCAGCAATCAAAGGACAACGTCATCGTGACGGCACCAAACAACAACACTGCTTCGTTGGCTTCGGCGGGATTGGAACTGACGGAGGTCCTATTAATAGCCGTTGTGGCATACATGACGGTCTACGTGTTGTCCCGTGTCTACGAGCGGGTTAAAGGACATCTATACAGCGGCTGGGAGCGGCGAGCGGCACGACTGGCTATCCGAGGTGAAACCGTTTGAACGTACCTATATACATGTAATTTTTGGTTATATTTTTTTTATTTTTGTTTTATTATGGATTGTGGATTTTATTTTTGTTAGATAATTTTATGGCTAGCCTAACCAATTTACTAGACAAGTTACGTGTTTTAAGGGACGGTATAGTTAAGTTAAGTAAGGACAAACGGGTGACTGTGCAAGGTAGGAATAAGTTATTAGTAGCACAAGAAGTAAAGTGTAAATTTGATTCGGTAGTTAAGGAAATTTGTGCAAAAGAAGTTGCAGCTGTGGATTTTGAGCTTATGTTAGAGACCGCGGAGCAATTTGAGCAACTGTTTTCGGAAATTCAGGGCTTGGTAGGCGCGGATACGCTTTCGAAGATGGCCGATTTTGATTTGAAAACTGCTCTTTCTTTATTGCCTGTAGTTGACGTAGAAGAGAGACAGATTAACCAATTAATTGACGGGTTGCAATTTTATAGCAGTACATTGAAAGATAAGGATCAAAGCGTTTTGATAGATTTTGTTGTGAAGACACGGTTATCGAGTAAGGCAAAATTAAGGTTGAAAACTGAGTATGCGACTGTTTTAGATTTAATTGGGGATATTAGGAAGTATTTGTTACCTAAAAAATCGTATACAGCCATTCTTTCACAGCTTCAGAGGTGTAGGCAAGGGAATAAGAGTATTGAGGATTTCGGAAACGAGATAGAGCAATTATTTACTAATCTGACTCTCGCTCAGGCCGACGGAGATTCGGCAGCGCATAAAATTTTGAGACCAATAAATGAGAAAACTGCAATTAGGCGCTTTGCAGAGGGTCTGAATAGTGAAAAGCTGGGTACTATTATTGCATCACGAGCTATTGAGTCGATTCGGGAAGCAATAACTGTTGCGATAGATGAATCGGAGGTTATTCACGAGTCGACGGCAAATTGTTTCCAATTTTCAAGGCGACCTTTCCGACAGAATTATGGGTTTTTACGTAGCAATAATAATAGGCAGTATTTCGATCAACGGCAGTTCCATGCTAAAAATAGCGGTAGTAGATACAATTCAAGCTATAATCGAAATGCAAGTCAACAAGGTCGGGGTTCGGCGTACTCGGACTATGACCGCAGTGCGGCTAGTCAGCAAGGTCGAGGGCAGTTGTATGTGCAGAGTAGGCAACAGCCAAGCAATTACGTTAGGTCTAGTGGACAGCGAAGTGTCAATGTCATCGAGTCAGCGGATTCGGAACGTGACTCGGATAACCAGCGTGATGATGTAGAATTTTTTCGTGGCTAAAGATGATTATGTAGATATCTTGTCTTACAGTAGTAGTAATCACGTAGTTGTAAATTGTTTAGATAAGGAATTAACCTTGTTGGCGGATACAGGGGCTAATGTGTCTATTATAAAACAAAGCTGGATAGAAGGGTTACGTTTGCAAATAGTGCCGGATAGATTAAAGATACGAGGAGTATGTGGAGATTTGACTGCGTTAGGTTATGTAGAGCTGTGTTTATGTATAGAGGGTTGTAGTTTTTATCATAAGTTTTATGTATTTAGTGGGCTTACATGTAAGAGCGACGGTATTTTAGGAGAGGATTTTTTTATGAAGTATAAATGTAGTATTAATTATGAGGAAGGGAATTTGAGTTTACAGCATGGCTCGGGCGACAGATTGTTATTGAAGTTAGGATTAGGAGCAGCTCGTTCAGTAGTTATTCCTGCTAGATGTGAGGTAGTTAAGTACGTTACGTCGGATTTAGAGGGTGAGTGTGTTATAGTTCCGTGCGAGGTCACCCCTGGGGTTTTCGTAGCGGGCGCAGTTGTATCTTCGAAGGATGGGAGAATTCCCGTGCGGTTTTTAAATACGCGAGAAAATGAAGTAGAGTTGAGTAGTTACTGTCCGAGGGTTAATAAATTGTCGGACTACTTTGTGTGCTCTTTTGACTCTCAGAAGGAGAAGTCAGTAGATAGGGTTAAAGAACTTTTTGGATTATTAAAACTTAGGTCTTATCTCGATGATGAAGGGAGACGATCTGTGGAGGGAATTTGTGCGAAATACGCAGATATTTTTCATATGCCGGGTGATAAGTTATCGGTTTCGAACCTATTTGATTACGAAATTAAGTTGCAGAGCGGTGCTTCTCCCGTGTATGTTAAGCCATACAGAATTCCTTTTTCGCAGAAAAAAGAGTTAGCAAAGCAGGTTGAGAAGTTAATAGAGGAGGATATTATTGAGGAGTGCACTAGTGAGTGGTTATCCCCCCTGTTGCTTTTACCGAAGAAAGTAGACAGTAGTGGGGAAAAGAAATGGCGTATTGTCATTGATTACCGACTGTTGAATAAGAGAATAGTGGATGAAAAATTTCCTCTGCCGAATATGCAGGAGATATTGGACTCTTTGTCGGGATGTATTTATTTTTCACATCTAGATTTGAGTTCTGGGTATTACCAAATGAATTTGGCATCCGCGTGTAGGAAATTTACTGCTTTCACGGCAGATAAGCAGTACCAATTAAAACGACTCCCAATGGGGCTTAAGACTTCTCCGAGTGCATTTTCCAAGCTTATGGCTGTAGCATTATCGGGATTGACTTACGATGTTTGTTTTTTGTATTTAGATGATGTTATTGTTTTTGGGGAAACTTTGCGTGAGCATAACGCCAACTTGATTAAGGTTTTCGAAAGGTTTAGGGAAGTCAATCTAAAGCTTAACCCGTGTAAATGTGTATTTCTTAAAAAGGAATTACATTATTTAGGTCACCTCATAACACCTAATGGAGTTTTGCCAGACAAGAGTAAGACCGAAGTTTTGAATAAATTTCCAGTACCTAAAAACGTGGATGAGGTTCGGCGATTTGTGGCTTTTGCTAATTTTTATAGGAAATTCATTAGGAATTTTGCAGCAGTAGCATATCCCTTAAATCGGTTGTGCAAGAAAGGCGTCGAATTTAAGTGGTCAAAGGAGTGCGAAAATGCTTTTCAGGAGTTGAAGGCTTTGTTAGCTTCACCCCCTGTTTTAGAGTATCCAGATTTAGGGGAGGACAATGTTTTTCGGTTGCAGACGGATGCTTCTGGGGTAGCAGTTGGGGCAGTTTTGTCGAACGCAAATAACAAGCCAGTTGCTTTCGCAAGTAGACAGTTGAATAAGTCGGAACTGAACTACCCCACAATTCACAAAGAGCTATTAGCAGTGGTGTGGGCAGTTAAGCATTTTCATCCATATTTGTATGGTAGGAAGTTCAGGATCCTGACGGACCACAGGCCTCTGTTAAATCTTTTTAGCATGACGGATCCTAGTAGTCGATTAACGAAATTTAGATTGACTTTGGAAGAGTATGACTTCGAGATCGAGTATATTAAGGGTTCAGAAAATGTTACGGCGGATGCCTTATCAAGGATTGTCATCACATCGGATGAGTTAAAATCTTTTAAATCAACTTTCATTGGGGTAGTTACTCGGTCAATGGCTCGCTCGTCGCAGGTAGTAAGCGAGACACTAGACTTAGGTACGAAGGATTGGGAGCCTGGCCGGCCTAGAGTAGTAGATATCGTAAAACGGACAAGAGACGACACAGAATTGATAATTTGTACGAATAAAGAATTTGGGGAAATGTCCAGCGTGCAGCGGACCGTAGATAGCGATAATAAAAATGTACGTTGTGTGAACTCTACGATTTATATTAATCAGGATTCCCTATTAACGAAGGCACGCCTAGACGTAGCGTTACGGGACCTGATGGGGGTGTGTAAAAGTTTAAATAAAGTAGAGTTAGTGATTATTAGAAACGAGCTTAATAAAAAATATATAGCCGTATTGACAGATGCTTTCCGCGCGAGACAAGATGATTTACCTAGGTTATGTGTTATTCAAGGGAAAACGAAAGTTGTCGATCGAGAAATGATTCGGCTTATACTGAATGATTATCATTTGTTACCGACTAGTGGGCATGCAGGTAGTACTAAAATGGTTAATAATATCCAAAAGAAATACTATTGGCAAAACATGCGGAAGGATGTAGACGAGTACGTGAGGAAATGTAAAGATTGCCAGAAGCAAAAGTTTAACGTTAGACAAACGCGGGATGATATGATTATAACTACCACAGCTACAACATCTTTTGAAAAAATATTTCTTGATGTCGTGGGACCGTTGGACCCAGATAAGGCAGGGTATAAGTACATTTTAACTTTGCAATGTGAGTTAAGCAAATACGTAGAGGCATATCCGTTGGAGAATAAAGATTCCCAAACTGTAGCCAGGGCATTTGTTGAAAATTTTGTTTTAAGGTTTGGTATTCCTCAAACTATAGCGACAGATTGCGGGACAGAATTTATAAATTCAACTTTAAAGGAGGTGTGTAAATTATTGCAGATTGAGAAACTTAATTCAACGCCATATCATCACGAAAGTATAGGTTCCTTGGAAAATTGGCATAAACATCTTGGTAGTTATCTAAGGATACAAACTAAGAATTCTACCGCAAACTGGAGCTCATGGGTACAGTATTGGTGTTTTGCATATAACACTTCAGTAAATACAGGTACGAAATATTCACCTTACGAACTGGTATTTGGGAAGCCTTGCAATATACCTAGTAACCTTGTAAATAGAGTAGATCCTTTGTACAATTATGATAACTACCCATTAGAATTAAAATTTAGATTACAAAAAGCACATCTTGATGCCAGAAGAAACTTAATAGAAAGCAAGGTAAAGAGGAAGTTACATTATGATTGTAAATCTAACATTGTTAATTTTAAGATAGGAGATTTAGTGTTAGTAATTAATGAAAATTATAATAAACTCAATGATTTGTATTTAGGTCCATATACAGTAAAAGATGTCATAGGTCCTAACTTAAAAATAACTAGGAACAATAAGGATTATTTAGTTCATAAGAATAGAACAAAATTGTATTACAACTAGCTTCCTTTTCGGGGGAGGGAACCCATACCTTTTCAGGGGAGGTGTGATAGGCAGATACGCTAATCTACACGTTCATAGATTAGCCGAGTAAGGTAAGATAGCGTACTATCCACCGATAATGGTTTCCCTCTTTCGAGCACGTAACTCAATCATATAAATCTGTATAATTCATGTAGCATAAGGTTAGAAGATACTGAGAGGAGGTTCAATATAAACCACGTCTTAGACAAGTGAGTTTGACTTAACCCCCCCTATCCTGCTGCTGGCTATCACATGCCAAACCGTATCCGATTCCGTTTTCTTTTGTTATAATGACAGTAGTTATTGTTGCTAAAGTTTAATTAAGTAGTGAAGTACAAATTGTGGTCAGGAAACGGCCGAGTCGGTGAATAGAGGTTCTGTCCTTTCGCTGTCTCATGTTACAGAAGAGTCACACTGTCACACGAGGACGTGTGACTGGTCAGGACGGCCGTGTCGTATCGTGATAAAATAACAACGTTACATTAGCCAAAAATATCTGATTATTGGCTTGGATAAAGTCGCTGAGAGGGCGCTAGTTATGACTGACCATTTAGTATTAGATCCTTTTTGAGTAATGCAGGCAGTTTAGATTAAAAGGAGGAAATATGACGTTGATGGATGAATTGTCAGTCATCTTTAGAGAATGTACGGAATTACGTGGCTCTTTGGGAATTTATCGTGTAACTTCGTTTATTATCACTGCGACATTTAGATTGTGTAAAGAAAGACATGAAGAGCAATACACCAGTACTCAAACTGGTGCGGATACTGGATTATTGGATGATTATTGGACCATACCACTAGGGTGGCCAAAGGTGATCCGGAACCCAAAGGTATGGTTGTAGGCCTTCCTCGTCAAATATATTATTTACAAGCAACTTTTCTCCAGGTAATAATTTACTAGTAATGAAGCGTACAATTTTAATGGCAACACAGTGGGAGATTCGTTGGAATTTAATTATGAATTGTACTATAGGTAGCCACACAGCTCCTAAAATCAGACCGAAATATATATTTGTATGGCAGCCGGCGTGATCAAAGCGCCCGCGCCTACAAACGCGTTTAACTACCACTCCTCATTTAATCCCATCCAAGGACGCACTAATTCCCAACCCGTTCTATTCACCCGTTCTTTCATTCGTTCACTCGAGGTTTCGCTCCTGAATGGAACGGAACTTAATTCAGCCCGGGAATTCAACGTCTCAAGAATGTGGGTTTTAATTTTGAAAGACGTCAGCTGTTGTACTTAAGTTTTGGAATTAAGAGCTCGAAATGGGAAATTTTAATATAGTTCGTAGACAAGTAAAGAGTACGAAATATGCAGTTTTGTATAACAAGGTCTTTACTTGTTTTAATTAAATAGTTAATATAATCTATTCTCTCCGTGCACGTGTCTTATATTAAGAAAGTTGTTTATTGGATTTTTTTTGCTGACGGTGAGTTGTAAGAAATTCAAAGTTTATTTATTATTTTTATTTATTTATTTGGGACATCAACAGCAATATAATACAGAAATATACAGAGACAATTATCAAAACACAAAGCCAATTACAGATGTCTACTGAGGAACTGTTAGTGGAACCAAAATCACATAAAAAACATCTATATTCATTTTAACTCTTATGCCCGGGCTACACGAGGCTAGTTTTTCAAGCTAGGATAACAAGCTAGTGTTAGTAAGCTAGCAAGCTAGTACTTTTGGCTTCGTGTAGACAAAACTGTCTTCATTTCTAAGCTAATAAGCTAGTTTACAAGCCAGGACAGTTTTTAATAGGATGGAGTTCTATTTTGAGGCTAGTAGCGTCCCCCCACCACTGATTTTACTATCCTGGCTTGTTTACTAGCTTCATGTAGCCGGCGAAGCTAGTTTGTAGTTGGCCAGTAAGCAGGTTTTTTCGCATGCAGTTCATTTTGGACGTGTGGCCACCTTGTCACTCCAGTAAATACTAGCTTAAAATAATAGAGCCTCATGTAAACAGAACTAGCATGCTCCAAGTCAGATCAGCAAGCCAGGACAGTTTAGTAGAGAACTAGCTTGCTATCCTAGCTTGAAAAACTAGCCTCGTGTAGCCCGGGCATTATGTCATAATGGGACTTTGAAAATTGAAAGTAGGGTTATTATATTGAGTGGGGTATCAAATAAGAGGGCTTGATTTGTAGATTAAAACGCCGTTTTTTTTTTTCTTAAGTAGATTTAGATTTATGATGAAAAACATTTAAAAAAATACCATTCCCCGTCTATTTTTTCGAAGTTAGGTACTGAACAGAAAAATCTGCAAGAATTACCAATTATTAATGCTATCCTAAATTGCTCCTACTAAACTAATCGCCATACAGGTTTTCTTGAACTATCTATGTATCTACTTATGAGTTTGTACGGAACCCTCGGTGCAAGAGTCCGACTCGCACTTGACCGGTCTTTAATAAGCCGGCGGCTTGTACTTACTAGCCGCACGCACACATCAACTAGTTTTTTCCTATTGCGAGCAGCACGCAAACATAGCTAGCCTGCTTACTAGACATGCTTCAGTTCATTGTTAACGAGGCTCCGTCCGGCTAATTATTTTAAGGTCCCTGCTTATCACACTTGCGACTTGCGAGCGAGTGGTGAGTTAGAAGCGAAGTTACATACAAATGTCGCTCGCGACTGGTTTTGTATGGAAACTCGCCCACAGCCCGCCCGCCAATCGCAAGTCTGATAAAGCCCTCTATGACAACATTTTCGTAGAAGTAATGAATCGGCCTACAACCTGATCGCTTCGCCAGGTGTGTCTCCCGCACAGGATCGATACTCCGATGATGGTTAATTAATCATGAAAGTACCTAATAAACGTTAATGAAGGCAGCCCGAGGACACGCTTGGAACAGCGATGGGGCGGAGTCGGAGATGACGGAAAGTGTATAGCGATTCACAAATAAAAGTATGATCCTCCTCTTCACAATGATTTCTTTATTACTGAGGGTCGTGATTCCTTTTTAGGGTTCTGTGCCTCAAAAGGAAAAAACGGTTATAAGAGCACTTTGTTATCGATCTGTCTGTCTGTCTGTCAAGACCCTTTATTTCAGAAACGCGTGGAGGTATCAAGATGGAATTTAAACCGTATACGCAAGTTTACAGTCCCTTGAAGCTGTGAAAAAAACAAATGTGGCGCAAAAAACGTATATTTAGACACTCTCAAGGGAGTCAAAATTCAAAGGGTACTTTCTGTTGACCTAGAACTATGATATTTGACAAGTCATACCGATTTATACTACAGGTATAGAGAAAAATCTAAAAACTATACCTTTGTAATTTATTCATAAAAAATATAGTAATTATTAGTATTTGTACGGAACCCTCGATGGGCGAGTCCGACTCGCACTTGTCCGTTTTTTGCAATAGAGTTACGCGTCTAAGTAGTGCGCCACTTAGTCCTATCTTTGGTGTGGTGGAAGGCATGATGCAACTTGGTGTCCGGTGACTACGACCTCTTGGACGTAAAGTATAAAGACGACCAAGTAGTACAATTTGGCCGTTGAGGAGCGCGCGGCACGTATTCACACAGACGCGATAGCACGTCCGTGTGAGTGCGATACATACTGGAGCATTCTTGAAACTTTGCTTGTAGCGCATTCGTACACAAGATTGCACACATTCAAGTATGCGGTGTGCCTTTTGTAGGAAGGTAAACTACTGTGATAATATCATGCATTTTTTTTTACGTACCAAGCTAAGATATCAAGTAACGAAAGAATAACAAAACGTTTGACAGAACTAACACTTATCTTGCGGTATATGGTCTGTCACAGTCGCACTACTTATCTCGTAGTGAACAGAAAGGGATGGGTAGTACGAGTATTACTGTCGCACGACGTGTGTAGCAAAGCGACCGACTTGAATCACCTTAAAATTAAGGTGCTTCTAAACGGGAAATATTTTTCTGCAATTTGTGGCCGGCAAGTCGTACTATGTCTCTCTTATTTCGTATGCTAAAGCAAGATGCACATAGTTGCCGGGCCACAGATTGCAGAAAAATACGAGTATTGCCCGTTTAGAAGCGCTCTAATAGCAAACACAACACAGAGGAGCAAACTTATAAATTCATAAGTACATAAACAATATGATAAAAAACTGAAATAAGTAACTCAAAAAAAGCCGTAGGGACATTACCTATCCTTACCACAGCGCATTTTTTGGAAAAGATAGAAGCCAGTTTCGAAATTTCCTTTGGAATGGTAGGTACTAATACTAACCGCAGCCGCAGCGACTGACCAAGACTCTACAGTCTCGTAGGTTTATTAAATACATCGAAAATGGAGGCTCCAAATCTTTCCCTCGTCTCCGATACAGTCTACTGTGACAAACTAAAACATAATATATCTGAAACATGCACTAATAACGGTCTAAATTAGTTTGTGACATGATTTTGTACACCGTAATATCTGTAATCAGTTCTCAAGCCGTTTCGACACATGTAAAATAGCGCTTCTATAGGCGAGCTGGATTGACAGTTGAATATACACAAATATTGCTACAATTCAAACAGCGCTGTTTTGAAACCAAAATTATCGATAGTAAGTACCGTCACCGTAGTTACGTACCGTTACCGTACCTAGTTGTTTTATTACAATGAGTGAAAATCGTGGAAAACGAAGACAATATTAGTACCTACTACGTTAGTGTCTTGACGCGTTTCTTCCTTACTCGAAGTATTTTCTTTCTAAAGCGTTGGTTGACGACCGCTTTAGCTTAGTTGGTAGTGACCCTACCTACGAAGCAGGAGGTCCTGGGTTCGAATCCCGGTAAGGGCAATTATTTGTGTGATGAGCACGAATATTTGTTCCTGAGTCATGGATGTTTTTTATGTATTTAAGTATCTGTATCTATTAAATATATCGTCGCCTAGTATCCATAACACAAGCCTTATTGAGCTTACTATGGGGCTATAGTTCGATTTTTGTAAGATTGTCCCCTAATATTTATTTATTTATTTATTTATATAGTTATCTTTGTAAAGGCTTCTTGCAAAAAATATATTTAATTTAATTTGATGATGTGTTTATTGATGAGATACTAGAAGCGACTGCGCTCACACAGTATTTATGCCGAGCAGAGAGCATCTAGTTCCTTTCCATTTTATCAAGACGCTATGCTACCGTCACTTAGACAAGCTTACTAACTTATATCGTAGTAAAGAAAGAAAAGTAGAATATTTCAACATTTCCACCTAGGCTTGCTAAGTCGGCTGTCGTGCTACAGACCGACTTTCAAAAGAAGTTTTCTAAGTCTAAGGTGTAATGTCTAGTACTTATAGTACCGATGGCCGTTGGGATAGAAAGGTTCTTGAGTGGAGACCACATACTAGCAATCGCAGCTTAGTACCGCCACGCCACCCGCAAAGTGGTCGGATGATCTAGTTAGGGTTGCGGGGACTCGCTGGATGCGGGTCGCTTTTATCCGGCCCATGTGGAAGTCTATTGAGGAGGCCCTTGTCCAGTAGTGGACGTCCTATAGCTGAAATGATGATGATGATGATGACTTATAGTACGCATTGCCTAATTGGTGCCTAGCAGTGGCGTGGTGTAAAAGATATGCTTGGGCAAGCCGGTGCAGATTTGGCGTACATTTTTCTTAAGAGCTGTAGAATAAGGTGCTCAAATACCTGATATTAGGCAAGCCAGTAAGAATCGAGTTCCTTGGACGCCACGCTACTGGTGCCTAGTTCATTTGCATGTCTCCAAATATTCGTATTCATCTATCTTCACTATGCCACTTACCTGGAAAACGAATGACGTCAAACAAAGTAAGCGACACGGCAACTCGAATTTGTCAGTTCGCGTCAGGTGAACTTTCTTTAACGTCTGAATGGGGAGGGGGGGAGATAAAGCGGTCCCTGATCCCGCGGGATCGCTACTCGGATCCTGGGATCCTCGCTAGCTCTTATCTTTACCAACAATTCCCTTCTAAAATAGACCTTATAGGGGTTTGTTAAGGTTGTTTTTTGTGTGGGTTTGTTGGAGAGATGTGAAGTTTTGAGGGTAGGCCGATATCGTGTGTAAATTTGTTTACTTAAGCGAATGACTTTGAGTTGTAGCCGAAAGTGAATTCGGCAAGATTAATAAATGATTTGGATACAATTTGTCTTTCGGTATAAGCCTTTCGACTGAATAGGCGAGGCAAATATGTCGGTCGTAAATTTAGATTATTAGGGTTCCGTACCCAAAGAGTGCCAAAGGAACCCTAGTACTATGCCAAATAATAAACACCGACCAGAACTCGATTTCCACCGACTTACCGTATGGGGAGGAACATATTTTATAGTTCTCAAATAAAGAATCCTCCATGGGTAAATAATAGGCAAGTCGGTGGAAATCGAGTTCTGTAAACATCCCCCAGTACTTATCGAAAAGTACAAAGAAAGGAAGGTGTGGTTGTCTCACTTAAATAGACTGATGAACCTTCCATTCATATTTAATGAATCTGTTGGGTTGGTATCCGTCTCCCGAATCATTCTGTACTAGCATTTACCCGCGGCTTTGCCCGCGTTGTTCCCGTTACTGTCCCAATAGAACTCTTTACTGGGATAAAAAGGTCCTATGTTTCAATCCAGGACTTGGTCTATTTGCATGCCAAATTTTAGCTCAATCCATCCAGTTGTTACCCCGTTATTTAGTAATAAATATCCAAACATCCAAATATCTTCACAAAATTTCACATTTATAATATTTGTGTGATTAATGTGATTATGTGAGTACATTTAAAATGCTAACTGAGGAATTTATTGCAGCATTCCTTCTCTATACACATGTCACTTTCCATTCGAACTTTTAAAACCCAGTGGCCTTGCAGAATAAATGTTTTGAATTTGATTTCAACGTGGCCACACACTCAGAAACTATTTCTACGATAGCATATATAAAAATAAGTAAATGGAGCTGAGTAGTATATAAATGACGCAACATGAAAACATAAAATATTTGCGTTCAGTTATCTCGGCTATAAAGGCGCGCGAGACAAATGGGGCCCCGCGTTATGGGGAACAAATGCTTGCTTGATCTTCGATTCCCGAATAAATTGTTTATCTGAGACTGACATAAGTATATCTTGAGGAATTGGGGGATATCTATCTTCTTGAAAAATTGATATTAGAAATATGGGGAAGATCAAAGTGTATAAACGTTTGTAGTTACAGGATTTTGTGATTTCACTCGTATTTTAAGTAAGTAATATTTGTGATATGAGTGTATTTGTGTGTAGGTGAAATTAAATTGTAGATACTCTGTGATCTACCGTGAATATAACAAGAATATGGAGTTTAAAATGAGTTTTTCATATCTCCAACAAAATACCTAGTTCAAAAGTGGCTCAGGTGCTATCACAACTGAGTCAGACATTATTTATCTCCGGGTACATTAGAATTTTATGAAATTCTCTAAAGTAGTTTTTCTGGTCCGAGCTAACGCAACATTTTAATGCTATTACATGGTGAGTATGTATAGACTTTGAGTTTACTAGTATAGTCTGGCAAAAAAGAGTAGAAATTAATAGGGGCGCCTCTATCTATGTCAAACTGTCTTACATGTGGCAGCTATTGAGTAACTTTCTATGCGATAATTAAGTGTTGCAATTAAATAAAAATTAGTTCCATTTCTACACTTTTTTGCCAAGCTGTCGATTTTTTATTCTTTAACTGACCTGCGATTGACCTAGTAGCGCCTGATGGTAAGCGACTACGAGGCCGAAGGTGTAACTCGTCGATACAGCAGATGCCTATTTACTCGTATCTTGAAGATTCCAATGTTCTCTACCCCTCCTTCGACTCATGCAAACTACTCAAGTCACGCCAAATATTTATCAATATTAGTATACATAACAATATAGTTTCTTACAAAGTACTTAAGCGTTGCTCTACTTCTAAAACTAGCACCTTCGTGACAAAACCTCGTGACATACGTCCTTCTGTCAGTAAGGGAAATATAATTCCGAACATTTTCCTCTCACACCCTTATAGCTAAAGGGTTATTGGAAATAGGTCTTTATGTGTATGTGGATAAAGTTCAACGCCTGCGGCGCTGATATGTTGACTCGCCGCATCTGATGCAGGACGGAGTTGTTCGGAAGTTTGGAGATAGCACAGAGAAGGAAACAGCTAAGGCGTTTCACAGTAAATCATAAATAGTCTTAACGCCAGCATTAGAAGGTCGTTTTCAAGGACGTTAAACTAAATACCCGGACGGAGACTCGCTAACAAAGAACTGAAGCAACTCAAGTCCGCCGGCTATCTTAACGCTGGTTGGTCAGGTCAATGTGTGATGCTCGCAGTAGAAAAAAACTAGTTGATGTGTGCGTGTGGGCTCGTAAGTACAAGCGGCTGGCGGACTACAAACGCTTCAGTTCTCTATTCGCGAGGCTCCATCCGGGTATTTATTTTAAGATCCTTGGTCGTTTTTAAAAAAAGATGTCCTTAGTTAAGGGTTAATTGAAGAAGGTTAATTGGTTAACTGCCAAGCCTTTTCACTAAACTTATGACCCGCCAGCAGGTCGACGAAGCCCCGCTGCACGGGGCTTCTATTTCTGCTCTGAGGGACACAAGCTGACTAACAAACCTAACCCAAAATAAGGAGTGTGTTTAATGAAAAGGCTAGGCAGCTAACCAAATGGCTGGTTAAATCAGTTGGCGGTGACATATCTAAGCTGTTGTAACCTGCGCGGCCGCGGTCGACCTTCCACAAGATAGTCTTACACCCTGGTTAAGGTCGCTGGAAGTGAGTATAACCGACATCTATAAAGCAGGCGTGTTGATTTCCACTCGCCATTAATGGAGTCATAGCAGTAATTATTTTTCCTAAAAAAGTACAGTCGCCATCAGATTAATCTATACACTACGGGTTGATAATAAATATTTGAACATGCACTCTAACGCCTTGACAATAAAGTCGAGTTCAGATGTTTATGAGCACCTTCTTTGCTCCGATGTATCTGACGGCGACTGTACATTGCTTGTATGTTTGCGCGCCATAAACGAAGTTTTAACAATGCATAAGAATGCTGCAGTACGGATCGCACCGCATAAGCCTCGACCTCGAATAGGTATCGAGTGCTCCTAAACAGGTGAAGAGAAACGACTTGACAAATTTGATGGCCACTTCTACGCTGTTTTAAGCTGCGCCTAAGTCCTAAGTTGGCAAGTACAGCGCGACTAAGTAGTTGGGACGCTTGTTGCAAAGAATTTGTGTCAAGGCTCAAAACACGCTATGTGACCTACCCGACAGCTGGTTAGAATGCTTATCTAAATATATAAAAGAAGAAGTCCTGACTGACTGACTGACTTACTGATCAACGCACAGCCGAAACTACTGAAGTTAGGAACTTGAAATTTTCACAGTAGGGTGGTTATATAACGTAAGTAAGGGATAAGAAGGGATTTTTTGAAATTCATCCCCAAAGGGGGTTAAATGGGGGTTGAAAGTTTATATGGGGACCATACGATTTTTAAAGTAGGAGATCTGAGACTTCGAACATAGACTCTTTAATACAATTTAAAAAAAGTAATTTCACCGTTTTTGGAAATTCATCCCCAAAGAGGGTTAAATGGGGGTTGAAAGTTTATATGAAGACCACACGATTTTTAAAGTAGGAGATCTGAGACTTCGCATATAGACCCATCAAGATGAGTACAGGAAAGTAATTTCACGGTTTTTTGAAATTCATCCCCAAAAGGGGTTAAATGGGGGTTGAAACTTTGTATAGGCACCAAACGGTTTTTGACGTTAGAGATCTGAGAGTTTGCACATAGATCCTTCAATATGACATGAGAAAAGTAATTCCACCCTTTTTTGAGATTCATCCCTAAAAGGGGTTAAACGGGGGTTGAAATGTTGTATAGGGACCAAATTATTTTGAAGTTACAGATCTGAGAATTCGTATATAGACTCCTCAATAAAGGTCGAAGAAAGTAATTTTACCGTTTTTCAAAATTCATCCCCAATGGGGAACATCCTAAATGGGGGTTGAAACGATTTTTGAAGTTGCAGCTCTGAGACATCGTACATAGTCTCCTCAATATGAGTACAGAAAAATAATTTCACGGTTTTTCGAAATTCATCCCTATAAGGGCTTAAACGGGGGTTGAAAGTTTAAATGGGGACCAAACGATTTTTAAAGACGGAGATCTGAGACTTTGCACATAGACCCATCAATATGAGTACAGGAATGTAATTTCACGGTTTTTCTAAATTCATCCCCAAAAGGGGTTAAATGGGGGTTTGAAACTTTGTATAGGCACCAAACGATTTTTAAAGTTAGAGATCTGAGAGTTCGCACATAGATCCTTCAATATGAGATAAGAAAAGTAATTTAACCCTTTTTCGAAATTCATCCCTAAAAGGGGTAAAACGGGGGTTGAAATATTGTTTAGGGACCAAATTATTTTTAAGTTACAGATCTGAGACTTCGTATATAGACTCCTCGATAAAGGTCTAAGAAAGTAGTTTTACCTTTTTTCAAAATTCATCCCCAACAGGGGTTAAATGGGGGTTAAAACGATTTTTGAAGTTGGAGCTCTGAGACATTGTACATAGGCTCCACAATATGAGTGTAGGAAAGTAATTTCACGGTTTTTCGAAATTCATCCCCAAAAGGGGTTAAACGGGGGTTGAAATTTTGTATAGGCACCAACGATTTTTGAAGTTGGAGATCTCAGAGTTCGCACATAGATCCTTCAATATAAGTAGAGAAAACTAATTTCACCCTTTTTCGAAATTCATCCCTAAAAGGGGTAAAACGGGGGTTGAAAGTTTAAATGGGGACCACACGATTTTTAAACTAGGAGATTAGTTGCAAAAAGTAATTTCACCGTTTTTCAAAATTCATCCCCAACGGGGGTTAAATGGGGCTTGAAACGATTTTTGAAGTTGGAGCTCTGAGATATCGTACATAGTCTCCACAATATGAGTACAGGAAAGTCATTTCACGGTTTTTTGAAATTCATCCCCAAAAGGGGTTAGATGGGGGTTGAAAATTTGAACTTTGAAGTAAGAGCTCTGAGAAATCGTACATAAACTCCTCAATAAGAATAAAGAAAAGTAGTTTTACCATTTTTCGAAATTCATTCCTAAAAAGGGGTCAAACGGGGGTTGAAACTTTGTATGGGGACCAAACGATTTTTGTAGTAAATCTTGAACTTCGTTCATAGACTCATCCATAAGAGTAAAGAAAAGTGATTGCTGTTTTTTGGAATTCATCCCCAAAGGGGTTAAAATGGGGGTTGAAACTTTGTGTAGGGTACAAACGATTTTTGAAGTTGGAGCTCTAAGACATCGTATATAAACTCCTCAATAAGAGTAGAAAAAGTGATTTTTCGTTTTTCTAAATTCATCCCTAAGAAGGGGTCAAACGGGGGTCAAAACTTTGTATGGAGACCAAACGGTATTTATAGTAGATCTTAAACTTCTTACATAAACTCATCCATGAGAGTAAAGAAAAGTGATTGCTGTTTTTTTGAAATTCATCCCCAAAGGGGTTTAAATGAGAGTCGAAACTTTGTATACGGACCAAAAGATTTTTGAAGTTGGCGATCTGGGACATCGTACATAGACTCCTTAATAAGAAAAAAGAAATGTGGTTTTACCGTTTTTTCATCCCTAAAAAGGGATCAAAAGGGGGTTGAAACTTTGTAAAGGGACCAAACGATTTTTGTAGTAGATCTTGAACTCATCTAAAAAAGAAAAGAAAAGTGATTGCAGTTTTTTGAAATTTATCCCCAAAGGGGTTTAAATGGGGGTTGAAACTCTGTATAGGGTCCAAAGGATTTTTGAAGTAGGAAATCTGACACTTCGTACATAGATCCTTCAATAAGGGTACAGAAAAAATGTTAAACCATTTTTTGAAATTCATCTCCAAGGGTTATAAATGGGGACCAAAACTTTATAAAGGGACCAAATGATTTTTAAAGTAGGGTATCTAAAACTGATTAAACTGAATAGAACTCAAATGATTTCACGGTTCATTAAAATTTATCTCGAAGACGGGTTGAGTAAGTAGGGGTTGAAAGTTTTTTTAGGGACCCGTACAATTTTTAAAGTAAAAGGTTTTTAACTCCATGCATAGCATATAGCAATTAGTAGATTGTTTTTTTGTGTAAGTAACAAGCGGTTTATTAAGTGCATTTAATTTTTTGGTAATAATCCTTAAATGGACTTAAGAATTGATTTTCACGGTAAATGTGCATTGTGCAGTTTTGGGCCCAATATTTGAGGGTTTTGTTTAATTACAACAAAGTTTATGAACAAATATCAGAAACTATTAATTGCCTATTAAGATTAATTGCCTAATTATAATTTACACCGCAGACGAAGTCGCGGGCATCAGCTATAATAGTCAAATACATACTTATCATATAATAGTCAAATACATACTTTCTGGCGGAGACATGGTATCGTACCAAATTCAAAATAGCATAAAAAAACTGACAAACTCGGCGGCAACATAGTAAAATAGATAGTGCCCGCCAGAAAGTATCCTTCCTAGCGGTGACAAATAAATCTTTGTTTTCCTATAAGTATGTGTAGTAGGTACATTTTTTTTTAATTAACGTACAAAGGTAGTACATTTTTCGTACATTTTTTGATGCTATTTTGAATTCGGTACGATACCATGTCTCCGCCAGAAAGTATGACACGAATAGAAGCTGAACGACGAGGGAAAGTCGATGATAGGCTTCTGAAACCTTTTTTCTGATTATTTCGTCGTTTAACAAATTCAGAATCATAACGCATATTTCACAAATTTAATATGTTTTTTCCAACGGAAAATTAAGTTAGAATACACCATAGTAGTATAGTTGTAAATAAAATAACACCGCTGGTCGTTACAGGCACCTGCGGTCTTGCTGAAATATAAGGGATTAAGCGACATCGTAATATAAAAGGATTCGTTTCGTACAATGCGATTTTTTTATACCTAGATGCCCTAAGTACTAAACAAACTGCAATATAATACACATTTCACACCTATTCGAAAAAGCCTTTTCGTCCTTCGTGGGAAGAATCAAAGATGTAAGGTGTAACCAAGCAAGGACCTTAAAATAAAAAGTAATTAAATTTTTTTTAAACCGACTTCAAAAAAAGAAGAGGTAACAATTTTAGGCCAACTATTTTTTTGAGGTCGGTGCCAGTCTTTCGTGCCTTATTCCAAATATTAAAGCTGGCACCGACCTCAAAAATAGTTGGCATAAAATTGTTATTTTCAGTTTTTTTTTATATCTCCGAGTACAGTCAACTACAAAGAGATCCATACGGCCAAAGTTACAAAGACATGAACCTGACCTGACCTGTATGTTTATGATGCTACGCTTTGTCGCGCGGTAAATAAATGATAAAGCATCCGTCACTCTCACACACTATTTGTCAGAACGTGACGGATGCTTTATCATTTATTTATCGCGTGACAAAGCGTAGCATCATACGCCTACTGACCTGTATGTGACATATATATGTCGAAGTGAATAAATAGCTTAGCCGATCGGTCTCAATCATTGTTACTATTTGGGCGCGTATGTCAAGGAAACACTCGGAAATGGACACACTTCGTTATCTCAACTAATCACTTGGGTTCATGTGAACACTCTTGCCACTAATTACTGTGATTTTAAAACAAGTTTAAGAGCCAATGGTTTAGTTCGCGAACACCACAGCCTCAAATCCCACATATCGCGCCAAGTACGCGCGCGTTTTTCTAGCTGTCAAACGACTGTCAAATGTTCAACGAAAAACTCCATTCGGGCTACTGAATTACCCGCTCTCAAATGATTAAAACATGTTTCCATTATTGATTACCATTTTAAATTGGATTTTGACTACAAATTAAATTCACGCTTCGTCATATACATATTTTTGTAACTTTGATTGTATCGATCTCTTTGTAATCGACTGTACATAAACTTGAACGGTAATGTTCTTTTATTGTTTATAAAAGTATTGTAGTGTATTAAACTTAACCTAGACCAGTAGGCTTATGATGTTACGCTTTGCCACGCGATAAATAAATGATAAAGCTTCCGTCACGGTCTGGCAAATAGTGTGTGAGTGTGACGGATGCTTTATTAATTTTCTCGTTTATTTATCGCGCGACAAAGCGTAGCATCATAAGCCAACTGGAGATTATCCTTTGAAGAAAATTCTTAAAAGCGCGATGTACAATTTCCTTAAAAATCATCAGTGCCATCTCTATTTTTTGCGGATGAAGCAGTTGGCTGGGTCTAGTCCTAAATTAAATTACGAGGGCCGTTGTTGGCACCTGCCGCGGCGAGGGTCGCCACACGTTCGGTTTATTGTTATTGGATATCGATACAAATAAATAAATTGGAGGTATGTGACGTCCCTATCGTTTAGGGCCTTCATGGGCTGTTGGGGAGGTCATAACTGCAAAGGTAGTATTTAGGGTTCAAAAATGCGAAATATGCCAATATACGATTTCAAGGTACTAATAGTGTTTTTCTACTCCTGTACTGCTATCTGTCTTTTACTTGGTCACGAACACTAATATAAGAACATACATAATATGAGTTCAGAGAAGTCTATACTCTATTCCCCATAACAGCACAAGTGTCATTATAGTTCAGTTCAGTTCAGTTCATTTATTAATAAAATAAAATTTTACACGTCAATAATTACAATATTAGGTACATAATAACATTATTCAAATTTTAACATTAATTAATTTAAAATTCTAATAATTAGACATTTTATTCTACTTAAGATATTGCAGCAATCATCGTGCGCATAATTACTATTACATTGTCATACCCAGACTAACTAACTTATTCACTCAGAGAAGAACTCTTGCAACGAGTAATAGGCAGCATTGGCTAGATAGGCTTTTAGTTTCGTAAGAAATGATTTAACTGAAGTAGCAGTTTTTATTACTTCTAGCAGTTTGTTATAAATTTTCGGACCTCTTGTATGTAGGCACTTTTTTGATTTTACCAATCTCGTGATGGGTGGACGAAGCTCATGCAGTCGCCTCGAATTAAAATTTAGCACTTCTGCATTAGTTTGGAACCGTTCGGGGTTGCACCTGACTAGCTTTGCTATTTCTAGGATATAGAGGCATGGTAGCGTAAGGATTTTATTTTGTCTGAACAATTCTTTAGCCGGGTGATCCCACTGTACTCCCGAGATCACGCGTATTGCCCGTTTTTGCAACCTGAAGGCTCTCTCACGATCAGCAGCGTCTCCCCATAGGTCTAATCCATATGTTAATAAAGAGTGAAAGTACCCAAAATAAGCCTTTCGGACATTACTCGGGTGGAGACTAGGGCGCAGCCTTGAGAGAGCGAAGCAGGCCGCAGATAGGCGGTCGCACAGTGAGTCAATATGCGGGCCCCATGTTAGTCCTGAGTCTATCATCAGGCCCAAGTACTTTATTTGGTCGACTTGTGGTACTGGTTGGTCGTTGCATATGACTTTCAGATCGTGTTCTCGCTTTCCCCGTAGACTGAAGTGGACAATGTTCGTCTTGTCGACATTGAGAACCATTCCGTTGACTGCAAACCACGCCGCGACTTGGCCCATCACTCGACTGAGCTTAGTTTTGAGCTGTTTGTCGTTATCCGCAGCGACAACGACACAGCCGTCGTCCGCGAACATGACAAATTCTGCCTCTTTGGATGCCTCAGTGAAGTCGTTCATAAGTATAAGGAATAGGTTGTTACCCATTATAGATCCTTGGGGTACTGCATTGTCGCCTAGTTCCAGTAGTTCGGACCGCTCACCCTGTACCGACGTCAGCTGTTTGCGATTTTGGAGAAATGATGCAATCGTGTCATGCAGACGACCCGACACTCCATAATGGTCTAGCTTTGCCAGAAGCAGGGGATGATTCACCAGTTCGAAGGCGCGGGACAGATCGCAGAATATTGCTGCGACCTGCCGTTTTGCATCCAGGTGACTCATAACCTTTTCCGTCACGTCTCGGGCCGCGTCGATTGTTGAACCGCCGGGCTGATAAGCGTATTGCTGCGTGTCGAGTAGGTTGTTTTTGTTAAAGTGGGATATTAGTGCGTCGCTTAGCACGCGCTCAAATATTTTGGAGAATATAGGAATTAGAGATATGGGTCTGAAATGTTTTAAATTATCCATTTCACCTTTACCCTTATATATAGGTTGTACTTTAACATTTTTTAAGCTATGAGGATAGACACCTTCTTCGATACAGCTATTAAATTGGTAACATAATATGTCCATAATAAATTGCGGCAGTATGTCAAAGATATGCGTCGACATATCATTGATGTCTTTTGAGTCTTTACGCTTGATTTTTTGCGCAATTTTTAATACCTGATGAAGCGTAAGTCGTAAAGTATCAATAATATTCGCATGTTTGTATACATATTGGGATAGATAAGCGAGCGCGGCTGGGATGTCACTGTGCGCGTCTACGCTTTTGTTAGCGCTGACATAGAACTGGTTTAGTTCAGTGGCTGTCACTTTACGTTATTGCTAGCAGCCACAGACTTCTAAATCTAGGTTAAACTTAGGTCAAGGATTAAGCGCTCAATTTTAACTTTACGGTAAAAATGCACTCCTACGGTTTTTAAGAAAAACAAAACTTTCCGAACTAAATTAATTGATGCCAACATAAAAAAGTATTTTTAATTTAAATAAATTAAAAAAAAAAGTTTACCATAGACACATACTGTCAGTCAAACGCCATATTATTTGCCTTGTTTCCAGGTTATGATTAATTTTGTATTTTATAATTTAAAACCTAGTCGTAGAAAAAGTATTGTATGCAACGTTGTATAATTAAGTCAAAAAACGCTCATTGCATCTCTATTTGCGATACTCGCCGCATACGCGGCTCGTATCGCAACTCACGCAATTCCCATTTTTTGAACCCACTTATACAACTGTTGCTTAAAATACTATAATTGGGTACGTGACTGTAACTAAAATATGTAACAATTATATAAGATTCTGTTAAAATAAGCATAACAAGGAAATATGTCCAAGTTTTGAGTTTGATACCTAACGTGTAACTTCTTTTATGAACCTCCAAAGTTGGATGGGAAAGTTCATTTTAAAAGTATAAAATTATTAAAAACTATTAATACCATTAAATAACCCATAAAATTTATAGTAACTATTGTTATGAAACCGTTACGATAAACGCAAGTTTTAACATAGTTGCAGAACAAAGTTATTGATTTCCCCAAACAACGTATGAGTAGTGACGCACTGTATAACGGGCTTCAGTAGGGAGCGTTTCGGCACGTATTTGGGAGTCCAAAAATGTGATTTTAGCATTGTAGTATCTCGGTGAGTTTTTATGATATTGAAGTGGTTTTTGATATTGTGAGGTGTTTCAATAACATATCACAGAAAAAAATTGTCAAGTAGCCAATTAATAGTAGTGTAGTGTTTGTTCATTTGCACCAATGCACCGGAAAGCAGCTAGAGAGGAGTGGCGCATCGTGAAGCGTGCCGCCAACACCTGAAATGACGACCACGACCACTCTGTCAAGAGTGATACCAACGAAGGAGAGAGTGTTTTTTTAAGGGCCTTATCACACTTACGATTTCCGGGCGAGCTGCTTTCATACAAAACCAGTCGACGCAAACTCGCGGCGCGTTCGCCGCGAGTGACATTTGTATAGAAGTTCGCTTCTAACTCGCCCAAAAATCGCAAGTGTGATAAGGCATCACAAGGTTTTTTAATGCGGGTAAATTACACCACATTTTAGGTTAAACCCTAAGTTTACCCTAAGGTTTAGGTTAAATCCTATTAAAACAGAATGATACGGAAGTCAAAGTAGATAGCAAAATTGAGGGCGCTTACTGGGTGCTACGGTGGACGAGTGGGTGAGTCACTGGGCTGGAAATCCAGAGGTACCGGGTTCGATTCCTAGTCTGTACACAGGTGAGTGCCATTTAATTTTTCTATGTACTTTGATTTCTTGTATCTATAAAATGTAACAATTATTTGGTGTTTCATTGTTTACCCTGTACGACTTAAAAAGGAGGACATCACAGCACTAATAGTAGTCTTAATTAAATATGCCAATGCCAGAAGTGGCTCACTCCCCTCCCTTGTCACACTTGCGATTTGTCTGACGTGACGTGTTGTGACGCATCGTTTGTTCTAGAGTGTTGTCACATCACAACACACTAGTGTGAACGTTACCTACCACACAAAAATGTATGAAACCGATTCCGATCTGATGCGTCACAACACAACACGACAGATAAATGTGAATGCGGCTTTAGAAGCGAAGTTCCGTACAAATGTCGCTGACAGGTTTTGTATCTAAACTCGCCCGCAGCTCGCTCGCAGATCGCAATTGAAAAGGCACTTAAAAGAGAGACTTTTGTACGTAGTACTATCATTTAAAGATCGGCAACGTATACGTAATACTTCTGGTATTGCAGATGTTGATGAGCGACGATGAGTGCTTGTTTGCCACTTATTACATAACTAGCTATGACATGGGGTACTTCAAGAAACGAGTAAACAGGGCTCTTAAAGATCGGCAACGTATAAGTAACCTCATGTGTTGCATCCATGGGCGACGTTGACTGCTTTCCGTCAGGTAGCTCGTCTGCTCGTTTGCCACTTATAACATCAAAAAAACTAGCTGTCCCGGCGAACATCGTTCCGCCTCAGTTTTTATTTTATTTTAGATGTTTTAATAGTTATTCTGTTAGGGGCGGAGACAAACCCAAAAAAATCAAAAATCATAAAAGTTGGTCCACTCGGTCTCGATGGTGTAACTAACCCGACTTTGTTTTATGTGTATAGATTTGATATCGAGTCGTAGAATCAATATTTTAAGTCTTTTTAGGGTTCCGTAGCCAAAATGGCTAAAAAGGAACCCTTATAGTTTCGTCATGTCCGTCCGTCCGTCCGTCCGTCCGTCCGTATGTCACAGGCATTTTACTCAAAAACTACAAGACCTATACTAATGAAATTTGAAATATAGATGTCTTGTAGATGCCGCAACTAAGTTTGGTAGTTAAATAATAAAAATAAAAAAATCTAGGGGGGGCACTTCATACATGTAACAGAAGCTAAAAAATTTTTTTTTCACAAAATGTCAACGTGTGGTACATAGTTCGACAGTTCTTTTGAAAACATTATAAGGTTCTTAAGTAATGTTTTTGATTAAGTGAATACCTTTGAAAATAATCGCTCCGAAAGTTGTGAAAATTGTGTCCCCCCCCCCCCCCCTCTATCTTCTAAACCGTGTGTCCGAAAAATATAAAAAAAATTACAAAGATAACGCTCAATTAATACTTTCAACGAAAATTATTTTCAACAAGATCGGATTAACCGATTTTGAGTTATTGCCGATAAACTGCGCTTCTCAACAAAAGGACGTAATTGCTATGAAGATACGCTCTTTTGTTGTTGTACTTTTTTACATCGTATTTTTTACCTCATAGTTACGGCTATGGAACCCTACACTGAGCATGGTCCGACATGCTCTTGGCCAGTTTTTTAGGAAAGTCATCATTAATCGACTACATTGTTTATCTTTATACACACCTTTACCCCGATCCAATAAAACATAGCCATAAAACGAACACCGGCTACCCGGTGACCCGACATGACCCGCGGCGGCAAAAAGCCGTATTTTTAATAAATGGACAATAAGGCTGCGGTTTCATGTGAGCTGAGCGAGGAGGCTCACCCCGCGATTTCGCCGCGTGGACACTAGTAGAATTGTGGCAACACTGTCACCTAGCGACATTCGTTGGAAGAAGAAGACAGTTGCATCAATTCCACGACAGATGGCGCTTACATCAACGCCCATACAAATGGCACAATTCCCGTACAGTCTGAATCACACTATCGAAGTGTTTATAACGCTAACACTACATATACCACTTCCAACCAACTTCCTTCGGACTTCCGTCCCCAGGCACAACACCCGTTCGGTCATTACCTGCATCAAATTGGAAGGGAGGCGAGCCCCGCCTGCCACGAGTGCGGTGCGGAAGACGACTCGGCCCAGCACACCCTAGCGGAGTGCAACCACTGGGCCGAGGAGCGCCGCGAATTGGTGAGGGAAATTGGGGTGGACGATCTCTCGCTGCATAGCGTCGTATCGGCCATGCTACGCAGCGAGAGATCCTGGGAGGCGGTGGCCTCCTTCTGCGAAACCGTCATCGGGCAGAAGGAGGCAGCGGAACGGGAGCGCGAAGATAGGGCAGAGGCGCTCCCGATCCGGCGCAGGCGTAGAGGGAGAAGGCGGGCGCAATTCGGCGCTCGCCTGAACCCCTAGTGGAGTTCGTGGGTGAGGGGCCCACGACGACAGACTCCACACGCCTGGGGGAGGGATCGTAGCGTATCCGATCCCTTCCTCCTTTGGCGCGGGAGCCCTGGCGCCAGTCAGCTAGCCAGGGCAGCCGAGGGGCGTTCTGGAAGAATGATTCCGACCCCATAACGCCCCCATCAACAACGGCAGTGCGGAGAATCGCCGGTGAGTTTTTAGTGGGTAGGCCCCATCTGCGGGGAGAGTCCCACATAACCCCCCCACCCAACATCTGGCCTCCCTAGGCCCGGGGGGGTATGCGTAAAGCATTTTCTCACCGTCAAAAAAAAAAAAAAAAGGCACAACACCCGCCTGGAGAGAAATCTCTCTATTGTCCTCTCTTCCACAGAGTCATGTGGGGTAAACGTACGCGGCGAATAACTGTCCGCAGTGACCATTGTGCGTATGCCACGGATGAAACCAGGTCGCGTTTAGTTCGCGTTTGACCACTGAGTGAGAGTACTGCGTCAGGTTTGCCGCACAATGCTATCTATGGAAACACGACAGGTCTCATCCGTGCATTCGCACAATGCTTACTGCGGACACTTATTCGCCGCGTACGTTTACCCCACATCACTATACTAAATTTTGCCCCTTCGGAGAGGCTTAGCCAGCGACCAGAAAGAGCACGCGTTA
Source organism: Eudemis profundana (assembly GCA_947034925.1). Lineage (NCBI taxonomy): Eukaryota > Metazoa > Arthropoda > Insecta > Lepidoptera > Tortricidae > Eudemis > Eudemis profundana. The sequence goes on from OX344799.1 coordinate 889,936, forward strand.
TGCGATAGAGCAGCGGCCGGCAACCAGCGGCCCGTGAACCGCTCACTTGCCCGCGAGACCCCTGGCTATTTTGTATGTCAAGGTCGCTGTATTCAGAATAGGGTATTTGACAACAATCAAAATAAATTCATTAACTCTAACCAGCAAATTACGCTTCCAAAACAGCCCGGATAAAATCATTCAAACTTATTTTCGTGTCATCAACGATTTTACAATGACGAAAACTAAAAATGAGGCACCATGTTGAGCATGACGTCACAAGATAGTATTTCATACTAAACTGCATACTTTCGGAGCGTTTTGACACTTCATGAAAAATTAGCTAGTTAGCCCTTGGCTACTAAAAGGTTGCCGAGCGCTGCGACAGAGAGACGATCGAGTGCGGTGCGTTCCGTCCGATGGTTGGATCCGAACGTCAGTTTTGGTAGAAAGAGAAACTTCAGTGCGTAGTAATTGTTATTCCGTGACTGTGCGAAGTAGTGTATAATCGAGGACACAGAATAAGTGATCCCATCAAAACTTTACATGTAAAAAGATGCGTCTCGCAATGCAGTTCTCCTACAACAAAAAAGTTTGAGATGTAAAGTTAAACCAAGTCAGTACCGAGGGGGGGGGGGGGGGGTATCAACAGAACTCGATTTCCACCGACTTGCCTATTATTAGATCTATAATATGTGTTCCTCCACGGTTAAATATCTCCAAACTTTTTTGTTGTAGGAGAACTGCGTTGCGAGACTTGCGTCTTTTTACATTTAATGTTTTTGATGGGATCTCATTTCTTTTTGTAAGTGGTCTTCGTTTATTTATTACATTCCAATCCATTCTTTTTCCATTTGAACTGCAAAACTAACTTTGTAATCAGCACATCTCTGCCGTGCCCCCAGATAAAATCCACCAATACCGGGCCGCGCTGCGCTGGGCGCACGGCACGTTGATTGGTGGATTTTATCTGGGGGCACGGCACGTTGATTGGTGGATTTTATCTGGGGGCACGGCACGTTGATTGGTGGATTTTATCTGGGGGCACGGCACGTTGATTGGTGAATTTTATCTGGGGGCACGGCACGTTGATTGGTGGATTTTATCTGGGGGCACGGCACGTTGATTGGTGAATTTTATCTGGGGGCACGGCACGTTGATTGGTGAATTTTATCTGGGGGCACGGCACGTTGATTGGTGGATTTTTCCTCGCACACCGCTCCGCTACCTCGCACGGCTCTGGTGGAAACGCAGCCTAACCCGCGGCGGTACAAAAAACCGTTTTTTTAATGAATCGGCAATAACCGCCGTTAATTGGCCACGGAACGGGCTGTTTATTTTATTAACACGTATTTTTCAGCCAAATGCCCGAAACTGACGGCAGCGGGGTTAGGTACGTCAAATTATAAACGGTGAAACGGGCTAAAGGCTAAATGGAGCAGCACTTCGTCTTTTTAATAACTAAATATTTTTACTAAAAAAAACCCGACCGCGGTGCACTTTAAAAGTGCATAAAATCCGCCATTTTGTTTTATTTTAACGAACTTCATACCCAGTGACACTCGCGCCATCAAGACGAATCCAATGATGTATCATTTATCAAAATCGGTTGTGCCGTTGAGTAGTTACGAGCGGACACAAGAACGGACATACATACATACAGGTCAAACACATTACCCTCCTTTGGGCTTCGCCGCAGTCGGGTAAAAAAGGCGAAGGACAGGTGTATCGATTTGGAATAGTACATTACTGCAGAGGCCGGGAAGTAAGGGGTTGCCGGCCGAGTACATATAGCTGGCCGAACGAAGCGAGGCCAGATAGTTACGAGGCTGGCAACCCCATTTCAAGCCGAGGTATGTATAGTGCTTTTCTCAAATATGCAATGAAATAAATAAACTTACTATAATAACCTTACTTAACCTAAATAATATTTTATAACACAAACTTCTGTCAGAAAGTGATATTAGTGACATATTATATCCATAGACAATGGAAATGTCAAGTCACGTTCGGCCAAAAGCTGTTTCAGTTCACATTTTTACCGCGATTATTCAGATGAAATATTTTAAATGTGTATTCGTGTAGTTAAAATTGCAATTTAAAATTGTTTATTATGTGTTATTTATTATGTTTATGTCAATTTGAAATAAATAAAACTGCAAAATATAGCAAACATCGTTTTTTGTTTTTTTAATGGCTGAATGCCGTGATCACGCTATATGCTGTGGCCCAAATAAATGTGGAATGGAAATTTAAAAAAAAAAATACATTGCTGGCCGAGGCCAGCAATGTAAGTATGAAATTCCATTACGTGCCAAGTGTCAAACTGCACCGGAAACGAGGTACTTTGCGGCCTATTTTTAGGCACGTAATGTTATGTTCACGTCAATTTGAAATAAATAAAACTGCAAAATATAGCAAACATCGTTTTTTGTTTTTTTAATGGCTGAATGCCGTGATGCTGTGGCCCAAATAAATGTGGAATGGACATTAAAAAAAAAATGAAATTCCATTACGTGCCAAGTGTCAAGCCGCACCGGAAACGAGGTACTTTGCAGCCTATTTTTAGGCACGTAATGTCAACATTTCATCGCATGTTTGAGAAAATTAACTAGTTTTTTTTTTTTTTTTTTTTATGAAATAGGGGGCAAACGAGCAGACGGGTCGCCTGATGGTAAGCAATCACCGTCGCCCATAAACACCTGCAACACCAAAAGAGTCACAGGTACGTTGCCGGCCTTTCAGGTGGGAGTACGCTCTTTTCTTGAAGGTTTGAAGGTCGAATCGGTCCGGAAACACTGCAGGCGACAATCGGTGATCGTGGTACTTAAATAAAGATTTGAAAATGCATGTCGCTAGGCCTACTTGAATAAATAAGTGGTCACCGCCGCCTATTAGACATTCGCAACACTAGATGCATTGCCAATGCGTTTCCGGTCTCGAAGAAATTTGATGACACCCTTTTTGAAAAATCTCATATTGTAGCGCAGTGGGAAAGTCTTAGCAGGCAGTTAATTCCAGATCCCTATTGTACGAGCTAGAAAGATTCTAGAGAACCGGCGCGTTGTTGAGTGTACTATGTCGTAGTCAAGTTCACATGACGTCAACCTCTACGGGAAGAACATAAGTACCTGGTTTTATTGAACCATGCTTAAGCCCCTATTACCTAAGTCGGGGCTTATAATTGCACAGTATAATGAAGCCATATATCCCGCTATCAGGCAGGTATGAACTCTAAATGACTTCGTTTGAAGTTCGTATCATGACGTCCCTCTCGTACTCTTGCTAGAATATATGAGTGAGCGGGACGGCAGGACATAAACTTCAAACGACATTCGAAGTGTAAGTTTAGGCATAGATAAATGAGTAAGAGATGGGAAACTAGTACCACAGACACGCTCAAAGTCCACCTACTCTCTGGCGGCATCTTGAAGCTCTTACATGTGTGTTTATGTAAACACGATACGATATCGCATCGTGCTACGACACGGCATCGTTTCACGATGCGACGTCGTGTCGTGGAAAACGTTCAATCAAAAAAAAACTTTATGCCAGAGTTGTAAGATTAAAAATTAAAATATAAGTTTCCACGACACGACGTTGCATCGTGACACGATGCCGTGTCGTAGCACGACACGATATCGTATCGTTTTAAAGAGCCCTCAGCTCTTTGAGTGCCACCGACCCGTTAGTCGGGTTCAACGCTAAGCAAGAGTTTCGCTAGATACGGTAATCAACAGATTACGGCGTAGCACACGTAGCGATGCTTGGCACTGAGTGTGTTTGTCATATTTGCCAGCCATCGCTAAGGGCTATATCTCACCGGGACACCACTAACAAAATGTATACAGCTCTATGGAGGGCATCTCACCTGGCGTCCACTTGGTTGCGCAACGGATTTGGCGGCGCGACCAGCATTGACGCGTGCATGAACATGTACAACTACTGGCAGCGCCGCCACGTTGGTTGCGCCACTACTAATTAGCATAGCGCTGTGTGCTATCTCACTCACTCGGCTGCCAGTGACGCACTCACGCTCACGCACCACCAGCGACGCTCCCTTCCCTCCGCACACCGCATTTTTTGCACTTTTTTTGAACGATCGGCTACGTAACGATGAACCCACCATCGTTTCTTCCGTAATTTTCTTAACTTTCTTATTCTTCGTACGTACAGCATCAGCATAACTATCTCGTCGGCGTCCATTTTGAGACTGCAGCGAATCTGGTGTCTCTATTGGTGGCTCTGTTTGGAAGCTTAGTTTACCAGCTAGACACCACGGCTGTCCATGGCCATGGTGTCCCGGTGAGATATAGCCCTAAGAGTGCTACGCCGTAGTCTGTTCCGTAGTGCGGTAATCGCCGTATGTAGCGAAAATGCTTGCCGCTGGACCCGACTATCGGGCCGTTGACAACTTGACACTGAATGTGTAAAGCGCGTCGCCTCGCGCACGGTATCCCTTTATTTCGTACTAGCTTATGCCCGCAACTTCGTTTGCGGTGTACATTATAATTAGGCAACTACTCTTTATAAATAGACCCTCAAATTTAGGGCCCAAAACCGCACATTTACCGCGAAAATCAATTCTTTAGTCCATTTAAGGATTATTACCAAAAAATTAAATTCACTTCATAAACCACCCGTTACTTAGGTACACAAAAAAAAAACAATCTACATTGCTATATGCTACGCATGGAGTTTCAAACCTTTTACTTTATAAATTGTACGATCCCTAACAAACTTTCAACCCCTATCTACTCAACCCGTTTTGGAGATATATTTTAATGAATAATGAAATCATTTAAGTTCTTTTCAGTTCAATCAGTTTTCTACTTTAAACATCGTTTGGTCCCTTTACAAAATCTCAACCCCCATTTAACCCCTTTTGGAGATGAATTTCCAAAAATGGTTAAACTTCCTTTCTCTACCCTTATTGAAGGATCTACGTACGGATTATTTATTTAAACTTTATTGCACAATAATAAAAAAAGTACAATTGGCGCACTTAATGCCTTAAGGCATTCTCTACCAGTCAACCATTGGGTAAAACAGAGATTTTTAGTTGGTGCAGGATTGTTTAAAGGCGAAACGACATCAGAGACACAAATCAATATAAGAGCATAATATACAGGGTGGGAGGGACTATACCGACATACTTTAGCCATGAATTCCTGGTGGTGTGACGAGTAAATAATGTTATACCTATCAACATGGGTCGAATATTGTCATTTTACATTATAAGTCTTATGGAACAAAATAAATCAGAAAATTCAGCCCCTCATTATAAACATGTCCTTACTGGAGGAAAAGTTATCAAAAAGAAAAAAAAAGGTAAAATGGAAACGAAAGGTTAATTTTTGGCCTCGTAGTCGCTTACCATCAAGTACCGCGAAGGTTAATTGCTGTTTAGTTAAAGGATTTAAAAAAATTAGTAAAGCTATCGTAGTCACATTTATTAGGGCTTGTTACACACTTGGGAGTTTTCATTTTAAAAATTATGAATATCTCTGAAAGTAAGCGTTTTTCGACTATACATCACATAACTTTTTTTAACTCGTCACACCACCAGGAATTCATGGCTAAAGTATGTCGGTATAGTCCCTCCCACCGTGTATATAACAATAATAGACATACACATATACTTGTTACAATAAACATACATATATAACAAAACAAATGTACCCATGCAAAACATCATGACAAATAATTAATTTTGACTCATATCAGATCTCCTACTTGAAAATTCGTTTGGACCCTATATAAAGTTTCAGCCCCCGTTTGATTCCTTTTTAGGAATGAATTTCGAAACACGGTAAAACCCTTGAGGGTGAATTTCGAAAATTGTGAAATCAGTTTTCTTTTATTCTAATAAAGAGTCTAAACATGAAGTTTTAAACCTCTTACTTAAAAAGATCGTAGAGTCCCGATACAAACGTTCAACCCTCATTTAAACCCCTTAGAGAATGAATTTCAAAACACGGTGAATTTACTTTTCATTGATTTAAATGAAGAACCTAAACATGAAGTTTCAAACCTCTTACTTAAAAAGATCGTAGAGTCCCGATACAAACTTTCAACTCGCATTTAAACCCATTAGATAATAAATTTCAAAAAACGGCGAAATTACTTTTCATTAATTTAAATGAAGAATCTAAACATGAAGATTCAAACCTCTTACTTAAAAAGATCGTGGAGTCCCGATACAAACTCACAACTCCCATTTAAACCCCTTAGAAAATAAAGTTCAAAAAACGGTGAAATTACTTTTCATTGATCTAAATGAAGAATATATATATGAAGTTTCAAATCTCTTACTTAAAAAGATCGTAGAGTCCTGATACCAACTTTCAACCCCCATTTAAACCCCTTAGAGAATGAATTTCAAAACACGGTGAAATTACTTTTCATTGATTTAAATGAAGAATCTAAATATGAAGTTTTAAAAACCTCTTACTTAAAAAGATCGTAGAATCCCGATACAAACTTTCAACCCCCATTTTATCCCTTCAGGGGATGAATTTTGGAAAACGGTGAAAACACTTTTCTTGTATTCTAATGAAAAGTCTAAACATGATCGTTCAACCCTTTTACATTAAATATCACATCCTCTCCATACAAACTTTTAACCCCCATTTTAACCCCTCAGAGGATGAATTTCAAAAAACGGTGAATTCACTTTTCTTTTATTCTAATGAAGAATCTAAGCGTGAAGTTTCAAACCTCTTACTTAAAAAGATCGTAGAATACCGATACAAACTTTCAACCCCCATTTTAACCCTTCAGGGGATGAATTTCGAAAAACGGTGAAACTACTTTTCTTTTATTCTAATGAAGAATCTAAGCATGAAGTTTCAAACCTCTTACTTTAAAAATCGCAGATTCTCCATACAAACTTTCAACCCCCATTTTAACCCTTCAGGGAATGAATTTCAAGAAACGGTGAAATTACTTTTCTTTCCTTCTAATGAAGAATCTAAGCACGAAGTTTCAAACCTCTTACTTGAAAAATCGTAGTCTCTCCATAGAAATTTTGAACCCCTATTTGAACCTCTTAGGGGATGAATTTCGAAAAATCCCTTCTTATCTCTCACCCACGTTATATGACCATTCTACTGTGAAAGTTTCAAGTTCTTCGCTTCAGTCGTTTCGGCTGTGCGTTGATGAGTCAGTCAGGACTTTGCCTTTTATATATATAGAAGATAAAATCAAAGGCTGTAAAATCACTCCGTCGAAATTCATTTGTTATAATGATACATTTGGTATAAATTCAAATGCCATAAAAATAATCTCTAAACTTATTTTCAATAATTTCGTTTGATATAACGTTCATTTATAAGTATTATAAGATATTATCATATACCCGCGGCTTCGCCCGCGTTATACCCGTTAATGTCCTAAGGGAACTCTTTACCGGGATATAAAGTACCTATTCTATGTTGTTTAATCTGTAGTTTAAATTTCTAACTTAATTTTTAGACATAGTTTACGTGTATTAATATTATTATGCATGCACCATCCTGACTCAATATATTTGTATGCCCTGTGGCGAAACATAGTGATACATAATTATAACAATTTCAATGTAACACCTACAAACCTATGTTTACAAATAAATCATTTGACTTTGACTATGTTTCAATCCAGGATTTGCTCTACTTGCATGCTAAATTGCATCTCAATCCATCCAGTTGTTACCCAGTTATTTAGTAACAAACGTCTCAACATCGAAACATCTTATGATAGCCCCGAAGCTGTATGCACCGTAATTCTGAGTAGAAATTATGTTAAATATCTCAGATTAAAAAAAAATTAGTGCACAACTTTAAAAAAATGGCCAACCTACGTCGTCACGCATTAAACTACCGGATCAATTTCCATGATGTTTAGCGTACAGGTAAATTAAGAGCCGTTACATAGGATACTCTTTTACCTGTCATTTTGGAAGCTTTGTTAAGAGATTCCTATCTAATACTATTTAATCTATGGTTCACGGCTACCCTGCAGATTACACCGTTGATATACGTGTGAAGTTGCGTCGTTAAGCCTAACGGGGCTGCTTTGTGCTCAATATGTGGGGTAACGGACGCCATTTGCAAAGAAAGCGGGTATTGTTTACCAAAATAAACAGGCGGTTGTTTGTGCATAGGTAATTCACACTAGCCGGCACTGTGATGCCATTAATTCATAAGTACCATTGCTGGAGGAAATATTAAATACAATAGTGTCTTGTCTTAAATTATCAAAAGGGCCTTTACGCGTCGGCTTCGAATCCGCGCATCCAAATCGGTCCAGCCGTTTTAAAGTAGATAATCCGGGAAATATGCTATAGAAAATCGACGAACTGAGAATCCTTCCTTCGTTTGAAATGGGTTTAAAAGAGATCAGTAAAAAAACCGAAGTAATCGAGAAGTCAAAGAATTACAAAATATTTTTGTGGGTTTTTGTAACCTATCATTTTATTGTACCGCAGGGCTTGAAGACGAAAGTGTTCAACCAGTGCCTCCTCCCTGCAGAGACGTGGACACGAACTGTGGTGTTAATCCATAAGCTTAAAGTCGCTTAATGTGCTATGGAAAGTGCTATGCTCGGAGTCCCTCTGAAGGACAATAGTACATTACTGCAGAGGCCGGGAAATAAGGGGTTGCCGGCTGAGTACATATAGCTGGCCGAGCAAAGCGAGGCCAGATAGTTACGAGGCCGGCAACCCCATTTCCCGCCGAGGTATGTATAGTGCTTTTCTCAAACATGCAATGAAATAAATAAACTTACTATAACAACCTTACTTAATATTTTATAACACAAACAAACTGGCTGTCAGAAAGTGACATTAGTGATATTTTTATATCCATAGACAATGCAAATTCGGCCAAGCTGTTTCAGTTCACATTTTTGCCGCGAATATTTAGATGACATATTTGAAATGTGTATTCTTGTGGTTTAGTTTGCAATTTATAATAATTGGAAATAATTGGAAACTTACATTGCCGGCCTAGGCCGGCATTGTAAGTATGAAATTCCATTCCGTGCCAAGTGTCAAGCCGCATAGGAAACGAGGTACTTTGTGGCCTATTTTTAAGCACGTAATGTCAACATTTCATGCCATGTTTGAGAAAAATTCGGAACGAAGTGATCCGTCAGAGAACCAAGGTGACCGGACATGCTTTTAGCTCTGAAAGTTAGTAGGTTGAAGTGGCAATGGGCTGGTCACATGTGTCGCTGAACCGATAACCGCTGGAGCATTCCACGCCGCATCTTGGCAAACGTAGCGTGGGGCGCCCTCTGGCCAGATGGCGGGACGACTTCTATAAGCCGGCAGCGACTGGATGCATAAAGCAGTAGACCGGGCTCTGTGGAAAGACCTATGTCCAGCAGTGAACTGCAACGGGCTGATGATGATGATGTTTTGCGCAGACAGAATTTCTCTAGCTATAAAATGAAACAAAATTCAATCAAAATTGATACCGTTATAAATGAATTGTTTAACTTATCCTTTTTTCATTTATAAATAAATAATAAATAAATAAATATTAGGGGACAATCTTACACAAATCGAACTAGTCCCATAGTAAGCTCAATAAGGCTTGTGTTATGGATACTAGACGACGATATATTTAATAGATACAAATACTTAAATACATAGAAAACATCCATGACTTAGGAACAAATATTCGTGCTCATCACACAAATAAATGCCCTTACCGGGATTCGAACCCAGGACCTCCTGCTTCGTAGGCAGGGTCACTACCAACTAAGCTAAAGCGGTCGGTTTATATCTAGAACAAACGCCCCAAATCAACATAACGCACTTTTTTTTAGAGTTTCAGCATCCTGGTTTTATGTGGCAGTAAACAAATTTCCTCTACATGGATTACAATGTAGAAACATTATGAAGTCATCCCAGCATAGGCCTCATAAACGGAGTTTACGAACTGTTGAACGGGGCCGTAAAACGGGCACCCGTGAAATTGCCGGTCGCTGCCCTTTATATACAACAAACATACGTTTCGACAACTTTGTGTTACGTGATCCCTTATTTGATTGAATAGAACGTATATTTTACAGATATTTTTACTAAATACATGGTAATTTTGTTTTCTCAAACATGCAATGAAGTATTGACATTAAGTGCATTATAATAGGCCGGAAAGTACCTCGTTTCCGGTGCAGCTAGACGAGGGGCCTTTAATGGAATTTCATACAACATTGCTGGACGGGAGGCCAGCAAGATGTTTTTTTTTTTAATTTCCATTCAACATTTATTTGTGACACAGCATCACGGCGTCCAGTCATTAAAAAAACAATCCCATCAAAAACATTCCATATAAAAAGATGCAAGTCTCGCAACGCAGTCCTTTTACAACAAAAAAGTTTTTAGATGTAATGTTAAACCAAGTCAGTACCGGGAGGGTGTCCACAGAACTCGATTCCCACCGACTTGCTTATTATTTACCCGTGGAGGTTGGATTTTTTATTTGAGAAGTATTAAATGATCCTCCACGGTTGTTTCATCTCATTTCGTGAAAAGGGGTTGCCAGCCTCGTAACTATCTGGCCTCGCTGTCGCTCGGCCATCTATATGTACTCGGCCGGCAAACCCTTACTTCCCAGCTTCTGCCGGTGCCTGCCGGTGCCACTAGTAATGTACTATTACACTTATACATGTATTTATGGTCATTTTGATTTTGAATACCCTATTGCAAAGCACTGTTGACTGGTTTAATTTTCCCACATCTTATTGCACAGAAATTCCAATGCACGTACAGCTACGCGAAGACAAATTAACCCGTCGCAATCTCGCAAACCGATGCACGGAAATCTGTGCATGCACCGTGCTATGCACGGCTGCCGTGCATTGTGCATGCACTAGAATCTACGATCCACGAATACTGTTAGCGAGCGCGATTAAGGTTTTAGGTCGCATGATTTATTGTTAAGGCTGACTGTGTAAAACGGTTTAACTTGGGGAATTGGATGTAACACTTTAGTAGTATTTTAACACTGCAATGTATAATTAATTATTTTGACTTTTTAGGGTTCCGTACCAAAATGGTAAAAAAGGAACCCTTATGGTGCGACTCTGTCAGTCTGTCCGTCTGTCGGTCTGTCACAGCAAGATATCTCAAAATCTACTGATGCTATCGACTTGAAATTTAGAACAGTGTTAAAAATCGCTAACCCAAACCTATTGGATAGAAAAAATATCTTATACCTTTTTTAGTTTTTTTAAAGGGGACCGAAATGGGATGTCGAAAATCAAAAGTAGAGCTATTATTTCGAATGGTATATCAAATCAAAAGGCTCAATGTGTAGATTCCAAAACTATTTTTATTTTATTTTTTAGACGTGTAGTTTTTGATTTAATACAAAAAACGTTAAAAAAATACCATTCCGCGCTATTATCTCCGAAGTTACTGCACAGAAAAATGTGTAATAACTACCGATTATTATTATCATCCTAAATATTACAGAAAAAATATAATGGTTTTCCTAACTTGCAGCGTTTTTTAGAAATTCGCAAAAATTGTAAGACAAATTTATTTGCTCCTACTAAAGAGAGCAAAGTTAAGTTTGTCCCAACATACAGTATATCTTGAATTATCCACGTATCTACTGACGAGTTTGTACGGAACCCTCGGTGCGCGAGTCCGACTCGCACTTGCCCGGTTTTATTTTTACCTAGATTAGCCTAGATCATAATGCAACACCAAGTTCTAAAATATGTAAGTATACATCAACTTTACTGCCATAGAAAATAAGACCTGTATACATATTTTTGAAACTTTGTGGTTAAAAACTTTTTATTATTTCTATCAACTCGTCAAGCTATGGCTACATTGACATCTAGTGCAACAGTCACACTATGTTGGCATTACTAACTGGGAATCGACCGGTCGCGCCTGAGCAGTTAGCAGCATACAACTCATAGCTAGATTTGTAAACGCCCGATAAGCTGCTGATAACGTGTAGCGCAAAGCGGGCACCGTGCCAACTTTTTGGAGGATCTGTGAGAATAGCAATCGTTCGTATTTGAATAAAACTGTGTCCTGCGTGATTACCCCTAAATTTGACAGTTTGAGACCTACCAAAAATTTTGCTGATGTTTTTGTGTTGTTTTACCGACCACAACTTTTGGCACTATTTAAATTATTATCTGTGGCTTTGGTGTTTCTCTGGTTCTGCCAAATTAAGGACCGACAAATTTTTGTTATTCCCATCAAGTCATTTACCTATAGTGACTATACCAGTGACATCTAGTGCAATAGAGGTCATACTATGTTGATGTTACTAATTGGGAATCGAACCCGCCGCGCCTGCGCAGTGAGCAGCATATAACTCATAGCTAGATCTGTAAACGCCCGATACGCTGATAACCAGAGTAGCGCAAAGCGGGCAGCGTGCCAAGCACACTCCAACGCGTCCTGTTTACTGGGATTTTCTCGCTGCATCTTATTAGGTTAAGTTTGGAGGATCTGTGGAAATTGCAATCGTCTGTGTTAAAATAAAACTGTGAAAAAAAACATACAGACGGATTGAGAACCGTCTTGGAAGTCGGTTAAAAACTGCTGGCAGCTTTATTAACTAAGCTTTCTTAACGAACCATTATTATTTTGATCTACCGAACCATGCCATAGGGGTTGAATTTTTAGGGTTCCGTACCAAAATGGTAAAAAAGGAACCCTTATGGTGCGACTCTGTCTGTCTGTCTGTCTGTCTGTCTGTCTGTCTGTCTGTCCGTCTGTCACAGCCAGATATCTCAGGAACTACTGCTGCTATCGGTTTGAAATTTGGAATAGTGTTAAAAGTAGCTAACCCGAGCTTATTGGACATATTGAAAGTAGGGCTTATATATCGAGTGGGGTATCAAATGAAAGAGCTTAATTTGTAGATTAAAATACCATTTTTATTTTTTTTCTTAAATAAATAGTTTTTGATTTATGGCGAAAAAAGTTTGAAAAAATACCATTCCCCCCTATTATCTCCGAAGTTACTGATCAGAAAAATGTGTCATAATTACCAATTATTAATGTCGTCCTAAATATTACAGGAAAAATATAACGGCTTTCCTCACTTGCACCGTTTTTGAGAAATTTGCAAAAATCATAACACACATACTTATTTGCTCCTACTAAACTAATCGCCATACAGTTTTTCTTGAACTATTCATGTATCTACTTATTAGGATTATTATTATTATTAGGAAGACCGTTATATTTTCTCTTCCTAACTTGAATAGTTTTTAAAAATTTACAAAAATCTTAACATATTAGTTCTACCCTCCCTACGAGAGCCATCTAGCGGAGAGTAGCAAAACTTTTATTTCAGATTACAAAAAATGTCTATTAAATACAATGATCACTCATCAGGAATCGGGAAAAAAACATAAAGTAACAATAATTATTAAAAACTCTATAATATGAGTATGTTAGGAAATTTGACACTAGTAAATACCATAAAAATGAAATACCACTAGCGCCATCTAGGGACACAAATCTAAAATAAGGTAGCTTGTGGCTAAAAATGATACATGAGAACTAACTTAGTTGACAAACAATTATTTCAATCAGCCAATAACAAAAAGTAACGTTTAAATTTAAATTACAAGTAAAATTTACGCGCTATTTAGTATCAATAGATGTCGCTGTAGCATACGCTGCATCGCGCTGTTAAGATTTTTCCTAGTTTAATATGGCTAAAGCGGGTTTAAGGCAGGGTTGCTGTTAGTCGTAAGGTTGGTCTACTTATTAGTTAATACGGAACCCTCGGTGCGCGAGTCCGACTCGCACTTGACCGGTTTTTTTAGATACATTTTAGTTTTAGGTAGACATATTTTTTTTTTTTTATTGTAGGCTTTAAGGTTTTAGTTTAGTATTTTAGCGTCCTGTTTACTGGGATTTTCTCCCTGCATCTTGGAGTTAAGTTCGGAGGATCTGTTGGAATGGCAATCGTTTGTATTTGAGTTAAACAGGTATCCTACGTGATTAACTTTTAATAAGACAGTGTTTGACCTACTGAACATATCTTTTTGTGTTGATTAACCACAACTTACAACTTAAGTTGGATATCAACTCCACTGATTAAGACGTATTGATTTTATAAAGTGGGCGTTATGGGGCAAAATCAACTTCATTTTTGTTGGGCCGGTCATTCTCCAGAAATATGTCTACGTCTAATTCACGCGTCTCCATACATTTAGGTATGAAAACAGCGACGCGGTAATTAGATGACCGCAAACATATTTCTGGAGAATGACCGGGGCGTTATCGTTTCATACATAATTGTGTTTTGTTTAAAAGACAAAAATCTGTGATCGGTTACAAAGCTACTGGCGTGAGAATTTTATTTGCCGCTACAGTTTTTTCTTCAGTACTAAGTGCTAGCTCCGCCCCGTCAGTACGTATTCCGTGGGGTCGCTTTAGCGTCAGTTACGCTTCCATACTTAGGTATATTTCGATGGAGTTAGGTATTTCATGCAGCAAAACATAACCTGCTGTGTTTAATATATTAATCGACGTGTATAGTCACCGCCCGCGGTAACTGCGATCACCGCAGCTATGCGATGGACGCCATTATGTATGCATGAGCCACGAAAATAATCAGCACAAATTACTCACAACTGATTAACATTTAAATAAGGTGTAGAATAAGTGATGGTATTATACGGTAAGGAACTAAAATCCGTACCTGAGAAGCATAACCTATCTCCTGGTGGTGCAGGTGTCTATGGACGACGATGATTGCTTACCATCTGGCGACCCGCCTGCTCGTTTGCCCCCTATTTCATAAAAAAAAAGTCCTATTGTTTTCCATACTTACTTAAAGTGTTATGCTTCTCAGGAACAGTAATATAATTATGTCACTTGCTCAGAGTTAGAAACCGGAAAAAACTTGAATTGAAACTCTGATCGATAACCGACCGGCCGGGGTGGATGGCAATTTATTTCCAGTGTCTGTATGTGATGAAGAATAAGCACGCCAATGTTCAAGCGACTGCCTGACAGCTTTTATTTTCTTCGCTCGCGTACAGGGTGCCGGTCGCACCTGTACCTCTAGCACAACTGTGACTTGCGACTCTTTGTCGCGCGACAAATGCTACCTATCTCTTTCCACTCAATATAGTGTGACAGTGACAGGTGATGCTCTGTCGCGCGGGAAGCGAAGTCGCGGCGAGTTATGCTAGACCACCAAGAGGGATGACATTAAGATTTAATTACATAACGTATACACTGTCAGGCAGGTGCTGTCTCAATCGGCTGATTCAATTTTTTTCTACCCTCGGAGTAACCAACGTGCTACGAGAGTCAGTTACTAGGAGATGATGGCGCTTGCAACAGTGCCGAAATATCGGGAACTCGTAAAAACAAACACACATAGTAAATATCCCGGTGTTAACAGTAGTTATTACTTTGAATCGTTTGCTTGGCTCTGGCTGCATAACGCCGCCCGTCATGTTTATGTATTGCATTATAACCTGCCAACATATCGCGATCGTGTATGACATTAACACAATAACTCGATGCATTATACACACATGTACATTGGCAACACACACACAAAGAGTCTGCAGTTGGTCGAGAAACGTTTCTTTGAATTTTCATTTTATTGACAACTTTTTTCTCGTTAACTTTTCAAGATAGGAAATTGTTTAGTATATTTCTATGGGAACGAAGCGTGTAAGATTTTGCGTTTGACTTTTGACGCCAAGAGTTTATAGTGATAGAAAACATAAATTTTCCATTTCATTCGGTGGTATTTGAACAAGAAATTATACCATTGTATTCAGATTTTTCAAATGTGACAATAATGTTGACAGCGAGCAAAGAAAGTCCCCAGCCCTTCTTTTTAGCACCACGCGAAGTACACAACACTCTTCTCTCTATCTCGATAATATACGAGTATATCTGTGGGATCCGATTAGATTTAACGCAGCATTCCAAAGAAAACTTATTGCATTCGCTTTATAAGCAAACGATTGAACTTTAATGCACTTTTTCAATAAAAAAGTAATAATGAGCAATCATAGTATAAGGATAGCCAGTAAAACACTTGAAGAATAACAGATTCACTTATTTATTTAAATTAAACCGTAATAACAAGTGTTACACTTGTGATTACTCACACACACACAGATTCACAGATCACAGATTTCCACTGTTCATTTTGCACTCGTTCCAACAAGAATGCCTCGCCCTGACAAGGTTTGCCTTATATATACCGATATTGCCGCTAAACGACCCGCCAGTCTGACAACCCGCAATCTTGTGCTGCCATCTATTCTCAGCTGTCGAATCGTTGAGCGTCTATTTAAACTATTTAAAGTGTACAATAAACTAGTGATTTAGAAATAACATGAAAAATCGTAATAAAATTAATCTTAAATGTAATCGTATTTTGGAACCCTACAATAGGCCACCCTATCCTACAAATACTTCGCGGGGCAATGTTATGACTAGGCTTGGGACTTTTGGTTGCTTACCGTGGTTCTAGAATCCATGGAGTCGTCATTATGTTAAAGTAAAATTTTCGAAGTCAAAGTATGTATTGTAATTAAACATGTAATATGTTGTGTTTGTTTGTGTCAAAAGATAATAAGCACCTTGAAGTATTTATTGAGAAAACTCACTCACGCTCATATATTTTAGTATGATTTTACTTTAATTATATTTGTAGGTATAGCACTGGAGCTTTCGGTAGTGTACGCCAGATGACGAAAATGCTATCTGACCTATTAGGAATCTGTTGAAATTGGAATCAGACATATGTGGCACCTGACGAAATCGAAATCTGACCTCTATGAAATCTGCCGAAAGCAAAATCTGACCTACATATCATCTGACGAAATCGGAATCTGATGTACACTGCCGAAAGTACACTTGATAGGCCTAAACAAAGGCCAATTTCTGTTAATTTTGTTTATCTCGTGTTTAGTTTTAAATTAGTTTTTTATAATTATTGTATCGTATGTTTTTAACCTATAATGTATTTTACTAACAACTATGGAGTCTCTTGTGCTTCCGAATAAATGATTTATTATTATTATTATAGCATCATAAATATTTAAAAAATGCTGCTTCGAAATTAGCAGTGAATAGAAAAATATACCAGATCACGCATGGCTGTTTATTAACGACGTAACAACATACATCATTACTTCTAATGTAACGTTTCTTTTTAGGGTTCCGTACCAAAATGGTAAAAAGGAACCCTTATGGTGCGACTCTGTCTGTCCGTCTGTCACAGCAAGATATCTCAGGATCTACTGATGCTATCCACTTGAAATTTGGAATAGTGTTAAGAACCGCTAACCCGAGCCTATTGGATGTATTTAGACTTTGACTTTGACTTCGACAAAAATATTTTAACCTAATTGACCCAATAGTTGACTGGTAGAGAGTGCCTTAAAACATTAAGTCTGCTGATTGTACTTTTTTGTTATTGTGCTATAAAGCTTAAATAAGTCGATGATGAATTAGTAGGTAAGTATGATTTAATAAAATATTAGCTGTCTCGGCGAACTTCGTTCTGCCTCAGAATTTTGAATTTTTATAATATGTTTTAGTAGTTAATATGTTATTCGGGGCAGAGATAAACCCAAAAATCTTAACAATCGGTCCACCCATTCTCGAGTTATAAATGGTGTAAATAATCCGACTTTGTTTTATGTATTTATTTGCAATGTCAGTAGCGAAAATGTTGAAGGAGCAAAGATTTTACAATAAAGGTTGTCGCACACCTAACAGCTTGGCACCAGAACCAAAGAGGGAAGAGATCCCTCAAAGGGATAAGTTCGCCTTTGTACATATACCTTAATTTTGTAACCCTGTACTTTGTCTTATTTTGTGCAATAAAGTGTTTACATACATACAAAGTATAAAGACGGATAAGTAATCCATACATAGGCATTCTTATTTTTTTGCTTGTAGTGCGTTCGTACACGGCGCGCACACATTCAAGCGCGCGATGTACCTTTTGTAGGAAGATAAATAACTGCTATTATACTATGCCGGAACGGCGGCGACTCAACTTGAGCCTTAAGGTGGTTTTCCACCGGCAGGGCGAGACGAGACGAGGATTGAATTGAAATTTGTATGAAGTTTTCAATCCTCTCCTCGCGCATCGCTCCTCGCGCATCGCCGCTCGCGCATCGCGCAACTTGATACAAATTTCAATTCAATCCTCGTCTCGTCTTGTCTCGCCCTGCCGGTGGAAAACCACCTTTATATCTGTTATTTTTGCGCTGACGACCAAAGGCGACCGCTTCTAATCTATAAGTCACACATTGCACTTAAGCTAATAACAATGTTTACGGTTAAAATTGAAAGAAATAATGCGATAGTAGATATTAACTACAACGATGAATAAAGGTTTAAAATGGCAGTAAATACTGTTTTTTAATTAGCAATATTAGCGTGGCATATTTGATCGTATATAGTGTTGCAAAATCGGTCACGGTTGGCCCTTAACGCGCCGAAGTTTGCTATATAACGCGGCACCTCACCATTGCCGCCACTGTCGCCATCGCCATTGCCGCCACTGTCGCCATCGCCGCTACCGCCGCTGCCATGTCGCCGCTCGTCCGCTCGCTGCTCGCGCTCGCCTCACTGATCGCTGCTGCTCAAGCTCAGAACAACTGCAATGATCTAATTTTTGGTATGCTCTGTACTTCTTAAAGCTTGTTAAAAACTGCCATTACTTAATTTGACGCCCATTCGTGTGTGTATCTTAAGTAAATCTTACTGACGGCGACATATGTACATATTAGGCCCCATATACACGCGGCGAGAACTCGTATGCGGGTTTCATTGCGGCGATTAATAGATCAACTGTACAGTCAATGAATTTAATTTCCAACCCACCTAGGGTTGGAAATTAAATTCCTTGACTGTACTCATCGTACCTAGGTAACCGGCAATGTAATCGAAGTCGCATAGTTATCGTCGCCCTGTCTAAAAAAATTCAGCTGGTCCGCTGCTCAGTTTGAGCGATCAGCGTAACTCCAAGGTGGTCTTGGCTTAGCGTCCTGGTTCGATCCCAGGCACCCCGGCCCCCACCTAGTCCGACCCGCTCAACGTGGTCCAGGCCAAGCAGTTCAGTTCAGTTCAGTAATTTATTGATAAATAAAATTTACAC
Organism: Eudemis profundana; assembly: GCA_947034925.1. Taxonomy (NCBI): domain Eukaryota; kingdom Metazoa; phylum Arthropoda; class Insecta; order Lepidoptera; family Tortricidae; genus Eudemis; species Eudemis profundana. Next base: position 909,042 of record OX344799.1, read on the forward strand.
GTCATAATATTTCGATTTAGATTAATATTAGAATTTACATTAACATGAGATTTCATTAATTTACATAACATTAATATACATCAATATTAAAATATAAATACACACATTTTAGAAATCATCCACAGAGTAAAGTGGCATGCCAGCTAATAGCTGCTTTAGTTTTGCGATAAAAGAATGCTCTGGAGCGTTATATCGACGACCGTAGGCTGAATTGGCGTAAGGGACATTGTTTTGCCTGTCCCTTACCGTAATTCAGCCTACGGTCGACGATATATTTTTGGACCTATGACTGTCAAGGAATTTTTTTTGATTTGGTTAGTCTCCTGGCGGGAATATAAAGCGACCTGGTTCGATCCCAGGGAACACCATGGCCCCCACCTGGTCCAATTATTGCAATAGTCAGTAAAGCTAAAAAGAGACCCCGTCTAAATGGGGCGATTTGATGCGTGTTTCTATGTTTATGTCAAAAAAATTAGCTTATAAATTATTTCACTTTGTGAAAACAACAGGCGGATCGGTAAAGAAGTAGGAGGTAACTATTAATAAGATTTTTTTAAAGGCCAAAAAACTGGAGCTGCCATCCAGTTGCCACCGGCTTACGTCCCACCTCCGGGAGGCCAACTTGACATTCCTGACGTAAGATGTTTTATTTGTTTTAGATTTTAACATGCTTCAAAGTAACGTTTAGATAGTAGGTACAGTCACGGACTTTACCACTTCTAAACTTCTAAATTTTGTAGTTTTATAACTTTACGACATTACACGATTGAACATGAAACGCGTGCTCGTAAATAATATGTCAAAGTACTAATGGGAAAAAAAGTTTTACATGTCCCTATGGAGATTAAATGTTGACTAAAGAGTTGTCAATGATAAATCAATACAATTTTGCATAGGTTGATCCAATTTATTTGATTCTAACCTCCTTTGACTCATTAGACACAGTTAGGCTTAGGTATGTGAAAGACGATAATTTTAGAATTTTGGTGAATTGTAGCCATATTGTTCAGACTCTCAGGTTACGACTGTCAATGACAAAGATAGAAATATTATTTTATTCTTCTTTTATTACGAAGAAGTGTAACTTTCCTTGTTTGGATATACGAATAAAACGGACTAGACCCGATTTGCACTACACGACGCCAAAAGTACGCTCCCTGGTTATCTTTATAACTACTCTTCTATTTTTAGGGTACGCAGTACCGGTACCGTTCTAAAGGACCGGGACTTTCGGTACTGGTCGATAATAGAACCCGGATATCCCTGTATTTTCGGTACTTTCGGGACGAGTTTCAAAAACTCTGTCGATACTTCAGTCCGATGAGACTTCGTTGGAATTTGTTATTTTTTTAATAAAACTAAACTTTGCAGTAAACCCGCTTTTATATGTATATAATTTGATAATGACAATTTTACGGACTAGAATAGAATAATAATAATAATAATTAACGCAGGGCAGCTTGTGGCGAGCTATTGGGGAGTAGCGACCCCACGTACCCGAGTGCTCCGGGGGGTCCTTAGGGAGGGTCATGGGATTTAGTGAAAGGACCTCCGCCTCTGGCTTACCTTAACCGGCCGGTCGGAGTGGAGTCGCGAGAGCTATATGCTCCAGGCGTGGAAGTGTTAAAGGGCATAACGCCGCGAGTACCCTCGGAGAAAGCGCAGCACACCTCTCGACACCCTGCAGCTCTCGGCAGCGGTGTTGCCCCTGGGCCATTGCTCATAATGTCGCTATTTAACAGGGGCCCATCAGCGGAGGGCAAGTCACGGTCTGTCAGTGCCGCTAAAGCCATGAGACACTTTTCCTGACAGGCGCCGTCATGTCTCAATCCATAGCCCAGTATCTAGTCCATAATGCCACCACCATAACCCAGTAGAGTTAGATTCCATCAATCAACAATAGTCCTTGCATCTGGCGGGGGCTGTCTCTGCGTGTGTCCCATGACACGGGCAGGGACAGCATCCGCTGGGTGTACACGTTGCCTTTCATTAAATTGTTGAAAGGGCCTCTACGCGTTGGCTTCGGCTCCACGCACGCCTCCCAAAGGGCCGGGACACCATTGTCCCGTGTACGGGAAAGACATACAGATAATAAATAATAAAGAATATGGCGTACAATATTTCCTATTTTCATTGCATGTCATTGAAGAAAGTATTGTTATATTGGAATTAATAAAGTAAAATGATAGAAAAATATAATAAGTAATGAAAAAGTCAAAAGTTAATAATTATCAATGTCATGCAGCGAAAATAGTGAGAAGATGTCAATGTACAATATTACAAAATATAAAAATTAGGCAAAATTATTTATCACAGGTCATTGTTATTCGCAAAATGTTCATTAATATTGTAATAAAATTTATTCAAGCACCAATTAAATAATTTATTTTTAAGGTGGGGCAGGCGCGGGTGAATCGCCCCCGATCGCCGTTACCACGGCCGCGACCAGTGTTTGGTTATTTAACTACAAGCTTGTTCGTTTCGAAGTGTCGAATTATGAGTGTATACTCTACTTTCCGAAAATCGTTTTTTCCTAATAGCGATTAATACCAGTCGCATATTTTACCACTTTTTATTTTCTCGTTAGCTTCCTTTCCCGAAAGTGTTTTTAACCAGTTGCATATTTTGCCAGTTTATTTATTTTTCAAAAGCATATTTTTCCAATACGTTTTTTAACCACTTGGACAATTTCTCACGGTATTATTTTTTCAATAGCATATTTTTCCGATAGGGTTTCTAACTATTCGCATAATTTACCACTATAGTTCTTTTTCAATAGCTTATTTTCATGACAAGTGTTTTTGTCGCATCTGCGGAGGGCACCTACAGAATGCAAAGAACATTTCTGCTTTTCAAGGGTAGTTTTGTTTATGTTTAAACGTATTGTGCTAGACGGTTTATTTTGTGACGTAAACACTACACAGCACATGATTTCATTCGTCTTGTGGCTGAAACGTCAAAGACTACTATGAGATACCTACGGTGATGACGGTAATGCAGTGGCGTATTTACCCTAGGGCCATCCGGGCCATGGCCCGGGGCGCCAATCCGCCAGGGGCGGCTGCTCCGCCCCTGGCCGGTTGCATTTTGTTTTGGTTTTGGCGCCATTCAACCAACTTTTACTTCTTCTGGGGCGGCAAAACTTATTGGCCCGGGGTGCCAAATTTCAAAATACGCCCCTGCGGTAATGGGACTTTTGGGACAACAATATGGATAAAAATATTAGTGCCACTTGTCCCATGGGACTGCTGAGACATTCAGATCTAGGAATGTAAGGGGCAAACGCCTGACAGGTGGATAGATAGATAGATAGATACATAAAACATTTATTTGTTCCACTATAACACACACAAAAATACAATAATTACAAAAAAACCTAGGAAACAGAAAAACAGAAAGGTGAAACATGAAAGAAAAAAATAATGATATTAAACACAAAAAAAATAAAACAAACAATGCACATGGTAGCTTGTAAAATTGTACTCTGTGTGCCTTGCAGCAGTACAAAAAGGTTCCAGCTCAGTAATCAATATTGCTCATGACAACTGAGCAAAACACTGGTATTCGGCTGGACACAAAGGTCATCCAAAAAAAAAAAAAAAATATATATATAGTGGGTCAAAAATGTCAAATACATGTAGGACTGAGTGAAATGGAACGTAAGAATGACGAATGAACGATGGAAAGAGATGCATGATGCGACCTGAACGAGTGTGAAAGAGATAGTATGAATGACTTAAGCTTTTTTTAGTTGTAAGACGTGGTGGCGGGTTCCGATGGGAGTTTTTGTATCGGTGTAACGGGTGAACGACGTGTAGATTTCTTTTCGGTTTTTTTTATTTAAATAAATTGTTTTAAATTTTGAAAGTGGTTTCCTTCAGTCGATTTACTAATCCCACATACATACAAATAATTAGAATGATAGTGAGCTTCATCAGACTAACCAAATAAAAAAAAATAGTATTATTTGTCACTTCTTTAGTATTATTTGTCAAGAACTTCATATGGTAAGAAAAGTCGAAAACAAAAATATCGATATCCATAAATGTCGATAAAAATTTTCGTCTACCTCTAGTACCTGTCAGGCGTTTGCCCCTTACATTCCTAGGTCTGGACATAATCGTCTCAGTTGTCCCATGATGGAACAACTCAATTTGACTACTGGGATAGACGGGATTTATAAGAATGATAAGCAAGTGTATATCGATCGCCTAATAGGTTGTATTTTATTCGGTTCTACACGTTAAAATAAAACCACGCTTGTGCATAAACTTAATCATACCGACGACTTTGTCGAACAAACGATAAACATATGAACGATTACTTTCAACTTAGGTATTCGTTATTTAATTATTACGAAAGTGTAGGTACCTAGGTGGACCTTTTCAGAAAAAAATACCGGGGTAGCTACTTTCTCAAAATATGGACTTTTGAGGTTTTTCTGGCTCAGAATCGTTAGTATATTCGAACCTTATCGTAAAAAAGTGTCCCAAAATTTGTATGGGATTTTTGTCTGTCCACTACGACACGTTCATACAAACACTATGAAAAATCGTGACGTAATGGACAAAAAAAATTGGGACACTTTTTTTTACGTATAAGGTTCGAAAGCACTAACGATTCTGAGCCAGAAAAACCTCAAAAGTCCATATTTTGAGAAAGTAGCTACCCCGGTATTTTTTTCTGTAAAGGCCCAGGTACACTCAGCGTCATACAGGGTCGTATTCTGGATGTTTTCAACTATTTGGTGAACGTGACACTGACTGTACCCTTCTGACGCTCTGGTTTGGTAACAATATGGCTTTTATCTATTACTTAATACTTCAAGTATGACAAAAGCGTAATCGTTTTTTTAGTGTCGTATTTTCCTTCTAAAAAATTATTGACAATTTTGTCTATTTTTGTATCTACATCTATATATTTCTTTGGCCTTTTGCGAAATACATCGTGGCGAACATCATTTTGAAGCACCCTGAAATCAACTGCTTGAGCCTCGTCCTTCAGTTCAGAGAGAACTAATAATATATTAGAATTTTTTCTAATTATATTGTTGATTTTTTTGTGCCATCTCTCCGTTACATTATTAGTGCGGTGCCTGTGCTGAAAGCACGATACAATATGTATCATTTCAATCTGTATCCATTGCGATGACATATAATGATTAAAGTTTTTAATGGCTGGAATGTTCGGTGCCTCTGCAGTAATTTCGAACCAACCTTCGTGAATTTTAAGGGCCGGCAAATGTGCAAGAGCAGCACATTTAGCAGCATAGCTGCGTCCATCACGACTGGTTAAAATATCCCATTTTTCGGCGTTATTGTACACTGCCTGGCTAAAATGAAAGTAACACCCTTTAATTTGAACCTGCGGGTACGTTCTACGAAATGCGTTAATGGCCGCTTTCTCGAAGTCAACTTTTAATTCCTCTGGTTGGAAACTAGGAATGTTTTGCTTGAAAGATTTAAACATTTTTTCATATGTCACTTGGCATTTATCGGGTAATAGGGCATAAATGCATGGCTGTACTCTTGTATGATCGGCATCAGAGCCGATATCCGCGTGAAATGTGTACAACTGTACAAATGGTTTAGGAACCACTTTGAAAGTTCCGTCAGCAAAAAACTTTTTACAGTGTGTGAGCCAATTTTTGGCCTGTGCAGTTACAAACACCAGAAAATCATCTTCCTTAACACAAAGCCAGTCTTGGGCTAAGCTCTCTGGTACCATAATATCGTCGCAGCATTCGATAGATTTTTCACCGCGGCGGGCTCTATAAAGACTATGTTTTTTATTGCGTAGAACCGGCAGTTTGTCTGCGTACTCTTCGGTTTTATACTGTTTCATCTCTTCATCAAACAAGAAAGGAATTGGCTTATATGACGTACAGACCTTATTTTTTAAATGAATCATACTGCGCTCTATGTCAATACTTTCATCGTCGGGTATGCAGCAATGTTGGCGCTCACGATTTATCTCAGTTTCCTCAGGATTTAGCAATATTGATCCATTACATACACCGATTTTGTCGCAAATCCATACAGAAGTTCCCGACTTATGATTCTCTCTTTTTAAATAATGCCTGCGACCCCCCTTGATGAGAATTCTACCATGGCGATTGCTTTCAATGAAACTAAACGCCAAAACATGTTCGTTTTTTTCTTCGGAATCCATTCAAAAGCGATGACCACGACTTTTATCAAAATAATTTTATTTTAAGAAGACAATTCTGTTTTCACTACGGCTCGACTTTAAATTATGTCACGTATGACAAAGTCACGGACATTGAAGTGCATACCTAGTATTCTATGAGTATTGAAACCTTTATGCGTTATCTTAAGTATCTTGGCAGCTTATACTACGTTGAATCGAAATAAATAAAGTTATAGCTTGGCAACTTCGTTGGTGACACTCACCTGTGTGCTTTTTGTTATGTGCAGCCGTAACTACTCACACAAGTTACCGCCAACACGATCGGGGGCCTCCGGAGGCTGCCTCTGTCGGTTGTCGTTCGTGTTGGCGGTAACTTTTGTGAGTACGGCTGCACATAACAAAAAGCACACATGTGAGTGTCACCAACGAAGTTGCCAAGCTATAGTTACGTATCAAAAAAATTAGGAGATTCTTACGACAGAGAAGTTCCGTTACTCTTAAAAATACCTACTGAAAAAGAAATAATGTGGTAAATTATGCGAATAGTTAGAAACCCTATCGGAAAAATATGCTATTGAAAAAATAATACCGTGAGAAATTGTCCAAGTGGTTAAAAAACGTATTGGAAAAATATGCTTTTGAAAAATAAATAAACTGGCAAAATATGCAACTGGTTAAAAACACTTTCGGGAAAGGAAGCTAACGAGAAAATAAAAAGTGGTAAAATATGCGACTGGTATTAATCGCTATTAGGAAAAAACGATTTTCGGAAAGTAGAGTATACACTCCGAATTATACGTCTTTTGTTTGCTATTTCTCTCACTACTTGAATTATTATAGTCAGAACTCAATATAGTATAGGTACTGGTACCATTCGGGTTAGATGAAAAATGCTACTTAAATGTGTTTCCCGAAAATCCAGAAATTATCGGGAAATATTTTCACGTCCCGGTTCTTTACTCTGATCAAAATACCGGGAAATCCCGGTACTTTCGGTACCGGTATTTCCCGGGAGCAAACCCCCAACTGAGAAAAAATAAAATCTCAGTTTCGTTACGATTTTCCCCAATATTTAGTTTGGGCGTAACGAAACTGAGAAATTCAAAATTAGTACGGAAACATTGGGACATTTTGCACTACTTTTTTTATTTCATAAATGAAAAGTGCTCGTGATTCTGAGTAAAATGGTATAAGTCACACCATGATCAGACAGAAAAAGTAAAAGGTAATTTTTTTCTGCAATTGACCCATCTGTTTTACTCTACTGCAGAACTGCGCGACGCAAGGGCGCGGACAGTTGTACGGCCAGTGGGTGCGAGTGTGCAACAACGACCCCTACGGACTCGCGCCAGCTTTGGACGGACCCAATTACTCCGTCAGCGTGAAGTGCAGGGACGGCTGTCCGTCCGGCGCTACAGCTAACGTCATTCAGTATTGCGCGTATTGAATCAGTTGAGTAAAATATATCACTGTACTTATATTGGTTTTCATTCTCGCCTTGACGACACTATACGATAATGAGACAATAAGATTTTTTTTTTTCATTTTGTTTCTAAAAAGGGAATACTTTATTCAGTAATTAAAATTAGGTACAAATAAAATATAACTACTTACAAATCTAATAAACTTAACTATAAAATTAAACTTATCTTGCGAAAATTAATCAAAACTAAAAATTATCTAAGAAATTGGGCCCCCTTGGCATGGTGCCGAATATGCTAGCAGCGTTTCCTCGCTGTATGGCAATGCTTATTCGCTGCGCGAGGAAGCTGCCAGCATTTCGGTCACCAGTGCAGTCGACCAGCCTTTTGGACAAGTCTTTGACTAGGGCATGTGCGCTGGGACCCCACGGGCCCAGGGTCTCGACGCCGACTGGCATAAAAATAAGAAATTAACCATGAAGCTTCGTCAATCTAATAATAATGCGACATGGTCACAATGCCGCAGCATAATGCTCAGTGGTGCCCCCTTGTGGTAAACTTGACAGCACCATTCCTATGATATATTTACCTCGACGTGTCGACACGTCCGACACATCGAGATAAATATATCACGATTTTAATATCACGTGTATATTTTGAAATTTAAATTGATTTATCTGGTTGTAGCTAATCGAAATTACTAAAAAATGTGGCTACGAATTTATGTCTCGGTCTACATGACATTAGGTACGGTATGGTTAGTGATAAGCAGGCATCGGAAATTCAGATGCTTTTATACCTAAAGTTTTTAACCCGACTTCAAAAAACGAGTAGGTACATGGAAAATAACTTCAAATAAGTAGTTCATTTAAATACTCATATAAGTAGGTAGTATGCGTTTATTACAGTTTAATAATAATAAGTTAATTTAGAAATTTAATTAAAAATAATAAAATTAAATTAGTCTGCCTCCACACTAATCAACACCGACACCGACGCCAAAGTTTAGGTGTATAAGCATTAGAATTTCCGATGCCTGGTGAGGTGATAAAACGCAATTTGCCATTCCTGGCGAGATTATATCGGAAACGTGCAGGAACTATAGGTGGCAGCACTAAATCGACAAAAGAGACACTATGCGGACAGTAAAGGAAACTTATCAGACCTGAAAAAGAATACTGTTTATAAAGGTATACAAATTTATTTCATAAAAAAACAAAAGGTCAGTACAAAACCACTTAACTTAAGCCTACCCTTAAGTCTAGTCAAAAATGGCCCCTCGAGTCGTCCCTGGCGCAAAGGTACCCATTACACTGGCCGCGTTGCCACGTTGAATGGCAATGGACAGCCTTTGCACCAGGTACGAACCCGCGCGGGCGTCAGACCCCCTCTCCCTAATTCGACGACCCACTTCCCAAATGAAGGCAATAGCCTCCGACCCCCAGCACCCAGTAGTCTCAAACGCCAGGGGTACGAAATAATAGTTTTTGCCCAGCGCTGAGTACTTCTCTCGTTTTTTGACTGCGGCCCAATCCGCCGCGGCACCAGCTGTATGCACCGTTCGGCCGAGGTGTGAGGCAGCAAAAGTACTGACGCACGTCGCGTCCCACAGCAGGCACTTTCCCTTCTGCCACGGCACTAGTGTTAAGCCGTCCGGCCTTTTGCCATCGGTGCGGCAGAGACCCGGAGGCTCCAGCACACAGGGGATGTTGGCGGATACCAAAGCCCTCCTCACGATGTCATTGAGAGCGTGGTGGCGTGGAAATCTTCCCGAACACCGACAACAACTTTATAAATGTCAATGTCAAGTATGTACCTACATACGTACGTGGCCACACTAACGTTAATCGTCCATAATCGCGATATTAACGGCTGGTCGCTGGGTAAGGCCCTCTCGCGGGCGAAATTGCGGAGTGAGCCAGTATATAAATAAATAATAATAAATATTAGGGGACAATCTTACACAAATCGAACTAGTCCCACAGTAAGCTCAATAAGGCTTGTGTTATGGATACTAGACGACGATATATTTAATAAATACAAATACTTAAATACATAGTAAACATCCAAGACTCAGAAACAAATATCATCCCACAAATAATATTTGCTCTTTCCGGGATTACATCGAATGTTTTGTTTCGGCACGATTTCAAGCCCGCTAGGCCCAGTTGGAATCATGTCGCAAGCCATTTAAAAGAATATTCTGTAAATTCAACTCATCCGGAGACAATCATTCATCCCTTCAGACGTCCATCTTGGGCCCTGACAATGGGCCCTCTGTGAGTACCTGACGGAGCAGAATTTAATTTCGCGCGAAAGAGTTTAGGCATAATTAAAAAAGGGACTCATTATCCGCCGCGGGATTGTTGCGTCACAGCATCAATATTAATAACAGTGGTCGAGATACCAAAGTAACGATAAAATAATAATCATAATCGGCTTCGGAGAGGGGGTGAGGTCATTTCTCATCTGCTGTACATGGACGACCTCAAGCTATTTGCACCCAAACGCCCAGACTTGCTGAAGCTACTGAAGGTCACAGAAACCTTCAGTAGCGCCATCAAAATGGAGTTTGGTGTAGATAAGTGTGCGTTCATGCATGTACAACGAGGGAAAGTCGTAAATTCCCCGAATTTGCAACTTTCCGAGACAATGACTCTCAGGTCTATATCCGAGGCTGAAACCTACAAGTACCTTGGTATGTCACAGGCCTTGAGTATTGCGGACAGGGACATTATACAGGCGGTGAAGGAGCGCTTCTTCTGTCGCTTTGACACCAATAGGCTGCATACTGACATTAACAAACTAGAAGAGTCTCTCCGGACTATAAGTGCTAAATATGAACACAGCCAACTGGAGATCAGTGAGCATGTGAAGGCTGCGTCGCAGCTGCTGGACATGTGCCGGGAAAATGAGGAACGCTTCGACTCACTAGTGAACAAACATATGTGTACTTGTGCCACTGGGAGTCTCCTCGCTGCCCCGGTGCCTCAGCGCGAACTCTGCGAGGATCCCCGGCTCGAGTCTTGTGTGGTGCCCCGGCCTAAGTCTGGCAGGAGTTCCCAGCCCAGGACCTGCGAGGCTCCCGTGAGCTCTGCGCCCGCGCCGGCGGCACCCGCATGCCCTGCGCCTGCGGCACCCGCACGCGCTGCGCCCGCTCGCTCCGCGGCTGCGGCCGCAAACGCCGGCCCTGCGGCTGCCCTCGACGGCCCTGCGCCCGCCCGCACCGCGGCTGCAGCCGCCACCGCCGGTCCTGCGCCCGCCCGGCCCGCGGCTGCGGCCCCCCCCGGCGGCCCCGCGCTCGCCCGCCCCGCACTCGTGGTGGCTCCGGCCGGCGCTGCTCCCGAGGCGGCTCCGCGCCGCGTGGACACGACGCCGCGGCCGCGCACCGGCGCACTCGCCGAGCCCCCCGCGCCCGTGGTGTTGCCCCGCGCTCCGTCGACAGTCATTTATTCTGATGACGTAGGCGTGGGCCTCGGGTCCTTACTGAGCCAATGTCTGCGGCAGAAGGTCCGAAATAATTGTTTGCGTGGTGCTTCCATTGATCGCTTCGTGGATCGGTTGTCGAAGGACAGTTTTGATGGAGGTACCACTCTAATTGTAATATTAGGTAATAGTCTAGGACTTAAGAATTCTAAATTGATATCGCTGCTCCGTGTCCTGACAGACATTGAAGAGCGTGGAATTCATAAAATTATTCTCTGTGCACTTCCCTACTCGAAGACTGTGTCCGATGAACATAACGTCAAAGTGTCACGTTTGAATTCCATGCTGTACAATGTGACATGTTACAATAATAAGTATCATTTCTTTGATACTAACAAGTTTTGTAAAACTTTCAGACTGTATAAGTATAAAATGTATTTATCTAAAAAATGTAAACGAGCAACAGCAGCGCTTCTCGCATGCAATGTTGAACCTGGGCACATTGACTCGACAGGCAGTAGCAGCGCCGCCCCGGCCGCCGCCGCCGCCGCCGCCGGCGGCGCGCGCGCGCCCTCTCCCGCGGGCCGCCCGGAACATTTAAACTGACGCGGGCGACAACGGAGAAGCACCGAGAAGTGAGTTTTGTCCACCAAAACTTGCAGGGCTTTTCCAGCAAAGAATTAGAGGTGGGTATTTTCTTGGACTCTCAGGGTATTGATATTTTCTGTGCAACGGAGCACTGGCTCAAGGAACATGAACTGGCCTTACTTAATTTTTTTAACTTTAATGTAGTTAGTTCGTTCAGTAGAAAGAAGGCCATTCGCGGGGGCTCACTGATTATAGTAAAAAACAAACATAAATGTAAGGAAATGAAAGACATAGTGAAACTTTCTATTGAGCGAACTATTGAAATATCTTGTGTAGAAATTGAAAGTCACATTATAATTTGCTTATACAGGCCACCGTCATCTGACTTTAGCCAGTTTGAGGCCGTAATGGAAGATGCTTTGAAGCAAGTCTTTGTTAGTAGTAAATTAATAATAGTATGTGGGGATTTTAATGTCAACATGCTAGACCTTGCACACCCTCATACGGTTAGGATATTAAGCCTATTTAAATCGTTTGGCTTGTATCCTTTATACAATGAACCCACTAGGGTTACGGCCAGCACGGCGACATGTCTAGATAACATATTTTGTAATTGTGAAGCTACTAATAAAACGATTCTTAATTGCTTTAACTCTGATCACCGCGGACAGAAAGCCTTTTTCAAAGTAAATGTTCATACCGAACAGCAAATTATTACATATAGGCCCATCACGGAGAGTCGCATGGAACGATTTAAAGATAACATACTTTGTCGAGTTCCTGCGCTCCCGACTAACAGTAGTGATCCTAACGTACTCTTTAAAGAGTTATCAGAGGTGATTCATGACGTGCACAAAGACATATTCAAATGTAAAACTTTCAAGCGAGGCACAAAAATAAGGTTTAGTGACTGGGCCACATCAGGTATACATAAGAGTAGGAACAGATTGTATGAATTGTACGAAATGAAGAGCTACATACAAGATGATAATTTCACAGAATATGTTAGAAATTATTCGAAGATGTTTAAGAAAGTTTGTGCCGCCGCCAAGTCTTTATACTTAGGAAATAAAGTTAAGTCAGCGGAAAATAAAGTAAAGGCAGTCTGGAACATAATAAACACAGAGACTGGCAAAACAAAACCCCGTGAAGGCCATTACCGACTTAAAGTCGAGGAACAAATCCTGACCGCAGACTTGGACGTAGCTGGCGCCTTTCAAAACTTCTTCACAAACATTGCTGTGAATACTACGGTAAACCTGAATTCTTCTGTAGCGAAGGCTAGCTCTTTTCTAGATCCTATTAGTACCAGATATGATAGGGAATTTCACTTCCAACATACAGATCCCTATGAAATAATAAAAACGTTTAAATCCCTGAAGCTGAAAAACACCGAGGACCTTTGGGGTATTTCTGTCAGAGTCATGCAATCTGTCATCGATATTGTGGCGCCATCTCTAGCCATTGTGTTTAATGCTTGTGTAGATAAGTGTATTTTCCCCGATCTGATGAAATATAGTAAAGTCATTCCTTTGTTCAAATCGGGCAGCAGGGATGATCTTGGGAATTTTAGACCGATTTCTATATTACCAGTTCTTAGTAAAGTCTTTGAAAAAGTCATACTAAACCAATTGCTTCGTCATTTTAACAAGTATGAACTACTGCACGACCAGCAATTTGGTTTTACAAAAGGCCGCTCGACGACGGACGCCGCGACGGTGCTTATTAAACACATCTATGATGCGTGGGAAGTGTCACAAGATGCGATAGGAATCTTTTGCGATCTTTCCAAGGCGTTCGACTGTGTGGAACATGAGACACTGGTTCACAAACTAAAGCATTACGGCCTGTCGACCGAGGCCTTAAACCTTGTCATGTCTTACCTTAGCCAAAGAATTCAGAAAGTGGTTGTTAACCGAATTGAGTCTAGTGGTTCGACTGTAAAGCTCGGAGTACCGCAGGGCTCGATTTTAGGTCCGTTTCTCTTTCTTGTGTATATAAATGACCTTCCTTACCACATAGAACAAAATTGTAAAATAGTTTTATTTGCTGATGACACCTCATTGATTTTCAAAGTTGATAGACAACTAGATGACTATAGTCACATCAATGAGACCTTAAAATTAGTGCTACAGTGGTTCACAGCAAATAACCTGGTTCTGAATGCAAAGAAGACAAAGTGCGTGAAATTCTCTTTGCCAAATGTAAGAGAGGTTGACACATCTATATCTTTAAACGGTGAGAAACTTGATCTTGTTAACAATACACTCTTTCTTGGGCTTACCCTGGATCACAACTTGCAATGGGCGCCTCATATATCTACTTTGGCTAACCGGCTGAGCTCTGCCGCTTTTGCTATAAGACGAATAAGGCAATTCACTAACGTGGAAACCGCTCGCCTTGTTTATTTCAGTTACTTCCATAGTATTATGTCTTATGGCATACTGATCTGGGGTAAAGCAGCAGACATAGATACCATCTTTGTTCTACAAAAAAGAGCGATTCGATCCATATATAACTTAGGATCTAGAGATTCGCTAAAAGAACGTTTTAAGGAAATAGAAATCCTCACAGTGGCTTCACAGTACATATTAGACGTGATAATGTATACGCACAAGAATATCAGCTCCTTCAAAAAGCAGTCTGATGTCCACAGTTTAAATACGCGGAACAAACATAAGCTGTTTGTCCCAAAAATCCGTCTACAGAAAGTAAGAAAATCTTTCGTGGGCAACTGTGTTAGATTCTACAATAAGGTACCCCTAGATGCATGGGAACTGCCTTATAGTTCGTTTAAAAATTACATTAAATCTGCGCTTTTGAAGAGAGCTTATTATAAAGTCCAAGATTACTTGGATGACAAAGAACCATGGCCGCAGCAGTCGTCGAAATAGGGCAGTGTCCCGGAGAGGTTTAGGTACATGATGCCTACAGATGGCGTCGCTGCTACGGGCTGTATCGTTCCATTGTTACATTTATTTTTATTTTTATTGTAATTTTATTTCATTATTTGCATTTTGACATACTGAATACATACCTGTTATGTATACTGTAGCTAGTTGTAATGACTGTTAGCTTAATAGTCTATTTCTCGACGTGAAACATACGTTTCCCATTTTTAATTTCGACGTTTGGAGTTCCTTTACACCTCCAAAACATAATGTTTTGACAACGGAGACTCCTTACATCTCCATAAATTTTAGTCTATGTTTGCCTATTTTCTATATTTTTTATCGTGTTTTGACGCCTAGAGACCCTTTACATCTCTAAAAATGTAGTTTTAAGTTTTGTAATGTAATGGATCCGGAGATTATATACGTCTCTCGGTAAAATGTAAAAAAAACTGTGCCCAGTTATTTGCTTGTTGCATTTTATAAATATTGTCATCTTATGTAATAATGTCACAATTGTTGTAATGTTGTTTTTAAAAGAGAAACTGGTGAGTTTCTTCAGGCGCTTCTTCTCACCAGAAGGTCATCTACCGAAGCGCCAAAAGAAAAGAATCAGACATGTAAAAGAGCCCTTGAGGCCTACTTACAGAAATAAATGAGTTTGAGTTTTGAGTTTTTTGAGTTTGCTTGACAAAAGTACTTAACAGTCTTTTGTCTGGCGGCAACAAGGTGCGGGCCTTCAACGCTTGGGTGATGCCCCTGCTCACTTACTCCTTTGGCATACTAAGGTGGACTCAGACTGAGCTGGACGCCCTGGATAGACGGGTCCGTCTGCTGCTCACTACACACCGCATGCTACACCCACGCTCGTCAGTTATGAGACTGTACATCCCGCGTAAGTGTGGTGGCCGTGGCTTTTTAAACGCCAAGGACCTCCATAACCGCGAGGTGTGCAGCCTCAGGGAGTACAACAACGAGTGTGGGATACATCGCGATGTAGTAGCAGTAGACAGAAGCCTTACTCCTCTTTCCTTGGCAAACGAGAACTGGCGTAGACCTAAGGTGCTTAGCACCGACGACCGCAAGGACATTTGGAAGAGTAAGGAGCTACACGGGCGGTTCTACAAGGCCCTCACGGGGCCCGATGTAGACCTGCTCGCGTCGGTGAACTGGCTACGCTTCGGTGATCTCTTCGGGGAAACTGAAGGTTTTGTCTGTGCAATTGCGGACGAAGTTATGATGACGAACAACTACCGGAGATATATCCTGAGGGACGGTACGGTCGACATCTGTCGGGCATGCCGCCGTCCCGGAGAGTCTATCAGGCATATTATCTCCGGTTGTTCCCATCTAGCTAACGGCGAGTACTTGCACAGACATAATCAAGTAGCCAGGATCATTCACCAGCAACTTGCTGTTCGATATGGTCTTGTGGGGTCTGAGGTGCCGTACTATAAGTACGCACAATTCAATTCAATTCAATTCAATCATTTATTGGTAAAATATAAGGTATTTTACATGTCACATAATTCATTAAATAAGATGTCATGGGGTACAATTTTAATTTATTCTAAGTCTGTAATCTAACCAACGCCGGTTCTCGAAAATGGTCGCGCCACGCTCTATTGGGATCGATCTATCATCACGGACAGGACTATTGTAGCCAATAAGCCTGATATCGTGCTGATAGATCGATCCAAGCGCCGTGCAGTGCTCGTCGACATCACCATCCCCCATGACGAGAACCTCGTGAAGGCCGAGAAGGACAAGCTCAGCAAGTACCTTGACTTGGCTCACGAGGTTACCGCCATGTGGGATGTTGATTCGACGATCATTGTTCCGATAGTCGTTTCGGCGAACGGACTTATAGTCCGAAGAGTCTCGATCACCATCTCAAGAGACTCTCGCTAGATGACTGGATCAAGGGTCAGATACAGAAAGCGGTTCTTCTGGACACGGCGCGCATCGTCAGGAGGTTCCTCTCTCTGCGGCCCTAACCACCGGTAGCCTGGGCCCCGCCCCGCTGCCGGCGGCACCCTAGGTTAGGTTTTTTATAATGTGTTTATATTTTGTAATTTCATTTTGTATTTTACTTTTTATATATATATATTGTAAAAAGCCTAATCTAAGAAAATAAAGATATACCTGAATCATAATAAAATCATTTATTAATAATTTTATTATAGTGTCAACACATAACCAAAAGGCAAGAGGGTCTAAAATCAGTTGGTACTTAAATAGGCTACTTGATGTCAGTTTAAATTAGCTTCTTTTTATGAAGTGTCAAAACGGTCAGAAAGTATGCAGTTTAGTATGAAATACTGGCTTGTGACGTCATGTTCAACATGGTGCCTTGTTTTTAATTTTAGTCATTTAACAATACATCTATGTCATCTTTAAGCTTAACTTTGTAAATTTTATCTACATTAAATAAAAAAGTAGGAACATAATACAATGCTTATTTTAGAACAGTAATTTCTCTATATCTTCATAGGTCAAGTTTTTCAGGGTTTCTTGTAGGACTTTCTTACATTCAAAAACAAGACTAAGTTTATAATAGTATTTTATGCAACAGTTGTATAAGTAGGCTCAAAAAATGCGAATGGCGAGAGTTGCGATACGAGCCGCCGCGGCGGCGAGTATCGCAAATAGAGACGCCATGAGCGTTTCTTGACTTAATTATACAACGTTGCATACACTACTTTTTCTACGACTAGGTTTTAAAATATAAAATACAAAATTAAACATAGCTCGCAAACAAGGCAAATATGACATAGGACTGACAGTATGTGTCTATGGTAAACTTGTTTTTAAATTTGACGTATACTCGCTAGTGACACACAGTGACGATATTAAAAATCCTTTTTTTTATGTTGGCATCAATGAATTTAGTTCGGAAAGTTTTGTTTTTCTTACAAACCGTAGGAATTTAATTATTTCTTAAGTTGGTAGTTGTGCATTTTTATCGTAAAGTTAGAATTGAGCGACGAATTGACCTAAGTTTAACCTTAATTTAGAAGTCTGTGACTGCTAGCAGTATCGTTTTGCGACTATAACGACACTAGTGCTGTTATGGGGAATAGAGTATAGACTTCTCTGAACTCATATTATGTATGTTCTTTTATTAGTGTTCGTGCGTGACCAAGTAAAATTCAGATAAAAGTACAGGAGTAGAGAAATGATATAACTGACGTAGCTCGCAGAATTACAGGGTTGAAGTGACAGTAGGCAGACCATAATGTTTGTGTTAATTACGCGAAATAACCAACAACTTAACACAAATCAATTACCGTCTTAAAAACCTAGAAACATTTCAATGCCGCCATTAATAGAAAAATAACAATAATAATCAGATTAAATTTAAAAAAAAGTATACAACAGAAAGCAGGTAGTTTATTAATAAGCTCAATACAAATCATAACAATGACAATATTCATCTACACAGATAAAACACACCTTCAACAAAAAATCTTAATATTGTCTTCGGTATCCGCAATTATCACTCATACTTTCTTATCAAGTATGCCTTTTGGAAGCGCCGCAACTTTTTTCTAAATTTAGGTTTTTAAGCCCTTCTGGCATGTGTGTAAACATCTTTACACATTAGGCCCATCTGGCAACACTAATATTGATTTTGTATTTTTAAGGTGAGTAGGTTTGCACAACAGTAATTTTGACAGAGGAAATTAATGATTTTTTCAGTCTACCCGCGACCCCGAACGCTGAAAAGGGTTACGAAACGTCGGGACTTAAAATGTAGTAATATACGCGACTTAATCCGTTTAAGTTGTTTTATTACTAAAAAATCTTATGCTTATTTTTAAATGTGTTTCCATTTACCCTCAACTGCAACTTTTCTTAAAAAAAATCTGCCGTTAAACAGTGACACATGATGTGTATTGGATGTGTCACACATCCAATCGAAAATCCTTCTGATATATTCTAGGCACTGTGTGGTAGATGAGACTGGGCTCGGTTTAGGGACATTGTCGTTCGGAACTTTCGATCGGGAATTTAATCTGTTCTACAAGGGTGCATTTGGGTCCAGACAAAAAGATAAGTAATGTCCCATTGGTTTATTATATAAGTTTCTGTTTTGGTCTGCTCGTTAATTATCCGTTTAGGGACGTTGTTTTTTGTAGGACTGAAATTGATTATATTTGACTAAAATATTTTAATTAATAGATTATGCTGTAGAGGTTTATAACCAACTATCTACCACTAGTTTTCAATTCTTCGCCATGTTTTAAATTCTGAATTTGGTTGTTCTTAAAATAGATATGATTGATTTTATGCTATATAAGGTCCTAATTTATTAGTTGCAGATATTTTAACACATTATACTTTACATTAAAATAATTAACTTTAAATATAAATTAAGAAATCTTTTCATATAACTTTTTTGACTTCATTTACCTAACAAAAAAATTAATTATAATTTCGTCTAACAAAAATCACCATGTGCATTATCACATGTCACAATAACACTATCTGTCATGTCAACAATTGTTTGTCGTAAATGTCGTAACGGTTCGGCGGGAAAACTGCAAATGTCATTAGGATGGGATTTATCGACGTGAAGTGGCCAGTTACAGTTAAGTTTAATGAGTTTTCATTTATTAATCACATTAACAGGGTGTTATTACGTAGCAAATTTGTTTTTCCTTTTTCTCCAAAAAAACGTCGTATAAGCTACTATAATGTTTCATGCTTTAATATACTCCAGGGTCCGAGTACTATCAGCTGTAAAAATATCTGCAACTAATAAATTAGGACCTTATATAAGTATTGATTGTAATGTGTGATATACGCTGTTTAATCCATTTAAATTATTTTATTCCAAGGTGACATTTTTTTGGTGCACCAATAAAGCCGTAATTTGCAATACTAGACTTGTACTCGTTTACGAAATTATAAGTAATGTGTCCTTATTATTTTCTCTTTAAAGTCGTCTTATATCAGTGGTCAACATTCAACAGCCAAAATTTTTTTCAGCACAAAACCAATGAACGTAGATCTTTGAAAACTTCCAATATCTCAGTTGAAGTTTTTACTTCTAGAAACTACAAAGACAGCATTCAGAGCTAAATTGCCTAATCCCAAATTAGCTATGCCTGATCAGCGTCGTGACACTCACATGCTGAGTGGGTTCCATTTTTGTTACCATTGTGCCATTAATTTTAAGAATAGATTAAGTTTGCATCCTAGTTTATATGTAATACTTAATGATGAAAATAAATGTTTCTTCTTCTTCTTCTTAATAGTTGATTCGAAAAATTCAAATTTCACGTGTTCGATGGGATTATTCTATCTGTATCTGCTTACAGACTGTGCACTAGGTAACCGCATACTGCATTCCGTGTGTCGCCCGTTTGCGGGTAACCTTATAACGGCCGTATGCGGCCGGGCTTAACCAAACCCAATCTCAGCCGCCAGTCCGTAATTATGTGCAATTATGTGTTGACTTAAAAATAAATAAATAATGTAGGGACAATCTTACCCATCAAAATCATTACATGTAAAAAGATGCCAGTCTCGCAACGCAGTTATTTTACAACAATAACTAAATATATTTACTAAAAAAAAAACCCGACCGCGGTGCACTTTAAAAGTGCATCAAATCCGCAATTTTGTTTATTTTAACGAACTTCATACCCAGTGACACTCGCGCCATCAAGACGAATCCAATGATGTATCATTTATCAAAATCATTGAGTAGTTACGAGCGGACACAGGAACGGACATACATACATACATACAGGTCAAACACATTACCCTCCTTTGGGCTTCGCCGCAGTCGGGTAAAAAAGGTTTGAGAAGTAATGTTAAAGCAAGTCAGTACCGAGGGGGGTGTCAACAGAACTCGATTTCCACCAACTTGCCTATTATTTACCCGTGGAGGGACGATTCTTTATTTGGAGCATTCCATGAAAACATCAACTTTGTCCCTTACGAAACGTTACGGCCGCTACCCTAATTAAACGTATTTAAGAAACACTACCAATCTTAAAGCCGAGTTATGATATTACAATGCTGATAATTAGCTTCCTGAATTTATTTCTCGGAAGTATTAAAACGGTGGTGTCCCTTACGAAATATTTTCATGGAATTCTCCATTTGAGAAGTATTAAATGTTCCTCCACGGTTAAATAATAGGCAAGTCGGTGGAAATCGAGTTCTGTTGACACCCCCCCGGTACTGACTTCGTTTAACATAAGGGTTCCGTTTTTTTCAAGGTACGGAACCCTAAAAATCAAATCTCACGTATTCAACTCGGATTAAATTATTCTATTTGTATCCTGCCTACAGACTGCACTAGGAAACCGCATACTGCATTCCATGTGTCGCGCGTTGGCTGGTAACCTAATAACGGCCGTGTGCGGCCGGGCTTAGTTAAGCCTAATCTCAGTCGCCAGTCCTCACGAGCACGGTATAGTATTTTTTATTTATATTTGTACGATCCACTTAAAGGAAACAAAACGATTGTTTGTAAACCTCAAAAACACCAAGATGACGTTATTGTAAAAAGTCGTTACAACCACCTTTAAAGTTCAATTGATTATCAACTCTATCTCCATGAACCATAGTTTACAACTGCATTAATAAAATAATGGCGTTCCAGCTGCCTTCGCTTTGTTCGGATCTCAGGTAGTCAGGTAAATGCCAGTGTGAAGTGCATAATACGTCTAAAGTCACATTTCTATAAAAGCAATTTTAACTCTTGGCAAAGGCCTTAGAGTTGATAATCCACTAAAATGACAATGCACGACGTCTTTATCCTGTGAAGCACGTTTCTCTTTTATGACGGACGATAATGAGGTACAAAACCACACAACAGTATTGTTTCCTTTAAGTGGATCGTACAAATATAAATAAAAATACTTATATACGGTAGTTTTTCTCCCTACAAAACTTACATCGGGAGCGCGCATGTGTGCGCGCCGTGTACGGACGCACCACAGGCAAGCATTTGAGCATGCGCGAGCATGCCACAGTATGGCGTTCACTCACACAGACGCGCGATCGTGCGTCTGTGTAAATACGTGTCGCGCGCTCCTAAACGGCCGAAGTCGTACTACTTGGTTGTCTTTATGCTTTGGTGTGAGTAATTATGAGCAAACCTAATACTATGGCGGAAAGTTCTTTATCTCAAAAGAACTCCTTACCGGGATATAAGGTATCAGTCTATAGGGGGGTCTTTCGGACTTCAGTCCCCAGGCACAACATCCACCTGGAGAGAGATCTCTTGTCACGGTGCGAGTCTTGACTTCTTAGTTCGGGAAGTTGCCACTAGATGGCGCTAGTCGAGCCACTAGTTTTCGATTTAATTATTTTTCCAAAACGCTTTAAATATATGTTATATAGTGGATATATAGCTACTTCTTGTTTTTTTATAAATAAATAATTATGTCTCTTGTATCATAGACAATACCTGCCATAAGCAATGAGCAGCGATATTAATTAGTACCTACTGGCAATGTTTGTTGTGACCGTTTGTGACGGTTATCCTTTGTTTCAAAAAGCCTATAAAATGGCTTGAAACAAAGGACCCGGGCTCTTTCCTGTATAAACAATCAGCCTAAGTGGCCGTATTGTCTTCTAGTCCGTAATTCGGGTGCTCCGCTTGGGCCTAGGAGGTCCCCATCGCCCCATCGCTCCAGTCACTGCGCACGGCCTGTGGCTACATCTTGCCGGGAAGCTGAGCCCGACACCCTGAAGGAGCTGCCCTTCAGGGACTGCAGCAGCCAGAGCAGGCCGTGATCGCCTCCTCGGAGACCAGAGCACCTGGCCAGCGACGCGACGACACTCCGCGCCTCCACGCGCCCACAGCACCAGCGGGCCTGATACCAGATCGCCAGCCAGGGGAGTCTCAGTGGCCCATCTACGTTCCAATCTACTACTTCTGCTACTACGAACTCACGACCTCTCTTAACGTTCGCAAGCCGATCGGGTCAAATAAATGTATTAAATTATTTATTGGTTTGAATTCATACCCGGCCCTTGTGACACTCTCTGTTGTCCTTTCTTCCATAGAACCCACAACCTCCATATGAAAGGCACATGTCCGAACCGAACCACTCGGCTAGATTTAAAGTGACTCTTCTCTTTAGGTAATTTTCGACTTTCTAGAACCAATGCACAAATATGTATTCACGTCCCGCGCACCTCAAACTCGCAACTTGTCGCGAAAATAACAAATTTCCATATCCCAGGAATTGGCAAAGTGTAAGTTACCCAGGTGGGGCGCCGCTTGTTGGCAACTTACTTACGAGTTTGGCCCGTGACGCCGACAGGGAGGCTTAAATAATACATTACACAACTAGGGTGGTAATACAAAGAAAGGCCGAGATCTCAGAAGTTTGCGACCCGAGTTGCAAGCGAGGGACGTAAATATGCGATCGAGGGCTTTCTTTATTACCTCCCATGTTGTGTACATCATTTTATGTCTACCCTTGGTCAGAAAGCGAAAAAGCCACTTTATGGCCAGGTGTGGCATAAAATTCTAGTTGCCTAATTTCATTTTCCCAGTCGCCAATTTGTTACAAGATTTACATTTACGTCAATGTATAAAGAGGAACACAATTTGGTGCGCGCGACACGTCACACAGACGCATAATATCACGTCTGTGTGAGTGCGATCTATACTGGAGCATTCTCACGCATTCTTAAAACTTTGCTTGTAGTGCTTTCGTACACGGCGCGCACACATACAAGCGTGCGATGCACCTTTTGTAGGAAGAAAAACCACATTTTTATAAAAAAAAATCCGACCGCGGTGCACTTTGAAACTGCATTAAATCCGCCATTGTGTTTATTTTCTACTCGCACCATCAAGACGAATCTAATGATGTATCATTTATCAAAATCGGATGTGTCGTTGAGTAGTTACGAGCGGACACAGGAACGGACATACATACATACAGGCCAAACACATAACCCTCCTTTGGGCTTCGCCGCAGTCGGGTAATTGTGTGTGTATTAACACACCTTCAAGAGATCATGGACTTGAGTATATGGTTTTAATTTCAACTCAAAAGCTATAGCACCAAATGATTTCTCACGTCATTAGGTTTGTAACCAATCACAATTTTTTGTCTTTTAAACGATATGCAAATTTTGTAATTGCCCTTTTCTCAAACTTGATATTAATATTTGTCATAAATGACTTTAGACACAAACATATTAAGGTAGTTCCACGAGAGTTGAGGCCACGCACACAACAACACTGTCATGTAATGACAGCGGGATTTTGTAATTACTGTTCTTTTTTCGTACCGATAGCAAGTTCAACAGTGAATTGCAAGATAGACCAAAAAGTTTCTTTAAACTTGTGTTTATTTATTCACTCATTAATTTCATTCATTATTTTTTTTTGCAATAAGTACTTCATGTAGCTGTGTGTGTAACCATTCACCTCAACTCTCGTGAAACTACCTATACCAATTGACAACCTTTCATTTTTTTGAGCCTTTAATTTTATTGGTTCACTGTATTTGGTTTGAAAAGACGAATACGCTGATAGTTTATTTGTTTTAACAGGATTTGTAATTAATTTATAATTAATATTTACTTATTCTAAAAGGGCGTAACTACAGTTCTACGGTAGAATAAACCATTACTTTAGTCTTATCGCGATCGAAAAAAAATAAGCGATCTCACATGCAGTATGCATTGACAATGTCAAATTCAAAATTATGACAGCTTTTTTTTTCTGTGGCAAAAGGCACTGGCATTTCATCTTTTGTGCCGTAGAACTGGTAAAATGAGAACATATTTTTTATTCATTTGTATTTTTTATATTAAGCGATATAAAAAAAATATAAAAATAGTGTAGTGTTCAGGAGACAAAATGCTTTCGAATCGTATATACATTTTAAAGTGTTCTTAAAATGAAATGTTGTCAATTTATTCCGAAATTTACCCCGATGATGGAAATACAGAAATAGTAGTGCTAGAAGTACAAAAATTTTAAATAAATTCCTTTAGCCAACTTATTATAATTCAAATCCATCCTCAGCCTTAAATTACGTCAGATGCCCTCCAAAATCCCTGGATACTTGAATTTTTCAAGTTTATGCCAAGCATGGAGCACTTAAATTAAGCAACGAATTATGCGAGCCCAGCGAAATGACGAGACGTGAATAATAAGGCGACGTGGTTGGTGTATTTGAAGTCTGTTGCTTATTATTTATTGAAAGGTTCTTGGATAATCGAAAATCGTGAGATTTATTTATCTACCCGTACCTAGTCCATACTAATGTGGAAGAGAGACAATAGAGAGATCTCTCTCCAGGCGGGTGTTGTGCCTGGGGACCGAAGTCCGAGGGAAGTTAGTTGGAAGTAGTATATTTAAGTGTTAGCGTTATAAAAACTTCGATAGTGTGATGCAGAACTGTATGGGAATCGTGCCGTTTGTATGGGCGTTGATGTAAGCGCCATCTGTCGTAAAATTTCTGTAACTTGTCTTCTTCTTCCAACGAGTGTCGCTAGGTGGCAGTGTCGCCACACTAACACTAATCCTACTAATATTATAAATGTGAACGTTTGTGAAGATGTTTGGATGCTTGGACATTTGGATGTTTGTTACTAAATAACGGGGTAACAACTGGATGGATTGAGCTGAAATTTGGTATGCAAGTAGAGCAAGTCCTGGATTGAACATAGGACATTTTATTTCCCGGTAAAGAGTTTTTTTGAGACAGTAACGGGAGCAACTCGGGCGGAGCCGCGGGTAAATACTTGTTTACATTAGTAATATGTATGTCGGAGAATGCATGGTTTGTACCATGGAAACTGTCGCCACGTCAGCTGGGCGCCAGTCGAGGGATCCTAAACACGTGTAGGCTGCAGGTGTAGTTTACATCCATGCAGTTGTATGAGCATGGTTACTGGTGGCGTGCAATCAATCAATGGGTCGTCATTCCACGGTAAGAGTTAACGCGAGTCATATGTGCATATTTTGTCTTTAAAGAACTGTTACTTATCATCCCTACATATTGTTAGTAAATTATTGAAGTGGTAGTAAACAGGCCATATATGGCCTATATAAAGTAGGAGTGGCTCACTCTCTCACTAAGGCCCCCTCGAGCAACCAGAAAGAGCATACATTAGTACGCGTTATGCGGTAGAGAGAGTCGGTCGGATCCAGTGCGTTCCGTCCGGTGGGTGAATCTGAACGAAAGTTCTGTTAGGGAGATAGACGTCTGTACGTACCTAATACTATAACTTATTCTGTGCATATAGCTAGCTCTCTAAGCTCAACTTCGTCTAATTAAGGCATACCCCATAACATGATGCGAGGATATTGTGTGAAATTAGAACAGGGACCGGGAGCGTTCCGGACGATCGACTGATTATAATGACATGCATCGTCAGTGCAGCCGTGGGGCCGCCAAGCTAGCGAGCGGGCATAGGCGACGGGAGACAGAGCAGAGAGCGCAAGCGATTCAGACGATCGGCTGATTATAATGATATATACCGTCAGTGCAGACGTGGGCCCCCAAGCGAGCGAGCGGGCATAGGCGACGGGAGACAGAGCAGAGAGCGCAAGCGATTCAGACGATCGGCTGATTATAATGATATATACCGTCAGTGCAGACGTGGGCCCCCAAGCGAGCGAGCGGGCATAGGCGACGGGAGACAGAGCAGAGAGCGCAAGCGGTTTGGACGATGGACCGATTATAATGACATGCATCATCAGTACACCCAAGCCAGTGAGCGACCATAGGCGACGAGAAACAATACCTAGAGCGAAGAGCGTAGGAGTTTCGGACGATCGGACGATTATGTCTGCATCGTCAGTGCAGGCGTGGAGCCGCCGAGCCTGCGAGCGGCCATAGGCAACGATGGAGAGCAGTAAGCGCGAGCGTTCCGGGTGACCCTTTGCAATAACTCCGTTGTTGAGGGACCTAAGTTCAGTCCAGTGTCTTCAGAAATTAGTCTTCAGGGCCGAAACCGAAACCCAATTTCGGCTTTGATTTCAGTTTCGGCCGAAACGAGAGAACCAAAACCGAAACTTCCATATGTTTTTGTGGGAAGAAAAAAATTACAATCTTATAATCTTCAGTCAGTCTTAATTTTTTTATTACATATTAACCATTTAGTCTCCGATATTTAGAGTAATCATTGAGTATAAGATATTATAACTTTTTATTTAAAAAAATCTGTGCTTTTTGAAATAAAGACTGTCCGATTGCACGGCGAAACTCCTCAAATTCAGTTTCGGCCGGATGTCAGCCGGTACCGAAACTAAGCCAAAACCCGTTCTTTTGCCAAAACTGGGCCAAAACCGAAACCAAAATTTCGGTCGGACTCTACTTTACGGTCGTCCGATACGTATGCCCGCGATAGACGCTAAAACGCATATCAATATAGCTCGTTCAGGGCGACACAGATGTGGAAACTATCGTCCGCTCCTCTGCAACGGATACTGCACCGAAACCGCGCTTGGTTTTACTGTATTTCCGCTGTTTTAATGGCCCAATTTTAAAGGCATTCTGCGCGGCGGCGTCTCAAGACAATAGCGCGTCAATTATACGCGCTAGTGACGCCCGCGGCATCGCTCGGCTTCCCGACTCGTGGGACATTAATAACTACTATTAACACCGGGATATTTACAATGGATATTTATTTTTATGAGTTCTCGATATTTCGGCACTGTTGCAACCGCCATCATCACGGAGTAATTGACGTGCTGCGAGTTTTTAGTTGTAGTCTACCCGCACACTACAGCGATCTACCCTCTGTCGGGTTCGCTTCTTCTGCGCGTTATTCACACTACTACTGCCGTTCGCATGCTCACTTGGAACTCGATCACGTTCACGAAACACAACACTTACAGTATCACCTCGCGTATTTGGGTTATTCTTCAGATATATGTCTGCGATCACCTTATTCCTCTGGCCCTTTTTCATACTAAAAGTATGAAGACATAGGAATAAGTCGCAGACATATTTCTGAAGAATAATCCATTTACTACCGAACAGTAGTTATTATGTGAATGATCATGTTAGCTTAAAAAATCAGTGGACATTGCTCACGTAACCCGACGAACGGTCTTAGAAAATACAATGAAATTCCAGTATACCTGATTTCATAATATTGATTCAAACATTCACGATTTTAGCTCGTTATTACAATAACAATTTGACTGCCACCGATAGCCGGGTTTAATGTCTACGCAGGATTTTCGCTACATACGGCAATTACCGTGCTATGTCACTTACTGACTACGGCAATTACTGAGTACGTAATATTAAAAATGTGAAAGTTTGTAAAGATATTTGAATATTTGTTACTAAATAACGGGATAATAATTGGCTGGTTTGGGACGAACTTTGATAATATGCAAGTAGACCAAGTCCTGGATTGAAACATGGATACCTTATATCCCGGTAAAACTCTATTAACGGGAATAAAATATAGTAAAAGCATATTAATAGTAATGTTTTTACGTACTCAATTAATTAATTAGGGATACTTGATGACCGAAATTCTGCCAAATGAAAAAATGAATGAATGATGTGCGAAATTGTGCGCAAAAGGGCACATCTAACATTTTTTTTCGACACCAATATTTTTACATATTCGGAATCAGTAAATTTCGCTGATTCCAAATATGTATAAAACTCAGTGTCGAAAAAAAATGTTAGTTGTGCCCTTTTGCGTTGTGGCGGCAGAATAAATGATTTCATTTCATTTTATATAGCGTAAAATGATATTTTCTCATCTTAGTAGGTTTGTAACCAATCACAGATTTGCAATCTATCCAAAAATGTCGTCTACTCAAACTTTACATGAATATCTGGCATAAATGACTTTACACTCAAACATAGTAAACATTAAGTTGGTTACCACTTGATTCATAAAACGTAGGTATTGATTTTAAAAAGTGGGCGTTTTGGGGCAAATTTCAACGTCAATTTTGTTAGGCGTTATCGTTCCATACAAAATATTTCGATGATTTCAGCACCTTATTACGTTGTAAATATAGAAAGAAAGAAAGAAAATACATTTATTCATGACAGCACAAGATAAAAAACAAAAGAGTATTACAAATTAAATTAAAAATAGATACGCTGCCACAAAACGGTCCCACCTCAGCAAAATGCTGACCTTAGAGCCAGCGCTGGTCTTCCGGTGGAACCAGGTAGGGGCGACGTCATACCGAGAAGCTCGCATGACCGGTCCAGGACAGACAGTTTTTCCTGACTTGGTCGGCTAGGTCCACTTATAGTGAACGCGACCATTAAAGCTCCTACTAATGGTGCCAACCGACCAAATCAAACCCCACTGTCTTGTCTGTGGTCACGGCCTTATGTCAAACAAAACAAAACCCAAGATAAAAAATAAACAAAGCACATGCCAATTAAATAAATAAGATAGCATAGCCAAACTTCGGTTTAAAGACAGATTTCCCCGAAATCATAAAAGACAAAGCAATAAAATCTTTGAAATCGTTTGACAGAAAGACAGAAAGCAATAAAATAACGACTATAATAATTCCGCCAAATTGTAATAACTCCAATTAATGTTAAACCCGAAGGCGAGGGGGCTAAGCCTCAGCAAAACCGCAGACACTTGAGGACAATTAAAGTATCCAATTACAGATTTATATTGTTAAAGGCGTCCTACACTGTCCGATAGCGTGAGATTTCTGGGTCAATCAACTTTTTTACCCACACGACGCAGTCCGCCACTTTGATTTTCGTTGTAAAACCACGCAATCATGGTTTGTTCTATATTAAAAGGAATAAAGTTGCATTAGTTTTGTTTCTTTTCAAACTAAAAAATAATAAATTCTACTCTATTCCATGGCAAGTAGGTTCAAATTTCATTGTCAATTTTGCGTGTATGGTGGGCTGCTAGAGGCTATTAGAAGTTCGATTACTTGATAACTCCAGAGACATTTTCGGTAACGCCAGCGACGTCAAAAGTATGGATCTAAAAGTTGATTCACCCTTCTTTTGCTGTTCACTTCTGTAACAGCTCGAAATATCCCGATAAGTGTATGGTTAATTTTCAGATCGAATCGATTCTAGTTTTATAGAGCAAATCGCCACCGTATCGCCAATCGCAATTACAGTTTTGACGTGTAACTTGAAAGAAACGATTGATTTTTATTACAATCGTGGAAAACACGAAATTGGCCTCACTTTAATAGAAAGAGAATAATTGCCATAATAATAACTAATTTCGCAAATGTTTATTATGCATTTCAAAAATATAACTTCAGGCCGCCTGTCATGTATTTTTACGAGTTCCTTCCATTGTATGAATGGATTAACATGGAATCTGGTATTATTTCATTTATTTCAATAGTACACTGTGAGTTTAACAGGAAAACCCAAAACTCCCACAATGCCAGTCATACAGTGAATATCAAATAACACAAAACGAACATAGAGAACAGTAACATTATAGAAAAATAAAATATAATTTTCATCACACTTGCTCGAAAATGGTGTCATTAGACGTAGGTTTTGCGGGCCGTAAATGACCTATTACGCCCTAGGGCGTAATGGTTTTCTTTTTAAATTAGAAACGCTGGTTCTGTTTTACTCTTATTTGTCATATTCAAAGGAAACGCCAACGTACTTTTTTAACTTTTATTACTGAAATATTTATTTAAAGAGAACTGTTATTGCAAATACATGTAAACACATATTTCTGTAACATTAATTAAATGTTTAAATAGTGCATTTCAGTATTTTGCAAAAATAAAATCAACCATTTTAAGTATTTGCCGCTATGGTTTCCGAACGTGACGTGAATTCGTATTGTCTATGGATAATGTCACTGTCAGTTTTACAATTTTATTTAGGTTTAGTAAGGTTATTTTAATCAGATTTCCTCACAAGTGTGATGAAAAACATTGTGTGTGCCACGGGCGGTAAAGGAATTACAAACTCGTGTTATTAAAGCCCTCGGCTTCGCCTCGGCCTTGTAACAAACACTCGTTTGTAATTCCTTACTTACCGCCCTTGATACACAATGTACTATTAATATTGTCTTCGGTTTCCGCGATTATCACTTATAGCAATAAAACAACTTAAACGGATTAAATCGCGTATATTACTACATTTTAAGTCCCGACGTTTCGTAACCTTTTTTAGCGTTCGTGGTCACGGATAGATCGAGAAAATCATAAATTTCCTCTGTCAAAATTATTAAAATATAATTTGGTAACAGTCATTAGACGTCATAATCATATATAGATACAGGAAATCAAAGTACACAGAAAAACTAAATGGCACTCGCCTGTGTACAGACCGAGAAACGAACCCGGTACCTCTGGATTTCCGGCCCAGCGACTCAACCATTCGTCTACCGTACACCCACCGTAGACAAAAATGTTTCTTTCCTATAAAGGCATGGCCGTACCATCCTTTTCTCGAAGCCATTCAGGCCATTTTCAGCCTCCCGTAATTTTGTGCTGGCTAAAGCTAGAATCTTGAATTTTCAGGGAAATATAGGGGACACTTAAATACATTCTCAATAACATTTAATTTGAACTAGTAGCTTAAGAATTATTGTACATCAAAGTTCCTCAGTTTTGTCACTGACTCACTGACTGATGATCATCACAATTCTAAGGTACTTCTAGCAGACCGACAAGCTCCAAATTTAAAACATAATTATTTTTTAGCCTATCATGTCATGCAAAACCTAAAAATGGGTTGTGTTACTTTAACCTAACCTACCCCACGTTCCTGCACAAAAAAACCATTTTACCTATTCTTGATAGTTGTGCCAATATACGTCATTTCTGAGATATAATCACTCAATTAAAATAGTTTCTGCGAAACATTTTATGAGAAATAAAAACAGATCATCAATAATACATTATATGCTAAATACGCGTATATACCCCATATAGACGTTTCGAAAATTTGGTCACTGATCGGGCCGTGTGGCGGGCTCTTAAATACCGTGCCCAATTAAAGGGTTGTTAATTAAATCTGGCGACGGCCTTTTGAACGGCCCGGGGGAAAAGGGAATCAATTGATTTATTTGCTCAGATTCGTTTAATGGAAATTGAGGCTGCCGTGTATCAAATTTGTTCACAAATAGATCAGTGCGTGTGGGCTCCAACTATTGGGTACAGGAAATAGGTGGGCGCCACTGACATCCATCCCATCCCGCGCACTTATTCCACCGCTAGCGAGTAATATTACGCGATTAACAATACATTGCGGGCTGACAAGGTACAGTATGATCGATCGACCTTTCCAGATCCGCAATGTAATGCTACCTCCTTACTCGCCAGCAGTGGTACAAGTGCCTTAGAAAAAGTCTCTTTGTATGTCCAACTAGCTTAATTAGCCATTTAGTTAACTGCCTAGCCTTTTCATTTAAATTTTAGGTTAGGTTTGTTAGTTAGCTTGTGTCCCTCAGAGCAGAAATAGAAGCTCCGCGTAGCGGGGCTTCGTCGACCTGCTGGCGGGTCATAATTTAGTGAAAATGGCTGATTAAACCAGTTGGCTGCGACATATCTATCATGTATGTATCTATCTATGTATGTGGGTTTCTTTATTCCACGATAATTTCTAAACCCCTCAACCGATTTAGACGTGTATGATATCGTGAGAATCCCTGAGTTATCCCGAGTGTTATAGGCTATGTGACATCATCATAAAAACAATATGGCGGATTCTGTACGCCATATTGTGTGCTCAGAAGAAAAATAATTACCGACCCCATCGAGTGTTACCAAAGTGAAGAGATTTAAAAGCTGATCATAAAAATATATGCTTTTGTTGACTTTTAAGCTCTCTTCATTCATGGCAGTCGTGTTATTTTATTTTTAATAATGGC
This sequence comes from Eudemis profundana, assembly GCA_947034925.1. Classification (NCBI taxonomy): domain Eukaryota; kingdom Metazoa; phylum Arthropoda; class Insecta; order Lepidoptera; family Tortricidae; genus Eudemis; species Eudemis profundana. The sequence continues at coordinate 941,335 of OX344799.1, forward strand.
TACCTCAAGTCTAGTGTGGGGTTCAGTAGTGCACAATGATTAGCTGATTTAATGTAAATTTAACGTGTAATTGGCAAGTGTATGTCTTACATGTCCCGTAATCAGCGTAATGTGGACGAAGAGGAAACGTGGACGAATTGAGAATGTGGCCCCGATGGGAATAGCCTGTGGACGAAGACGATATGTGGACAAATCGAGAATGTGAACCAGATGGGAATAGTATTTGGATAAAGAGGAATTGTGGACGAATCGAGAATGTTGACCAGATAAGAATAGTACGTGGACGAAGAGGAGATATGGACAAATCGAAAATGTGAACCAGATCGGAATAGCATATCGACGAAATAGGAAGCGGGCAAAATGGGAACGTCAACGAAGTAAACGCATACGTGCAACCTGAATCAACAAATAGTTTACATAATATAGTGCTACACTCACACCTCCCGCATTTAGTAATTGCGAACGCACGTATTTTAATATTAATGCCGTTATAAATCACATGGTATGACAGTCGGCGCGCACGTACTCATAATAAAGTGGAAAAGCGAAAAAACGAAACAAAAGGTTTATTTAAATCCACTTTTAAGCTGAAAAGCATTGCGTGATGAAAAAACTAAAGCGGACACATTTCAGACGTTCATTTGTTCGCTGTATTATTCTGCTGTTGGTATTTGTGGCTGGCTTGGTGTGTACCTAACAACGCAGTTGTCAGAGTGAGAAATTGATTTTAAAACTCGTTACTCCTCTAATGCAGAGGCCGAACTCATATAACTCTAGTAATTTTCAACGAGTCAGACTCGCGCACCGAGGATTCCGTAAAACTCGTAAGTAGATACGTGAATAGTTCAAGAAAAACTGTATGGCGGTTAGCTTAGTAGGAGCAAATAAGTATGTTACGATTTTTGAAAATTTCTAAAAACCGATGCTATTTAGGAAAACCGTTTTATTTTTCCTGTAATATTTAGGATAATATTAATAATTGGTCATTATTACAGATTTTTCTGTTCAGTAACTTCGAGGATAATAGGGGGAATGGTATTTTTTTGAACGTTTTGGTCATAAATCAAAAAGTACAAAATAAAAAAATGGCGTTGGAATCTACAAATTAAGCTCTTTCATTGATATAATAGCTCTACTTTTGTTTCTCCAAATCCCATTTCAGACCCCTTTAAAAAAAAGTAAAATAGGTTTAAGATTTTTTTTCTATCCAATAGTCTCGAGTTAGCGACTTTTAACACTATTCCAAATTTCAAGTCGATAGGAAGTAGATTCTGAGATATCTTGCTGTGACAGACGGACAGACAGACAGAGTCGCACCATAACGTTCCTTTTTTACCATTTTGGTACGGAACCCTAAAAATGATGATTATATATTTATAAACATTCAATTTCAACCCATGCCGTGGTATAAGGATAATGAAATGAAACTCGCATACGAGTTCTCGCTCCGTCTAAACGGCATAGGCGTATATAGAGGGGCGGCGTGTGCCCATCCCAGTATGGTCGAGAATTCCACGAAGGACACCTAAATAGTGGCATCTTATGACCCCCGCCCCCCCCCCCCCCCGCCCCCCTGAAAAATAACCCTAGATACCCCAATGCTGAATGGGCCCTAATACCTATAAGGACCTTAATAAAATCAATTTAACGCAATGACAAACAGCTAGCTGCCTCCGTCGCCAACTGTCGCGAGCATAATGCGACAGCGCCGCGTTACCGCGTTATACTGGGGCTAGGGTTGTCATGCAAAAAGAAAAAGTCTTGAAATCAACCAAAAAGTCTTGATATTGCTTACCATCCCGTGAGAGAAAATGTTTTGACACAGTAAACACAGAGTGACTGTGTCTATTCTCAAGGTGCACTTTTTATGCTGAAAACGGTTGTTTCCTTATAAATAAAGGAATTTAACAGTTTAAACATTACTTTGCCAATTTCTAACCTAGACTTTCTTTATTCACTACAAAACAGTTTTTTTTGTTACTAATGTTACTAATGCTCTGAATGTTCAGACGGTATTCTATCACACGATGACTAACACCACTACCTGCCCCCGTCGCTGCCGCAACTGTCGCGAGCATAATGCGACAGCGACGCGTTACCGTATGGAAATATGCACATGCACGCTCGGCGTTCAAATACTGGGACTAGGGTTACCATGCAAAAAGGACTACTTAATTATGATATCAAACGAAAGATCTTGATATTTCTTACAACTGAAGTAAGTGAGAGCTTTTTCTACTCTTTTTTAACAAAAAATAGTTATTTCCTTATAAAATAAAGTAATCTAAGACTTTTAGCATTACTTGCCGATTACGAACCTGATGTTTTCGTAAATGGTACATCTTAGAGGAAGATACTTGTTACTCTTGCTCTGAACAATCAGACTGTAACTATAACTTGATCAATAACACCGTTTGATGCCTCCGTCGCCCGCAACTGTCACAAGCATAATGCGACAGCGCCGCGTTATCGTATGGAAATATGCACATGCACGCCCGGCGTTCAAATACTGGGACTAGGGTTACCATGCAAAAAGAATAAGTCTTGAAATCACCCAAAAAGTCTTCATGTTTCTTACTATCCCGTGAGAAAGAATGATTTTGCAGAGCAATCACAGAGTAACTTTTCTGTTTCTACTCCCAAGATGCACTTTTCATGCTGAAAACTGGAGTTTCCTAACAGATAAAGGAATATAAGAGTTTGGACATTGCTTTGGCAATTTCCAAACTAAAGTTTCTTTATTCACTAAAAAAACAGTTTTTTTGTTAATATGCATTTTGGAAGGGCCGGTGCCTCTTGTGGGATGCCACTTGCGTGAGTACTTTTGCTGCCGCTCACCTTGGGCGCACCGTGCGGTCACCAGGGACGGCCGCTGAGCAAGCGGCGTTGCTCAAGAGGGTCAAGTACTCGGGCCTGTCTGGATATTTGTTTGTTCCCCTTGCGGTGGAGACGTCCGGATGCTGGTGTGCGGAAGCAAGGGCCTTCCTTGGGGAGCTGGGTCGTCGCTTACGTGAGAGGGGTCATGACCCCCGCTCCGGTTTCTTCCTGGCGCAGAGGCTGTCCATCGCAGTTCCACGCGGGAACGCCGCGAGTCTGATGGGCACTTTTGCGCCGGGAGTAATGCGGGGGGGTCTTTTTGAATAGGTTTTTTTTTTGTTTTAGTTTGTTTTATTGTTTTTTTTGTAATTAAGTTTATTTTGTTGTATTAGTCTGACTTTGTATTTTTTTTTGTTTAATAATAAGGTGTTTAGGGTTTAGTTAGTTAATTTTAGTTTTAATTTTAATTTTTTTTTATAAGGAAATTGGTTTTGGAGTAGAAACTATTTTACATCCTACATTTTGCCCCCTCGCCGGGGCCTCAGGGCCGTGCGGCGAAATTTTAGAGTAAGCCGCTCCTGACACAGTATAATAGCAGTATTTTTTTTTCCTACAAAAGGTACATCGCGCGCTTGTATGTGTGCGCGCCGTGTACGAACGCGCTACAAGAAAAGAAATAAAAATGCGTAAGAATGCTCCAGTATGGATCGCACTCACACAGCCGGTGCTATCGCGCGTCTGTTTGAATAATGTCGCGCGCCCCTAGACGGCCGAAGTTGAAGGGCGTTTCTCCAGAAATATGTCTGCGGTCACCTCATTCATCTGGCCCTTTTTCATACTAAATGTATGGAGACAGATGAATGAGTCGCAGACATATTTCTGGAGAAATGCCCTGAAATTCTTGTAGGTCTTTATACTTTGCTTCTGAAATTGGCCAACTACAGGCGCAGTGCTGGCAAAAACTCTAAAATTTCTATTTAAAAATGTAACTAGCAGTTAACCTGTCGTCACAATACTGACGATTAGTGTCAAACTTCATATATTTCGTCACCAACTGACCTATAACTGACCTATAAACAAAAATAAAATTTCGCCTAACCGTACATTTTAAAATATAAACGCCTCATTTTTTAATTTAATTAATTATGAATATTTTATTGCCGTTGACATTTTATTCTTCCTATTATTGCATTTGAAATTATCCTATTTAGATATTGTTATTTGAAATTATTTTGAATGTATTAATCAATTAATTAAATTGACATAATCCACTGCAATACTAACATTAGTTGTTTAAGTTTTGCTTGTAAATACTAACACATATGGACTCAAGGTCTGAAATAAATATATTCATTTATTCATTCATTCATAAAATTCTGTAATGTCCGGATAAACCTTGATTCGCGGCCACCCCACAGACAGAGGGAAACTAAACGCCGTTTAAAACAGCTTCAAAAGAGTCGACGATGCAAAATTGAGTGCATTTTTACAAGCTCTGTATTAAATTTGCTGAGAAAGTTTGTTGTGGCTTAATTTGTTCGAGTTGGCTTCTAGTAGTTGCCTATGTTATTTACATAACTAGCTTTTCCTCGTGGTTTTGCCCGCGATATTTATGTTTGCGTTATAATTATCCCGAGAGATCACCTTACCGGAACATAAACTATAAGTAGGGTATACAGGGTGAGTGGTAATTCGACCTATTCCTTGAAAGGGGTTATTCTAGAGCTTATTTGCAATGATTTAAGTCCAGTGTATTTGAATCCAGCAGTTTGTCTACTTGTGACACGTGACGGTGTTGCCAAAACACGCGATTAGCACGTTTTTTAACTGCGTGAATTAACTGCACGCTTATATCCAAAATCTGTGCTAAAATGCACGATTAAAACAATGAGATGTGGGCCGAATTTTATTTAAATCCAAATTCTAAATTCCTTTAAACATCCAAACTTCTTCATTTCTACATTTATAATACTTAGTCAGACTAGTAGAATAGGATAGAATAGAAAATGAATGGCGTTTGTTTTGACCACTCATCCGGTGATTTCAGTGGCATTGACTTCGGTGGCATCATTACTCGTAATGTCAAAGGCTTAGATTTGCACGATATTATCGATGTTTGGTAGACAACCTCGACGACAGATTTGCATGATATTTTCAGATATTTGGTAGATAGACATCTGAAAATATCATGCAAATCTCCCAGGACTTCAAAATAATGATGCCACCGAAGTCAATGCCACTGTAATCATAGGAGTAACCACCGGTCTAGTTTTTGTGTGTTATTACTGTGAAATCACTACTGTGAAGGATACATATTATAGCTATGTAGCCTTCACGTTGATTGAAAAACGCACTGGCACAGTAAAAAGACGTTTTTGAATTATTATGGAAACAGTCCGTCTCGCTTTAACAAAGGACACTTAAAAGATTAATAAAAAGCGAAATAAAAAGTTTTAAAATTCAAAAGCGTTTTTCTAAACGACCCCTTGTGTGTGAACTAAGTACTTAGAAAGTTGTAGTTTCACCATGTCAGTTTGTCAATCTTTCTATCTGTCGGTCTATAATTATGTTAGTCATATGAATTTATAAACCAGTTTAAATTAAACATGCTCTTTCCAAATGTAGGTACTTGTCTGCAAATGTAATGACTTTTAAAGCAGTCCGCGCATCAAATTTAACATTAATAGCTAGTCTGTTCGCAGTATTCGTAGCTTCCTATTTTTTTTTGCTTAATTTTGTTTGAGTCAGTCGGTTCTTGAAGAGCACCTGGTTTACTACCAATCCGTCGTAGGGATGACGACTGGGTTAAAACTATATAATTCTATTTAGTCCGTCAGTTAGATTATGGAAAAATATGAGACACGTATTTTTTGGTTTATCAAAATATTAAAAATAGACAAAGTTATAGATCATCAAACTTCTGGAGTGGGGGCTTGTGACGTTACTCCTAGGTGAAAATTGTACCAAGGAGTGACGTCACTCGAAACTTCTAAGTATTTTTTTGTTTGTCAAACAAAATAAAAAATACGTGTACAATATTTTTTAATAATCTAACTGACGGACTAAACAGTTTTTTTTAGTCATCTAGCCCATTAATTCGTCTAATTTGTGTTTCATCCAAAATGCTGTTCTATACTGCAACTCGTCTAAATAGCAACTGAACAATATTAGCAAACCGGGCCTCTGGTATAACCTCACATAAGACCTCTTAGCGCGGTCGCTCTTTCTAAGAAAACAGACACTCGACTCCGACCACCGAACGGAACGTATCTGATCCGACCGTCTCTCTTTAACGCATAACGCGTGCTCTTTCTGGTCGCTGGCTAACCCCCTCCGAAGGGGCCAAATTTGGAACTAGTAGCCTCGCGGCGAAATCGCGGAGTGAGTCACTCCTGGCTAGAGGATGTAAATAAATAATAAATAAATAAATATTAGGGGACAATCTTACACAAATCGAACTAGCCCCATAGTAAGCTCAATAAGGCTTGTGTTATGGATACTAGACGACGATATATTTAATAGATACAAATACTTAAATACATAGAAAACATCCATGACTCAGGAACGATTCGTGCTCATCACACAAATAAATGCCCTTACCGGGATTCGAACCCGGGACCTCCTGCTTCGTAGGCAGGGTCACTACCAACTAAGCTAAAGCGGTCGTCAGCGGGCGGATGTAGGTACTACATATTTCTAAAATCCTCATTTGATTGCATGTCTATGCAGAAATATGTCTATATAATATCAAGTTTTGTTGCCGCTTTTTATTTACGTACGATCGTAGTTGTTAGTTTTAATTAAAAAAAATTAAAACAAAAGGCAAGCAACATTCCCATTTCTAAAAATAAGCAACATAGACAACGATATTTCGCTTCAGGCAATATTTCCTGAACAGGCACATCATTATTCGCGACTGAAAACTGTAGGCCTGTTCACAATATAGCCGTGAATCTCGTCTTTGGTATAATTTCACCTGTGTATTAAGGACTTCTACACCTTCAGTGAGTAAGCAAGTAGCATTACATTGCGTATCTGGGAAGGTCGATTGACTGCACTGCACCTGGTCAGCCCGCAATGAACTGTTACTCGCCCAATTTTACTCGTTCACTCGCCGGCAGTGGGATGCCTTTACATAACGTAGGTAGCTATACTCTATACTTTTAGGTATTTAAAAAAAGGTAAATAAAAAACCACGTGACACGGGTCGTTCAGCCAGTGGTATTGTGCCACAGATACAAAACGTTACTTTGATTGGTTGAACGACCCGAGTCACGTGTTTGTTTTGTTTATCTTTTTTTAAATACCTAAAAGTACAGACTACGCTCCGCTGCCGAAACTCTGACCAAGTCATTAAATTTTTCAACCAGACCCTTCATATGTGACGTCATCTTGGGTGACGTAGCATCATCTACCATTGAGTCCTTACTATACAACCCAATGCATGTCAGCCATCGCTACGAGTGCTACGCCGTAGCCCGTAGCACGATAACCGTAGCGAAAATGGTCCGTAGCTGCTGCGCCCGACTATCGGGTCGTCACTGACTGTGGTATGAGACAGGTCGTGGCTGACTTGTGCTAGCCGTTTATTTCGTAATCGGCCATTTTTTTAGCTACCACACTTTATTTAATATATTTGATAAATTGTAAGTGATTCCTAATCAGAATCACGAGTACTATAGACTCAAAAAGTGTCCCAAAATTCTCATACAAACGGACTTCCGTTCCATTACCACCTTACAAGTGTATATAGAAAAGTAATAGAATGGGAATAAAAAATATTAGGACACATTTTTTCTCCTATCAGAGTTGATAGTAGGTACCCGCGATTTTGAGTAGGAATATATGAAAATTATCAAATTTAAAAAATTAAGTGTGTGGTAGCACTTTTAGAAAAATATCCAACCGGACATCGCGCTGCTATCGTCCGGGCATTTTTCTAGTGATTTCTGTGGTACTCTCTGACTTCGGTGACATCATTAAAATCGAAGTCTTGGGAGATTTGCATTTTTGAGTATCTGGTAGACGTCGTCAAGTCGATGTGAAGAGCTGACCATCATATTTTAAACTCCTATTACGAACTATTAATACTAAGTTACGGGTCAAATTATGTTACAGACGAGCATGACAGTGAATTTGTGAATTACTCTACTGAACGAATGAACATTTTAATTGTACTGTCTTTTACAATACTGAAAATAATGTCTGCCCCCATTCAGACGCACTCGAGAGACAATATAACGTGACGTGAGTGAGTGGTATATTTCATAAAGTAATGCGTATATTATATGTACAGTAGCGTGCACTCCACAATAGTTCATTACCTACTTAGGGCGGTAAAACACAGAATGTCTCAGATCGCAGGTTTTTGATATTATAAATGGGAAAAACTGTATTTCTGTTATTAAAATGCTGAACTGATTAAAATGAAATTTGCCTAGAAAATGTATAATTTCGAGGCACATTTTTATTAAGCAAAATCACGAGTACTATAATAATGTGTTTCCACTAGAGCTGTGCGAGATAGCGGAGCGGTATGCGAGGAAACAACCCATCAATCAACGTGCCTAGCTTTTTCTTCTTTAATAGTCTATAGAATAGATATTCGACGTGGTTTAGACATTATGTTCAGTCACATAAACTACCTACTATTATGCCACACCTGGCCTAAATTGGCTTTTACCACTACGCGTACGGAAAAAGCCGCTTTCTGGCCAAGTGTAGACATAAAATGTACACAACACGGGAGGTAATAAAGAAAGCCCTCGATCGCATATTCCATCTGCGATCTCGGCCTTCTTTTACCACCCTAGTTGTGTAACTCTCACTAAACCGGCACACACATCGTTCCGCAATAGAATGTAAGAAACCAAATTTTAGTGTACGATTGAGTTTGAACAAGACAACATCGCCAAACCACCTGCGATCTTTTATTTCACTCTCGGCACTCCTTGACACTTTGACATCCTTCAACAATAGGTTTTATCTCAAGAAATCATCCCTTAAGGGGGTGAAAAGGAGATGAAAAGTAAATAACACCAATTTTACCATCAAACTTATTGAGCTCATCTCCAAGCACTCCCCGTCCGCTAATTCTTAACCAAAATAGTGGTTCAATCAGCGCCGATACGCAGCAGTTACAGCAGTCCCTTCGCTAAGTAACAGCGTGAGGACGTGATCTAATTAACAGAACGTAGGGATGCGACAACTCCGCATCTATGCCGGATTCATTTAAATAAAACGCACGCGACTTTAATGAAGAAACTTTAATTATGCAGCATCATTGAAATTGTTAATCAGTCTTAGCAATTAACTAGACTTGCTCACATGATGACTTAGTTTCCATTCTCAAAACAAACATAATACATATATCGACACGAACATCTGGATCATTGTTACGGATGTAGAATCGTCAGCTTATTTTATGAACTAGTTTTTGCTTATACAATATTCTTGTGCATTAAAAAAAGGAAATTGTGCATTATGTTATGAAAATATTCTCATGCAATATTTTTTTGCAAAAGGCCCTAATTTTGTCGTTGTGATTTTTTTACCCATAAGGCGCGAAGCATAAATCGTGTTATGTACTTATGTACGCACGCCTATTGGGCGCGGCAATTGGGTCGCGAGTCCGCCGCGAAATTTCTAAACGTATACGTTTATTTTTTTGTCGTGGGGGACGCTGAAAGTTTTTCATCATCACCTGCAGCCTATGTGGGCGGCAGGGTAAAACAGTTTGGGAACTTATGATCTAAATCTAAGATTCTCCTTGCTACACTAATCTAACCTCAATCCATTTCATTGTTATATGGATTGATTAGCCTATGCATGACAATATAATTGGCAAATCTATAGGCATGATATAATTTACTTTATGGTATGCTATAATTTACTTTACAGTACGGTATGAATGTTTTATTTTATAACGATTTCTATTTGGTATCTGTAAGCTCAGTATTTTTTTAATCGGCTTCAAAGCAGAGGCGGGGTTAGTCGTTGCTATTGTTTTGGTGTGGTTTTAGTGGGTATGCTTCCTCTTTCTGAGGGGTGAGCACCACATAACCTCCCGGAAGGGTCCGTTTGAGGGCCAGGGAAAGGGCCTGGTAATTCCTGGGGATATGCGTAATGCATTTCCACAAATTAAAAGAAAAAAATCGTTACCTCAGAACTCTGCATTATTATATTTATTAAAAAAAGGTGTGTCAGATCGATGTTGTTCTCTCAAAATCTAGTTCGTTAGACGTCGTTATCGACTATGTTTCGCAACCAGCTACTCGTAGTTGCGAACAAGTAATAAAAACTCTTTTATTGCGTACAAATAATATTTAGTTCTTCGCAGCTAGTTACGAAACATGGTTGCGACGGCCGGCCGGAGGGGTTCTGATGGTGGGATCCGTGAGGAATTTGAGGTCACTCCTCAAATATTTCATTTCTACGAACGGGAAGACGCAGCGTTACTCCCTCTCCCACAAATGGGCCTTACAACCTGGTTAAGGTCGCACAAATTAAAGACGAAAAACGTTCGACCCTTCAATGTGCAAGTCTTGCGGCGAGACCTGTGTTCAACAGACTTTTCAGGATTTGAGTGGTATTTGGTGGAACATAAATGCATCATCCTTATTTACCGCCCGTAGCTATGCAGTCAGCATCCATTAAGGTATCTGAGCTCTGTATAGATGACAAGTGGTTCCCTAATTAACCATGTCGTAAGGACCTTATTGTGGCAATTTGCAAGCGAGTTGCGAGGGTGTTTTGATATAATAACTGGTTGCGGCGAGCTCGAAATCTGTTTGAAAATACGCTTTCATCTCGCTCGCAAATTGCCAGAGTGATAAAGCCTTAAAAAACGGGCATCTATAAGGAGCACTCAATATTCGTTACAACCCACAGACTACCTCCACTAGACGGAGCATGTTAGACGACGCGCGCTCACATCAGACATGGTCGATTGTATAGCATTACGACATTACGCGACCGGCCGCTCGTTCGTTGCGACCATGTTTCTGACTTGTTTGTGCACCAAACGTGAAATAAATATTTCTGTTCCATCTGACGACAATCTCGAAACATAAAATGATAAAAGATGTGAAACACGCGTTGTACTAGTAATATCTACCGATATTTAATCGCCCATGTGCGTAGTGAGCTCGTGTCGTATCACATGCTCCGTCTAGTGGAGGTGGTCTGTGTTACAACCCTACTGTTACCGAGAAAACCACGTTGACAGCGGCACTTCCCTAGTGAATACAAATTTCGGCTTAACAACAGCATTCTCAACATGATAGCAAATTTAGGTTAATAATTTTATTTTAATTGTGTTTATTATGTACTAACATTAGCTATAAGTTTTAAATGTAATCTAACACTAATGGATCTTTAGTTATCTGGAATAAATAATTTTGAATTTGAATTTAACTTGTAGACGATAGCTTTGGACTGACATTATCGCAAAATACATCAGCACCGCTTGTCTTCACGGGGCATTTGTCTGGTCCCTGGTGGTTACAACTTTCCGTAACCGCTAATTATGGTTTGCTGTCTGTCATCCGCGGACATCCGCACGGCGCATCCCTAGTGGTTACGGATTCAGACACGACTCGTCACGGCCGATAAGACGGCGAACGACGCTTGAGGCGAGACTTTTAAACGATCGTGTTGTCGAAACTTAAAGCGCGTAGTTTTTAGGGTTCCGTACCCCAAACGGAAAAAACAGAACCCTTGTAAGATCATTTTATTGTCCGTCTGTGCGTCTGTCAAGACCCTTTATCTCGGGAACGTGTAAAGGTATCGAGATGAAATTTAAACTTAATACTTAGGTCTATGATTTCTTGAAGCAGTGATTAGTTCAAATTTCTAGCTTAACGTAAAAAAAAGATACGGCCGTTTATATCGCAAAAAACGTGTATTTCGATACTGTCAAGGAAACTATGAAACTATGTAACTATGAAATTTGGCAAGTACTTAATACCGCCTTATACTACAAGTATAGGGAAAAATTTTAAAACTATACATTTTTAGTTAATTCATAAAAAAAATACTTTACTAAGGGTATCAAAATTTATAGGGTACTTATAAAAATATATGTACCTACAATTTTTTACGGAACCCTCGTTGGGCGAGTCTGACTCGCATTTGTCCGGCTTTTTTTTACTGGCTCCTGTAAATTTCTATAGAAAACACTAGTAACTAAATACTAGCAGGTTTTCAGTTTAGCATTTGTTTTTAGTAGTTAGTCTAGATAATACTGAGTGACTTGAACTGTGCCGTCGCCGTTCCGGCAAAGAATAAGGACAAGCATGTATTCGAATTTCGGCCGTTTAAGAGTAAGACTAAAACTTAAATCTTTGCTTGTAGGGCGTTCGTACATGGCACGCACATTACTGCGCATTAAAGGGCTACCGTGAATATCAATTGCTTAACACTATGGACAATAAAGGCCGGGTCACACCGGATGCGTGCGCGTGGCGTACGCGTTGCAGCTCCTTGACTTTGAGCCGCCATTTTGTACGCGTTACGCACAAAGTCAAGGAGCTGCTGCGTGCACGCAACGCACACGCAGTCGGTGTGCGTTGGCCTTAAGATTAGCACGGTGATATTGCCGATTATACGCAATTTAAAATGAAATGGAATAGAGGTAATAAAAATGTGCGTTACTAGATATAGTATCGCACATTTTTATTATGTTTCACATCAATTGTTCCGTGACTAAGCTACTGAGAGAAAATGTCAGCCTAATCTAATGTACTTAGATAGCGAGGTGAATTTTAAAATCGTGTTCTTTTGGCCCCATAAGAGTGGAGTAAGAAAGGATTTTTTTAATCATCCCCTAAAAGATGGAAAAAATGCATAATATGAAAAGGTCGAAAATTTCCGCGGTTTAAGTTGCAGGGCAGAATGTGGTCTTTTTAATATTAGGGGCAAGTGCTGTACGTGTGGACGGTTTTACCTGTGGACACTACTCATACAGAGAAAACGAATAACCATAGTCAAATACCAATCACTTATTTGAAAAGTATTTTTTTCATATGGCAACACTAGCTAATCGCCATCTTTACTGATTACAGAAACTGTGTGTTTTGAGGCTGCCGAAAGTTTTTGTGACAAAAAGTAATTTTTTACCTTCTTTTAAAGCATGTTTTATGTAAAATCTCTAAATGTTGCGGGTGTCTTTGCAATGGCATATTAATTTATATGATGTAAACGTTATTTCTACAAGATTTCGTTAATCGTAGGTAGCATTTATAGTGACCGGTATGAATTCAAAATAAAAACCGCCGAAATTGTACCTGTGGATACCTCCGTGAATGTACCTGTGGACTGTCCATAGGTACAGTTATACTGAATGTTCCTGTGGACAGTAAAATTAATATACAATATTTTTGTTTGTTTTAGTGCCTCGTAGTAAAGCTGGGAAAAATAGAGACAAGATATGCCTAGACACTCTGACTGCAGCTGTTTGGGAAGTAGAAAATGGAAGTTCAGTAAGGAAAGCCGCAGAGAAGTTTAAAATCCCAAAATCGACAATCTTTAAAAACATAAAATTAAATCACTGTCAAAATATTGGTGAAGAAGGCTTAGAACTCCTAAAAAATGATGTCAGGAGGATATTTAGCGATACTGAGGAGCAACAGATATATGATTACTTAAAAAAGCAGCATTACTACACACAGCATATTCTTCTGCTGACAATGGAGGCATTTTAAAATCCCATAATTATACTTGAGATTTTGCTAAGAATATTAGATTTCAAGAAGAAAAAAAGTAACTGTGATATGCAGAGCAACATATAATTACATGTTGTTTAATTGTATGTTGTTAATTACGTTATTCTAGAAGTTTATTCTGTTTAAAAGTATGTTGTTGATTAATGTCCGTAGGTACGTTACCGTCCATAGGTACGTTTTTGGAGTCCATAGGTACAGACAGTAGATGTACCTATGGACAAAATGAGTGTTTTTTTTAAAATGCTTCTATCCGCCATCTGCGGATAGCTAGCGTAGAAAACATATGTGGACTTTGAAGATTGTTTAATTGTGATTAAAACAAAATAAAGAATTCATTTATAATACGCGTAGTTTTTGTCTAACAACTGATTAAAAGTCAAATTCTGGAAAGTGTCCACAGGTTGAGCACTTGCCCCTAATTATAAAATATATTATAAGCATATCCGTGATGTATGGCTAATAGATTAGAGGCGGTCAGCTTGTACAGTCGACGACAAAAATCCGTACCTGAGAAGCGTGACACTATAAGTAAGAATGGAAAACCATAACATTGGGGTTGGTCTTGGACTGTCTAGCTAGGGCACAGTTTGACTACATTTGATTTTTGCCTAGAGCTGAAAGTGACTACTATATACTGGGTCGAGCACTCAAATCTACTATAACACAAATTGACTAGTGCATATTTTTCCTACATAGCGACATGAACCCAAATTGTCAGGAAATTCAGGTAGAATTTATTTACTATCTTTTAATGTTTTCAATGTTCTTTTTATTAGAATATACAACCAAGAGTTGACAAATTTAAAAAAAAAGAGCTTTGAAATGAAGTACCAGTTTTAATATAGTGAAGATTATTTTTAAGTTATTTAAGTTTCGGAGTGACTTTTTATTTTCATTTGCTGCCCATATGAGTTACCGAACATCATATACCTATCTATAATTTATGACATAGTTCCGTATTTTTATTTTTCACCTCGCCTGTACATTCAAAAACAAAATACAACAATAGGCGAAATGTGTTCTAGGTTTATTCGGTACTAGTCAATTTGTGTTATAGTAGATTTCAGTGCTCGACCCATTATGTAGTAGTTAGTCACTTTAAGCTCTAAGCAAAAATCAAATGTAGTCAAATTGTGTTATAGACAGGCCAAGACCAACCCAACAATAGGCTACTAGACTCATATCTGGTGCAATAAATGATTATTTTCTGTAGTATTTATTTAAGAAAACAATATTTTTCGATTACGGTTTATTAAAAGTGTTTGATGGCTACATATTTTTAATTGAAAATTTGTCTTATTTTTTTTTTATTTTGAACTATGAAAACGGTGTCGGCCATGATGTGTCGAACCTTATACGAGTTAAACTCGCCATGTAGGTTTACTTTGCTGTGACATTGACATAAGTGACTAAGTGGTTTTTTGATTGATTGATTACTATTAGCATTCCCCATAAACGCTGGATAAATGTCAAATGCTAGTTTTCGGCTTGTATGACGTCACACCACAGATAATCCAAAGATTAACATAGCTAGCATCGTTTTCGCGCGGTTACGAAAGTTTAAATTGTAAATTATAATTTTGTGGTTTTATAATTTAAAAAAAAATAGGGTAATATTTTTTTTCGTTAATCAGATAATAATTAATAATATAAGACAAACTATAAAAAGGGGTCAAGTAGCCTATTGGACTTACAGTGTTACGACTCTCAGGAACGGAAATATGTTTACACTTTTCGACCTTATTCCAATGAAATAAGGTCGAAAAGTGTAATAGGAGAGGCGAAGGCTGGGAAGTAAGGGGTTGCCGGCCGAGTACATATATGTAGATGGCGGAGCGATAGCGAGGCCAGATAGTTACGAGGTTGGCAACCCCTTTTCGCGCCGAGGTTATATAATCAATGCCCAAATATGCAATAAGATATAATAGATAGTGAACTATTCTTAACGCTATTGGGTGGTTTTATTCTAACACCCTTTGGGTACGTACGGAATCCTAATAGGTACCTACCTCTCACTTTAACAACTTTGTTTCTAACAATAATGTATTGTAATGAAACAATTAATCTGCGCTTCATTTTTTACATCCTGACGTTTCGTAACCCTTTTCAGCGTTCGTGGTCGCGGGTAGACTGTAAAAATGTATTGCTACGTATATTAGCCAATCCACTTCACCCCAAGATTTTGCCTGCGCATGAATATTCGACGTTTAAAAGTGTTTTTTTTTTCGTCATTATCATGTCGGCAAATATTTTTGAAATAGGTAATGGTCAAGATATTTTTTTCATAAAACGGAAAGATCAAAATTAAGGCGGCTTACTCCTTCATTGTGGTAATAATCGCGAAATAATAATGACGTTGAACCGCGCAATCAAAACGCTCAAATAATACCCGCGCGTCATTCTCATTATACTATCATAAATAAATTGAACGTTTCAATTCAGTGCTTGGGTTAGTTGTATGCCACTGCAAAATTTGGAAGTCAAGGGATATATTTTTTTTTTAAGTCAAGGGATATGAAATAAAGCTCCAAGATTTCATTGTAAATTATATTTATAGACAGACTGCCAATGACAAAATCACATAGAAAATGCAACCCTACCGACTTATTTAGAGTCGGGTAAAACCCGAGTATTTTGACTCAGAACCCGGGTTAAAAAACATAGTAATGAATAAAAAATTATGCATTTACCGTTTTATTTTAAAGGTAATTAATAAAATCTAACGTCAGCCGCCTTAAAGAAAACGCGAAAAAACATCACATGCTTGCTTATCTTACTTAACACGGCCGGCAATTACCAGTAAGTTAATTGTAGGTAACTTTATTCATTTTTTTTATTCATTTAATGATAATAATAATAATGTAATGCCGGGTAAGGCTTATAGCGAAGAGTCTCGATCATCATCTCAAGAGACTCGCGCTACATGGTTGGATCAAGGGTCAGATACAGAAGGCAGTACTTCTGGACACGGCATGCATAGTCAGGAGGTTCCTCTCTCTGCGGCCCTAACCACCGGTAGCTTGGGCCCTGCCCCGCTGCCGACGGCACCCTACTTTAGGTTTTTTATAATGTGTTTATATTTTGTAATTTCATTTTATATTTTACTTTCCATATATATATTGTAAAAAGCCTAACTTAATAAAATAAAGATGTAATGCCGGGTAACTGACTTTATTTAGAGTCGCGTAATACCCCCGGGTATTACACGATTTCATATTTGACCGGGTATTGCATTGCATTCCCTAATTATTAGCCTCGTATATCTTACGCGGCTATGGGTTAGGCAAGAAATTGCAGTGCTGAGTTATAGAGACCCTGAACCCCTCAAGACAGACACCGCCGATAAGGCACTGTACAAGTACGTGCTCCAACTGCCCTGGTGGTCGTGCCTCTATAATTGGCGGCGTCCCGTTCGGGTCCTTATTGCACGCGTAGACAGTTTCGCCCCTCAAGTTTTGGTAACCGCAGTGCTGCAAGTAGAATAAAGAGGTAAATGTTTTGGTTATATTGGTTTCAAGGTGCGCAAGCAAACTCTTTGGTTGTAAGTTGGCAAAGATCTAACTCGGCATTGAAAATAATGTTTTTATTTCGATCAACTGGTAACTTGTTAAATCAACCGTTAGTATCTATACTTTATACTTTTATTAACATCAACACACGATAATAAATACACATTACACAATAACTTAAATATTATTTATTTAATAGTTACCAAGGCCCGGTAATCAGTACAGAAATCTAATGATAATAATTCAGATTCCGGCAATCAGACCATTCTGCGAAAGCGATCAGGAAATGGTCAGACCACAGGAAATGGGGATCTTTGGTGACATGGTTACATTCTAAAAGGATTCACTAGGTAAACTGGTTGCAGGTAGCTCTTGCTAGGCCTTTTACGAAAGGGCTTAAAATATTAAACCGAAACTAGAGCGAAATAACCATGGGCGGGAGGCCTGGAGGCCTGTTGCCCTCGGGCAAACATAATAATTACAGTTATGTAAAATGGATTGATTTATCACATAATTCAAAGTTACCTGATGAAGAAAGCCCAATGGCATAAGACCGCCTTACAAACAATACGTTTTTTATGCAATAATGGTTAATTAAGTATCTAACTACCTACGTTAACGTGTGACAATAGTGAAACTTTAATACATAATCATTATCTCTAGTTTCACGTGTGTGAAGCTAGTAAATACATAAGAAGTCTCTTACATTCTTAATATCAACCGTAGCGCCCCAAGATGGAATATCAAATGGTAATAGCTGCCGATCGGAGAAAGAATTAAGAGGACTTCTTGAACCTGTGGAGAAAAACATCTTATTGATATCTGCATGATCTGAGGATAAAACAACTTTCACCACTGCGTCGGAAGATATATTTCAGACACAAGTTAGCCAAAAACAAGTGGGGAATGAAAGAAAAGACACACATTTGCGTAAAACTTAATGAATACTTCCTTGTTTGTGTCAAAAATCAAGAAGTAAATGACATACCAATAAGTAACTCATTGCAGTTGCTCTGAGCTCGAGCGGCGGCGAGCAGTGCGGCGAGCGCGAGCAGCGAGCGGACGAGCGGCGACATGGCAGCGGCGGTAGCGGCGATGGCGACAGTGGCGGCAATGGCGAGGCGCCGCGTTATATAGCGCACTGGGCGACCGTAATCAATTGCTCGACACTATTGACAATTAGATAAAGTAGGTACTGTGATATTTTCGATTATACGCAATTTAAGAATGAAATGGAATTTATATTTTATATCTGGTATCGCACATTTTTATGTGTTACACCAACTGCACATAAAAAGCAGTTCCGTGGCTAGACTAAGTACTAACTCCACCATAGATTCTAAGTCGTGCACTCTTGGCAGAGTTGTCGTGGTAATATCTTGGTGGAGTCTTGCTTTTGTGATGCGACGCCATGTATCTGTTTGGCGGAGTAAGAGTTAACATAGATCTTACCATAGATACTAGTAGCGAGGTGATATTTGAAACACGTGTTCTTTTAGAAACAGGGGTGCACTAAGAAAGTATTTTTAGGGAATCAACCCATACAATATTGAAACTAGGGAAAAAGTACGTACGAAAAGCACGAAAATTTACACGGATACAGTTGCAAGGCAGCACTAGTATTTAATATTTACCGTAAAAATTACGTAAGTATATCTGTGATGTGTCGCTAATACATTAGAAGCGGTCGGTTTGTACAGTCAGCTAGAAAATATAAATTAAATAAATATGGACGTTGTTATGCAAAAACGTTCCATCCACAAAAGAAATATCAACCTTCTGTCTTTAAAAACAAAGTGCATTAACTAAAATGGATTGGAACGTTTTTGCATAAATACGTTCGTATAATGTTAATGGATATTTGATACGGATCGATGATGAAAATCTATGGAATTTGTGCCGGCTGGAGCGAGCACCAAAAACGCTCCATAAAAATGTGCCTGAATCACGTTACAGTTACACTGTACTGTATACCAAGCGGAAAACAAGTAAATAATCGATAATTTTGACCGTGAATATGCGTTTCAGTATAATTTAGTACCGTCAATATTTATTTTTACTGAAGTGCGGTTGTTCCCGCCTCCGTTCGTATTCTTTCCGTTCCGATCCGATGCCGGCCGTTTGGTGGAAATAGTCCTAAAACCGCCAGATTAATGTGGGAGTGGACTGGCCACGTCTCTCATGCATCCGGGAAGTTGGGCTCGTGGAGCCACCAATTAGATCCCACAAGGCAAGTAACGAAGACGAGGCAGACCCAGACGCAGATGCTGGGACGACTTGAACACATTCTTTAATAACTGGCTAAGGGCGCGGACCCTGTCCACGGCACGGCGCCGTACGCCGTGAAACGGCACCGCGCTCGCCATACAGTTTCTATAGCGCGCGCCGCGCCACGTCACCGCGTACGGTGCCGTGCCGTAGATATGTGCCCAGAGCCTAAAAGAGGCTCTCGGTAGGGTAACCTAGAAATATAAGAAGAAGCCTTAGGCTCTGGGCACATGTCCACGGCACGGCACCGTACGCGGTGACGTGGACATGGGTCCGCGCCCTTAATCCATCAGTGAGATACTCATTGAGACTGACTTAATAAAAACGTATTAATACGACGACGACGCCACGTTTAGCTTCGTAGGAGTGCCACCGCCTACAAAGCTGGAGATCCCGGGTTTAAATCCAGGTAAGGGCAAATATTTGAGTGATGAACACGAGTATTTGTTCGTGAGTCACGGATGTTTTCTATCTACTCGTATTTAAGTATGTATTTATATCGTCGTATAGTACCCATGGTACAAGCATTGCTTAGTTTGGGACTAGCTCGATTTGTGTAAGATTGTCCCTCGATATTTATTATTATACCTCAAACAGACCCTTTCTTCTATCACCCATAATCCCCATTGCTGTACGCTATTGTCAACTATGTAAGGGTGCGTTATATAATTAGAGAGACGTACTGTAGGTCGGTATTCTGAGATAATAGCTGTATTTCACGCTAAGGCACCTACTCGTAAAGTCAACACTCTAATTAATATTCATATTATACATGCGAGATTTAATAGGGTTATTCTTCAGAAATATGTTTGCGACTTATTCCTCTGTCTCCATACATTTAGTATGTTTTTTTTTTTACATTCCTGCACTGAAGGTTTCACTTATTACCAATCCTCACAAAATTATTTCCTTGGACTGACGGTTAGTTGGGTAAATAATTTTAAGCACTTTTTCGTACATAATTGTAGCCCTAACTGAATTCCAGAGTTGGCAACACTGTCGTTTTCATCGTGCCAACGTGCTCTAAGCTAAAAAATAGGTCACAGCTCATCTGTTTTATTCAACACACGTACTCCACGCGTTTAAAAACACAATATAAAAGTCCCACGTAGTCCTTAAAAAGACAGAAAATGTAGCTCAACATAATTTATGCCAAAGAGCAAATATAAGGGTTACAATGGCCCGTTTGTATGTAAATTGGGTATCAAATAACCCTTAAAACAATCTCGGTCCATTTGAATCAGATTACAAAGCTGGTGCTTTGGAACCAAGAATGTCTGGAGGTCGCGACCTGACCCACGAGGACAAGGTACTCAAATAAATAATCTGTGTAAACGTTATACATGTATTACGTAAAGGTCTTATTGATTAGGGTATGAGTACAGCTACAAGCGAGTGTGGAATATTCTTTCGTTTGTTAGTATTTTACCTCAAAATCAAAAAAAAGTTGTAGCGTTTCACCTCATCGCATTTCACTCCAATCGTATATTTAATAGCGTTGTGCCTTT
This sequence comes from Eudemis profundana, assembly GCA_947034925.1. NCBI lineage: Eukaryota > Metazoa > Arthropoda > Insecta > Lepidoptera > Tortricidae > Eudemis > Eudemis profundana. Next base: position 962,161 of record OX344799.1, read on the forward strand.
TTTTTGCACGTTAATATGTTTAGTCACATTTCTCCTCGATCGTATATTTCACTATCGGCGTGTGTTTTAGTCGTCTATTTTATTATTAGACAATATCTTTAGTGTCAGGGTTCTTCGTTAATTTTTTCAATAGCATTTAAATTTCGCAATGACAGAGTATTGTCAAAGTATAAAGACAACCAAGTAGTACCAAGTATTAATCTAATATTTTATAGAACTGTTATAAAACAAACTTAACCTAACCTATTGTTTTCCATTCGCTAGCGTTTTAAAATATCCTGAAAATATTTCCGTTTTACAAAAACATATACTGTATGACTTTCGATAATTATGAATAACAGTATATTATGACTTATAACTTAGAAACCCCCAAAAAGATACAACGAACCAAACTACAGAAGTATTGAAGTATATGAATCAGAACTGAACTAGTGAATGAAGCAGTGACACTGACTATTCTGCCGTCATAAGCCAATAAACCGAATCTATCTATGAGACTCGTATTAAGATAGCCCATTTTGGGTCAGCAGGGCAGTATTATACTTCATTTGAATCATTCATTTATTAACTACCTACTCATATCTACAACAGACAGTCTTATCGCTAATAAGCGATCTCTTCCAGAAACATTAAACACATGGTACATGGAACGTATGTTATTATGAGTAAATAAAGGTTATAGTAGATTTTAAGCTTAGATTTTTAGGAAAACGAAGTAGGCAAAAACAAGTGAAACGTGCAAAATTTCACTCCCATTTAGAGAACCGTTTTAAAACATAAACGATTCAATCTCACCTCTCACCTAAACGGCCGGAGCATCCCGTTTCTAATTTGACCCCCATTTGGGTTAACTTTTGGAGTCGGCCAGTATTATGGCTACGTGCACTGAGCTGCTAATTCGGCAAACTGCCCAAATAATAAGCTTCGACAGTAATGACACACGTAACCGTATCATAATACAGGTCGACGCAAAAATATACATTATATGATTTATTTTTACTTCACTCTTATTATGCCTAGATTCAGCTTGCCATATCTATTTTTTTTATGTTATAAAATAATAAAATAAAATAATTTATTTCTGTAAATAGGCCCTCAAGGGCTCTTTTACATGTCTTATATTATTTTCTCTTCTTTTCTTTTCTTTTGGCGCTTCGGGTACTGACCTTCTGGTGAGAAGAAGCTCCGGAAGAAACTCACCAGTTTCATCATTTTAAAAGTGTTACAATAATTTTATTAATACATTACATTAACTTAAAAACTACATTTATAGAGATGTAAAGGGTCTCTCTATGCGTCCAAACAAGACAAATAAAAAATAGAAAATAAATTGATACTAAAATTAACGGAGATGTAAAGAGTCTCCGTTGTCAAAATATTATGATTTGGAGATGTAAAGGATCTCCAAACGTCAAAATACAAATTGAGAATACTTATTTACTAAATATCTTACAGAAATGTAAAAAAAATCTGTAACTCACATGATATAGGTAACTTAAAAAAAAAATTAAGTTACAAGTGACAAAGGAGCAGACGAGCTGCCTGATGAGCAGTCAACGTCGCCCATGGATACCTGCAACACTAGAGGTGTACCAATACGTACCCTTGGTCAAATAACGACGCATCTGCAAAATGACAACTTTTCAGGATCTGTGTGTATCATATAGTTCCTATGATTTGTATGACTTTTGAGCAATAAAAAAACTTTGGACGTAAAGTCACATGCGTCGTTATTTGACCAAGGGTGCGAATACGTTGCTGATCTTTGAGAGCCCTGTTTACTCGTTTCTTGAAGTACCCCATGTCATAGCGCGCTGAGGACACCTCAGGTGGAAGTTCATTCCACATCCTGCCGGTTCTTGGCAAAAAAGAGCGTGACTAACTGAGAAACTTCCATTTACCCCTACCACTGTACTCGTATACCCTGGTAGGAAAAATGTTTTTGTTTTAATTCAACTCATTTCCACCAGACATAATACAGCGTGACTTTAGCCTTTGGACATCCTCCGTAGAATTACTTCTCATGAATGCTCTAATAAGCATATTTTTTAAATTAGGAGCTTAGATAAATATTTAAATTTTGTAACAAAATTTAAGAATTAAAAAATAAACAAATTAGTCTAACGTATATTCACTACTGCTACCAACTGACTGTATCACACATACGTAATGACGACTTTAATTGGACTGACATCTCCTGTTTTCTCCGTATCTCTCTCTGGGAGTCCGTTGGCATTCTGGTGGCACTCTCCGTAAATTAAAATCATGTTTACGTAATCCTCAGCAGAATAATCGTTTCCCATTTTGAAACATGAACAATTATTTTTGGAATATTCATCACAGATTATAGGACACCATGTCAATATCACAACAAACAAGTGTCAATATATTAAAAGAAAGTCATACAATAGAAAAAAATGTCATGCAATTTTATGAAGTCGCATTTGCTCAAGGAGTTCAAAGTGCGTCCATTTCCTGCACTCAGTCGTATGTAGCTGCACTATTATGCAGTTTAAGTTGTCGGGAAACTTCTAAGCCAACACACATTATGTTGTTGAAAATTCTAACTTGCGTGTACTCATAGTTTGAGGATGAATGGATTAAGTTTTTGAGCACCGTTCTAATTTAAGCACAATATTGAGGTCATACCGGAATAGGGTTTTTCTCCAGAAATATGTCTGCGGCACAGACCACCTCCACTAGACGGAGCATGCCACACGACACGAGCTCACCACGCATATGTGCGATTAAATATTGGTAGATATTACTAGTACAACGCGTGTTTCACATCTTTTTTATCATTTTATGTTTTGAGATTGTCGTCGGATTGAACAGAAATATTTATTTCACGTTTGGTGCACACATAAGTCAGAAACATGGTCGCAACTGAAAGAGCGGCTGGTCGCGTAATGTCGTAATGCTATACGATTGACCATATCTGATGTGAGCGCGCGCCGCCCAACATGCTCCGTCTAGTGGAGGTAGTCTGTGGTCTGCGGTCACCTCATTCATATTTTCATACTAAATGTATGGAGACAGATGAATGAGTAAGGGTATCATTTAATCGATCAGCAAAATATTCATATTTTGGTCAGCAGAAATATGTATTTGGTCAGCCAAAATAGCTAGTTGGTAAGCAACTTATGAATGAATGAATGAATGAATATATTTATTTCAGACCTTGAGTCCATATGTGTTAGTATTTACAAGCAGAACTTAAACAACTAATGTTAGTATTACAATGGATTATGTCAATTCAATTAATTAATACATTCATAATAATAACTTCAAATAACAATAAATAGAATAATTTCAATTGCAATAATAGGAAGAATAAAATGTCAACGGCGATAAAATATTCATAATTAATTACATTAAAAATGAGGCGATTATATTTTAAAATGTACGGTTATAGTATGGGAGGCAAGGGTGAAATTTCCAACCTATTTCCTCATGAAAATGCTTATGGTTAGCAAACATTTATAAATCAGGCTGCAATTAATGATATACTGAACTGCTCTAAATAATTTTGGTCAGCAAATTAAATCTTTGAGCTGCATTAAGCGATCTACGGTTAGTCAAATTTTGGTAAGCAATCAGTAGCTAAGCAAAATATTTCATTTTGTTCATCAAAATGAAAGGTGCAATAAAACCTAATTGGCATGCACAAAATGGGCGCAACTATTCTGCCGCAATAACGCAAAAGGGCACATCTAAAAAAAACTGGCCAAGAGCATGTCGGACCATGCTCAGTGTAGGGTTCCATAGCCGTAACTATAAGGTAAAAAATACGATGTAAAAAAAGTACAACAACAAAAGAGCGTATCTTCATAGCAATTACGTCCTTTTGTTGAGAAGCGCAGTTTATCGGCAATAACTCAAAAACGGTTAATCCGATCTCGTTGAAAATAATTTTCGTTGAAAGTATTAATTGAGCGTTATCTTTGTAATTTTTTTTATATTTTTCGGACCCACGGTTTAGAAGATAGAGGGGGGGGGGGACACAATTTTCACAACTTTCGGAGCGATTATTTCCAAAGGTATTCACTTAATCAAAAATATTACTTAAGAACCTTAAAATGTTTTCAAAAGAGCTAACGAACTATGTACCACATGTTGACATTTTGTGAAAAAAAATTTTTTTAGCTTCTGTTACATGTATGGAGTGCCCCCCCTAGATTTTTTTATTTTTATTATTTAACTATCAAACTTAGTTGCGGCATCTACAAGACATCTAAATTCCAAATTTCATCAGTATAGGTCTTGTAGTTTTTGAGTAAAATGCCTGTGACATACGGACGGACGGACGGACGGACGGACGGACGGACATGACGAAACTATAAGGGTTCCTTTTTAGCCATTTTGGCTACGGAACCCTAAAAACTTCCGAGTTTACAATAAAATAAGCATATTTTATTAGAAAAACTTCTATTTCTAAAATAAAAATGTCTGAGATATTCGACTTAAGACGTAAAAATTTCGATGGATGTTGGTGTCATTATAACACCTTTTTATTATTGCTTTTTCGTATAGAATTCACTAAAATAAGCATGTTTTATGGAAACAACTTTTCTCTGAAATCAAAAATAACCGAGATATTTGATTTCAAAGTTGACTTTCCGTATCTCCGGCGCTGCGGGAACAGCAGCCCTTCCGCCCTTGCATGGCTCCGCAGCTTCGGCTTGTTGGTCGCCTTCGGCGACCAGCCTCAGCCGCTCGCCTCACTCGTTCCCGCGCTTCCTCATGGCGGGCGAGGGCTGCCCTCCCTCCGCGCCTCCGGCTCTATAAAAACACTCTAGGGCGCGCAGTGTCGGCACGCGTCCTAACCAGCGAGAGCCCTAGATTCGTACTTTCGCAGGCTTTTTACATTTTATAGTAAGTAGTATCTTCAATAAAAATAGCAATACGGTAAAAATCACTGATAATTGATAAACACTACTACTTGACACTGACAGCTGACAATCACCGAATGACAAAACAAACACGCCCACGATTGGCTGCTCGCGTCACGTGGTCTGTTTCGCTCTGCCCACAGTACTGCTGATTTTTCAAACTAAACGCAATCCACGCATGTTTTCTCTGCTAACCAATTGTAAAATCTTGCCGGCCAAGTAATTATTTTGCAGCTCGACTGTTTATTAGGCAGACAAATGATAAATAAAGCAGATTAATATTGGTTAAAATGTTAACCATTTTTAAAATATTTGCTGAACAAGAGTTGCCGCCCGATTTTTATTTATTGCCAGCCAAATCTTTGTATGCTGCCCAAATGATACAACTGCTTATTTTTTTTTGCGGATCACTTTTAATAACGGCTGACCAAAAATTTACTTTCCAATGAGTAATGAGAGGACACATTTCGCAAGGAGTGGCGAGAGTATAGTTTGTCTGCCGGCTTAAGAGTAAAGAGTCATAAAAATGAGCTAATTGGTTATCTATAATAGAAAGAGTGTAAGTGATTTCTAACGTATACAAAAAGCTAACGTAATAGTTAGTGCTAAGGTACAATGTCAAATGACAGCAAAATAGAAAATACAATGAAAGCATGAAAGAATTCATCTATGTCGTAAAAGGCTTGACTACTAAGCCATTTCTTTAATTGATTATAGAATGAGTTTGTGCATTCCAGAAGTTTGATGTCAGGTGGTAATGCATTGTAAATCTTGGGACCCACAACATTCATTGTCTTGGAGGACTTGGTCAGCCGGTGGCTGGCGGGCAAAAGGCGATCATTACTTCCTAGACGTTAATAATAAACGGCTATTGACACAAACTTACAGAACGTAATTATTAAGACATGGATTAAGTTTCGCATAACTGTATGTTAAGCATGTGTAAATCATATGTGTATGTTTTAATGTATCCACATATGATTATTACATGCTAAAAATACAACAACCTCAATATCATAACATTTTCCTCCAACCCAAGATAAGAAGATAAATCCCCACCCACTTATCCTTAGCGTTTCTCATTCAATTCACTCTCAAACTTATATCACAGTATCAAAAATTCAACTCGATCCGAATACGACTTGAAGCACTAGAAAATCTCGAGTCTGAGCCTCGGCCTTAGGGGCTCTGAGTGATCCTCAAATATGTATAAACGGCTCAAGGGTTTACCCGAGCCTGCGACAGTGCGGTGCGGCGTGCGGCAACGTGCCACAATTCACGGAGAGATGTCGTTTATCGAATATGCGTTGTTGACGAAATTATTTGCAGTATTGTTTATAATTGAGAAAACTATCATTTGAATTTATTATGCGTTTGGACAATTTATGATCATGTAAGTATAAAATGTCAAAACCTCCAAATCATACCTTATAAATTCAAATGATAGTTTTAAATTCTTCCTTAATCGACAATTTACTAAAGTCAGTATACTACTCAAAGTTTTACTTTCAATTTCAATAAATTCCTGTTTCAAAGAGCTTCGAATTTTTAAACGTAACGTTACACATAACACTTTTAAAACTTAAATGTATAGAAATAATGTATTTTATGTACTGTATTAAAAACGGGACCATTTTGTTTTAAAAATAACGAAAAAAAATAACTTTAAATCAACTTGTACGTATCATGGCTAAATTGCAGGACACGTTAATGTAGCATGCACATTGTAGCATGCCACAAGAACTCAGATGCCTCGCAAACTTATTTAGAACGTCGAAAAGTCGGGGCCAAGTCATTACTAGTTAACGAGAGACGAAGTTTGTAATGAAAAGTATAAGCGTTTGTAAAATTCAGTGATTCTGGAAAAGGGCAAAGTCAAGATTTTGGAGATACGGAAGACTCTAGAAGTGTATACAACTTCCTCTAAAGTTTGTTTAGCAACAGAATTTAAGTTTCTCGAAGTTTTTGAGACTTTCTTGGCATTCGTTTAAAATATAAACTCAATACAGCTGTTGCGTTTTCATATTTTAAGACCTAGGTTTTATGAATATAAATAAAATAAATATTATAGGGACAATCTTAAACAAATCGAGCTAGTTCCAAACTAAGCAATGCTTGTACTATGGGTACTAGACGACGTACCTATACGTACTTATATAAAAAAAATACTTTAATATTATAGAAAACATCCATGACTCCATCCATGAATCCATGATGAACAAATACTCGTGCTTATTGCACAAATATTTGCCCTTACCAGGATTTGAAGCCGAGACCTCTAATTTCGTAAGCGGTGTCTGTCCCACGAGGCTAAACGTGTCGTCAAAATATGGGCTCGGTTAGTCAATGTACCAATTCAAATTCAAATTGTTTATTTTCATAATAGGATTTTACAACCACTTTATGACGTCAAATTACATTATCTATAAACACAATATTGCTAGCCACATTTTAAAATTATAATAAAAATTAGAAGAAATATCACAGTTAAGAATAAGAGTTTTTGATGTAAATCCATGGGAATATCTGAATCTGTCAGCTTATTCCCATGGATTTACATCGTCCAGATACTCATTTATATTGTAGTAACCCTTTTTACACAATTTCTCTTTTGTTTTTAATTTAAATGTGTGTAGAGGCAATGTTTGCATATTTTCTGGAACCTTATTATAACAACGTACACACTGGCCTATGAACGATTCACTTATTTTACGGAGCCTGCTGAAAGTTTGTATTAAATCGTTTTTGTTCCTAAAATTTCTCTTTTGCACATCACCTTTCTTTTCAAATAGATGTTTGTTTTTCTGTACGTAAATCAAGTTTTCATAAATGTACTGAGATGTAAAGGTCCTATCCTAATACGACCCCTTGTCAAATACTGAAGTAAACAATTACCTTAATTAAGTAAATGATCAGTGTTCGGTTAACACAAAGCGGATTCGCAACCTGAGCCGGAAGCGGTCTGCCGCAGACACCTCCCGTGCGGCATGCGGCACGCGACACATTATACGGCTCGACATCGGCTCGTCGATTATTCCGCTGGCCGCTAATTAGTTGTAATTTGACGCTTGTGCTCAGTTGCACAAACGATAATTAAATTTAAGGTCACTCTAGTCGCTTGGTTCTCTATCAAAGCCAAAGTTATTTAATCTTCAATATAGGCATATTAAAATACACCTATGAATATCAAGATTTTCTATTAGGATTTATCTAGAGGTGTATAAAGTTTTCAGCCAGTGTTTTTTTTTATATTTCAAAGAGCATAATTTAACAAATTGGTTTTTTTTAACAGGGCTCTTACACAAAAACAATACGAAATCGCATCGTGAACGCGACATCGTTTCACGAAGCGACGTGGTGGAAGGACGTTCCTGGAAATCTTTCAATCAAAAACCAAATTTATGTCAGTGAAGATTAAAAATTAAAATAAAGTTTGTGAAACCTATATTGTATGGTAACTTTTAATACACAAGGGAAAAAGATTAACATTTTTTTTAATTTAATCTTAAGAGATTCAATAAAAAAACACCACGACCACGAACACTGAACAGAGACCACGGACATTTTTTTAAAAACTACTTTTAATATCTATCCATTTATGAACGTTGCTCTGCTTACTTTAAACAACAATCAGGATGCATATATGACCTATCTAAATCATTCTTGGAAATGTTAAATACCAAGTTTCTTTCATACTATCTCTCTCACCCCTCGCTTCCGTAGCTAAGGAGGGAAAGAACCAGAAGAGAATTTTGCCTATCGTTTTTCAGAGAAAGCTGTGATTTATCGCTTACCTGCGAAATTTATAACGCGCTGATAAATTCTGCTCAAATTGGCCCATAAATAAGATGTATCCTCGACCGGCGCTGTCGCCATTTTCTTTGCGCCATGTTTGAAGATAGGCTATGTTAAATAATTACGTGTAGGTAAGGTTGGTCGAGCAAAAGACTACATTGTTCGGCGTGCCATTATGAACTAAGCTGACCGACATAATGCCAGAGTTAGCGAGTTAAAGTGGCAATGGGCTGGGCATTTAGTTTGTTATTAGTCGTGTGCTTGAAGCACGCCCGATTTGTATTACACGGCTTAATTAAGACCAGTGTAAAGCGGCTCAACATTCCCGTGTAGTGACTGTATGATGAATAATCACCGCGTTGACATGGGAAACTCGCGGGATCTCTTAATTCGGGCAATTCCCGGGACTACGCTCGTCAATCTTGCTTACTTGAGCCGTATTTGCGCCTGTTTACTTTGTACTGTCAGACAGCAAAGTGGAGAGGTACAGTCGAGTGTGGCTCATAATTTCCAAAATATCCTTTTTTCTTGGTAGCAATTTTCCGTTCGCCTAATTTGCTAGTGGCATTTTTTCCCAATATTTTATTTTCCTTAAGCATTGTTTCACAAACTTGTCTTTTTGCATTCGCATACTTTCTCAGTCTTTATTATTTTCGAGGGATAAAATTCTTGGATACTTTTTTCGTTATTTCAGACTAAATAAAGAGGTTTATTTATGAACACTTTCGATTTAGAACAATAATTGACATTGACAGTATTGTTTGTCTTCAATTTAATACGCATATGATATTTGTGTAACGAAATAAATAGTGGAGTTATAAGAACACTATTCAAATATATTAACAGAAAAATAATTCCTACGTAAATGAAGACAATAGAAAAAACAAGAATAGTAAAATTAAACAGCGGTAAAAAATAATAATTCGGGAAAAATGCCACTAAGAAATTACGAGAATGGAATAATTGCTACCAAGAAAAAAATATTTTTTTGAAATTATGAGCCACACTCCACTTTATTTCGCACTCGCACTTGTCACCAGAGATAGAAGTTTTTGTAGCAAAAACGTCAATTAACTAGGGACTTCCTTACGATATTAAATTTATCGATAACTGTTTCAAATACTTATTTCGAAGTGACATTTCATAGTGGATATTAAGTTCACCGGATAAAATAAATATTAACTAAAATTCTGATCACTACCCATCGATGTTATATAATGATAATATGTCATTTAAGTTATTCATATGCATACTTTTTAGGGATTTTAAAATTCAAATAAACATAAATTTTAACAAGTACACAGTCTACACTTGGCCAGAAAGCGGCTTTTTCCGCACGCTGTGCGTCACTTTATGGCCAGGTGTGACATAAACTGATTTTAATGCTATTCAGTCGATTTCCATGCAAAGTCGAATATCAACCAAGAGTCCCTTGCAACAAAGGCCAATTTAGGTAAATGGTATGACATTGTGTAGCATAAAAGTATACTCTAATACTTCTCAGTTTTAAGAAAATATATGGAAAAGTCTCAAAACTTTTAAAGTGATAGGTTTATTTTTATAGGAATAACTTTAAGACCTGTCTGCACACGACCTTATAATTAAATGTCTTTAAATTATTCATTTTAATATATCGTTGTGTCATAAGAAAAAACAATTTATCGATAACTTAAATATCGTTGGGAAGTCCCTAGGCCATTTTTATTCGTGCCACAAAAACTTCTACGTCTGCTTGTCACTTATCAGCGTGACCGTTTACACCTTGTTTTTACTAATCACTTTACACCCGCACTTGTGACTTATCAAAGTATAAACAAGCCTCTACTCGCGAGCTAGCGAGCCACGTCCACACTAGGTTTTTTGGTTACTGTAACGTGCAACAGTAACGGTTACAGCTCGCATCTGAGTACCCGGCTTTAGAATGTTAATCCAATAGTAAAGTTAAGTTGGCATCCTGTCCCTTCTAAGAATAGTTGTACAAAGTATCATAAAATGCCCCTCACTGACAACAAATCAATTACTGTGAACAATTCCGATAACACGCGTGAAACGCGAATCGAGTAACGTGTGAAATCGCTAGAAACGTGAGTAATTTAATCGCGATTTGTTATTGTAACTCCGTAAAGTGTAGATAGTGTGTACACGTACATTGACTTTAGTCAGTATAACGAAAAGGGTGGTAATACAAAGAAAGGCCGAGTTGCAAGCGAGGGACGGAAATATGCGATCGAGGGCTTTCGTTATTACCTCCCGTGTTGTGTACATAATTTTATGCCTACCTACATTTGGCCAGAAAGTGTGTGCACGCTGTGCGTACGGAAAAAGCCACTTTATGGCCAGGTGATAATAGTACATTGTGCACCGAGGGTAGTAAGAAGGGGATTACTAACGAGAGTCTATTAGAAGCCCGACGCCGTAGGCGGAGGGCTTTTAATGACTCGAGTTTGTAATCTTCTTACTGCCCGTGATACACACAATGTTTTTCATCACATTTGCGAGGAAAAAAAAAATAAAACATAAAAATTAAATAAACTAAACGCACCCGCTAAGAGACAACTTCAACTGTCAACTTTTTCAATATAGTCTTCCACAGATAATGCTAAGAACTGCGTTTAGTTTTTAAACTTGACAGGCAATGTCGCCAGATTGTACCGATTTTCAAAATAAAATTTTAAACTAAATTAATTTAATTGTATTAAAATAATCGCAAAAACTACGGAAATAATAGTAAAATATACCATATAAGTTTTATTTACACTAAAATTGGTTTTGTAGCCAAGTTTTGAAGATGTGAAATAGCCTTGGCTGATTCGAAACCTCCTTAGTCTGAAATGACGTACGACTTTTAAAACTAAACTCAGAACTCCCGAGGGAGTTATAGATTTTCATACAGTTTTTCCTCCCGTGGGAGTTATAGATATTTGTAACCCACGGAGGGTAAATCGACTCGAGTTGGTCTATAAGCGCGCGTGTTATAACACCCTTTACGAGCAAGTGTGATGATAATTAAATAGTGTCCGCCAGAACTGCCGGAGCTGAGACGAGAAGCAAAGTACAAAGACAAACAAGTAGTCCAACATCGGCCGTTTAGCAGCGCGCAACACGTATTCACACAGACCCACGATTGTGTGAGAGTGCGATTCATAATGGAGGATTCTGACGCATTCTTAAATCTTTGCTTGTAGTGCATCCGTACACGACGCGCACACATTCAAGCACGCGATGTCCCTTTTGGAAGAAACAATACTGCTATTATAGGTACTGTGCGAGAAGGGTGCAGGACGGTGGGTTCCGCGAGTCACGCTAGCGGCAACCAAAAACTATACTTTATATCTGTATTTGTATCTATTAAATATATCGTTGTCTAGTATCCATAACACAAGCCTTATTGAGCTTACTATGGGGCTAGTTCGATTTGTGTAAGATTGTCCCCTAATATAAAAAAAAAAAAAAAAAAAAAAAACTAGAAAAAATCAAACCCGGACTACAAATAAAACCCCTCCCGGACGCTCCCAGGACTCTTTCTAAACTAGGACTTATCCGGGAATCCCGGACGGATGGCAGCTCTATTTTAAAGGCGTGAAAAGACAAACAAACAGACAGTCAGAGTTACTTTCGCGATTATAATATTCTGATTTGGATGTGTAAATAATGTTTGTACATATAATCTAGCTCCCAATAGGTTCAGTTAGGTTAAGGTGGCTATTAAGTTGTAAATAATGTGTTTTTTTATCTTATATTTGTTATTTAGTACGCCATGTTGCTGTAATAATTACTTACATTTGTAATAAAGTTTTAACATGTTTTAGTTAGTTTACTCAAAACAATGACTCAGCTTGCGTCCCATTAAACAACTACAGATGAAATTAAAATTCAGTAAATTAACTTAATCTCTGTTTTATATTTCCGTATTCATCGCGGATAATGGGATACAAGAGGAGACAGCGTAATGCGGAGTACACGTCTCCATTTTAATTTGGACCCAGTAGCAGGAGATCCGCCTAATGCCGACCTTTCCTCGTCGTGTTTGATAAAACAAATTATTTAATACAATGAGAACAGAAACCGTAGGCTTACAATTCTAAGTGATTTGTTAATCAATAAATACATGATAAAACATCAGTCACTTACACACTTGTTAGAACGTGACGTGACGAAAGCTATATCATTTTCATCACACTTGCTCGAAAATGGTGTCATTACACGTAGGTTTTGCGGGCCGTAAATGACCTATTACGCCCTAGGGCGTAATGGTTTTCTTTTTAAATTTGAAACGCTGGTTCTGTTTTACTCTTATTTGTCATGATCAAAGGAAACGCCAACTTACTTTTTTAACTTTTATTACTGAAATATTTATTTAAAGAGAACTGTTATTGCAAATACATGTAAACACATATTTCTGTAACATTAATTAAATGTTTAAATAGTGTATTTCAGTACTTTGCAAATATAAAATCAACCATTTTAAGTCTTTACCGCTATGGTTTCCGAACGTGACTTGTCGTCTTGATATATGTCACTAATGTCACTGTCAGTTTTACAATTTTATTTAGGTTAAGTAAGGTTATTTTAATCAGATTTCCTCACAAGTGTGATGAAAAACATTGTGTGTGCCACGGGCGGTAAAGGAATTACAAACTCGTGTTGTTAAAGCCCTCGGCTTCGCCTCGGCCTTGTCACAAACACTCGTTTGTAATTCCTTACTTACCGCCCTTGATACACAATGTACTATTATAGCCAATATGATCGCGCGTAGGTTTGGAAGATGCTCCACAGAGGTGAAAGCCACGTTGCTTAGAGCTATACCTGCAGCCTATGGGCGAACTATACGCAGTGGGTCTATGGGGCCCTTTGGATACAGTACAACAACGCGTTCCGGGTGCTGATGGGACTGCCTCGCTTCTGTAGCGCATCAGGGATGTTTACAGAGGCCCGTATCGATTATTTTTCACAACGATGCGAAAACGTGCCACATCCCTGGTGCGCCGGGTGCGCGACAGTCCCAACACCATCTGGTTACATGAAATAAATGATTTTAATTTAATTTATTTATCGAGAGGCAAAGCTTAGCCTCATCATCATCATAAACCTACTGGCAAGGGTAGGTAGCCTTGTTAAGTGTCTCTTCTCGTTGTATGTATAAAGTGGCACCTTTCAACTGAAAATGTAATTTCCCTAATATTTTTTGTTTTAGAGTTCTTCCTAATTCAATCCTTTCCAGAAAAATAGTGATATTTCCTATCTTTGTTCAAGATTAGCCTAAGTGCCTTATCACACACTTGTGATTTGCGAGCGAGCTGCAGGCGAGTTTCCATGCAAAACCAGTCGCAGCGAGCGACATTTGTATGGAACTTTCTAATTCACCCGCAAAGCGCAAGTATGATAAGGCTCTAATCTCTAAGTGAATAAAATATTGAACGGTAGATAATTCTATGTCAAAACCATGGGATAGGGTTGCCTATGAAAAAAACGCCAGATTTAGGGTTGCCGTGATTTTCAAGTAATTTTTTTAAACTTAATTTGCGAGTATACCTGTCCGTTGGCAACCGCACATTATCGTAGTAGGAAAAAGGATGAGGAAAGGTCAATGTTAAACGGTAGCTTAGACTACAGCACCTCATTTACAAAGGGCTGAGCGTACTTTGCCGACCATCCAACGCTCAAAGGTACCCTACATTCATACACGGAAGGTGCACGAGAAGTGTAAATGCAAAGGTGGTCTTGCTAAGATTGCTCGTTTATCTGAATTACTGCAAACTGTACTTTAATTTGTAATTTCGGTGTGAAAGGGTTTATGGTCCGTTTTGGTCGTGGTTGATTGTCGCTGGAATAACATGAATGGTAATGAGGTAGGAGAGTGGTTGGTTGCATTTTAAGCAAGTGGGTCAGTGTCAAGGGTTCGATCCCAGGCGCCCCCTGCACCCACCCAGTCCGACCCAACTCGGGGTGGTCCGGCTAGCGACCTGGTTCGACACCAGGGAACGCCACGGCCGACCACCCGGTCCGACAATCGCTATAAGGGTTGCGAGTTTATCAGCTCCTAAAAAAAAGTCAAGGGTATTAAACCTTTCAGGTTTTATTACTCCTGACTATCTGAGAAGTCCCGCGAATTCGTTTGCGTAGAATTATAGCCCTCCAACCTACAACAGGTTTCTGGTACGCGTAGTAATTGTAAGAGTTTGTGTATTAACGTAAATATTTCGTTTGACCGGTTTTATTGCCCTGGCGTTTCTGTACCCATGATGATTCCATGCCATTCGGCGTAAAAGGGTCGCTTCAATGCCAAGACGCTTGAGGAATAGTGGAAACGGCATCCTGAGCATGTTGGCTGGACGTCTTGATTGCCCTATGTTAATGTACTGGTGGCATTTGTACGGGACGGTTAAACTAATTTATTATTGTATTTAGTAGACTAACATTTAGTTTGTAAGTTCTAGATATTTGTTTTGTTACTAACACGATATAAATAAATAAATAAATATTAGGGGACAATCTTACACAAACCGAACTAGCCCCATTGTAAGCTCAATACGGCTTGTGTTATGGATACTAGACGACGATATATTTAATAGATACAAATACTTAAATACATAGAAAACATCCATGACTCAGGAACAAATATTCGTGCTCATCGCACAAATAAATGCCCTTACCGGGATTCGAACCCAGGACCTCTTGCTTCGTAGGCAGGGTCACTACCAACTAAGTTAAGGCGGTCGTATGAATCTCGCATCTGAAATAAATGTTTTTTTTTTTAATACCCAGCCCGCACCAATAAATTGAGGTGATTCTGCAATTCGTTGGCGTAATGAGCGTCATTGGGAACCAGGCGTTGAGGTACTATCCGCTAGCGAGAACAGCTACCTCAATATGCAAAATTTGATTATTTTCTTTATTACTTCGCCCGCATAGTTCCCGTTACTGTGTAAAGGGAACAGTTTACCGGGATATAAATTATACGGTGTTTCTTTCCAAGACTTGGTCTATTTGCATGCCAAATTTCAGCTCAATCTATTCAGTTATTACCCCGTTATACCGGGTGTTGCCTGTAACAGGAGCAAATAATTAAAACGTAGATTCTACTCATCGAACAATAAAACTTTTGTTTAACAACTTTTAAAAATGATGCAATGTTTAGATTTTATCTTTTTAATACAAATTAAATAGATAGATAGTATTTTCAATGTACGTTAACATTAGTCTAATTGACATCGCTTGTCACGCTACAAAAATAAAAAATATTGCAATACATTGCGGTTTCAAATAAAGTTTAGAGTGTTCTAAAAATTAAAACTTAAGTTATTTTTCATCACACTTGCTCGAAAATGGTGTCATTACACGTAGGTTCTGCGGGCCGTAAATTGCCTATTACGCCCTAGGGCGTAATGGTTTTCTTTTTAAATTTGAAACGCTGGTTCTGTTTTACTCTTATTTGTCATGTTCAAAGGAAACGCCAACTTACTTTTTTAACTTTTATCACTGAAATATTCATTTAAAGATAACTGTAATTGCAAATACATATAAACACATATTTCGGTAACATTAATTAAATGTTTAAATAATGTATTTCTTTATTTTGCAAATATAAAATCAACTAAAATGGTCGTTACCGCTATGGTTTCCGAACGTGACTTAACATTCGCATCGTTTATTGACATATGTCACAAATGTCACTGTCTGTTTTAATATTTTCTTGTCATACTGGGTCGAAAAGTAAGGTTATTTTATTAAGATTTCCTCACAAGTGTGATGAAAAACATTTTTCATCACACTTGCTCGAAAATGGTGTCATTACACGTAGGTTGTGCGGGCCGTAAATGGCCTATTACGCCCTAGGGCGTAGTGGTTTTCTTTTTAAATTTGAAACGCTGGTTCTGTTTTACTCTTATTTGTCATGTTCAAAGGAAACGCCAACTTACTTTTTTAACTTTTATCACTGAAATATTTATTTAAAGATAACTGTTATTGCAAATACATGTAAACACATATTTCGGTAACATTAATTAAATGTTTAAATATTGTATTTCAGTATTTTGCAAATATAAAATCAACTAAAATGGCTGTTACCGCTATGGTTTCTGAACGTGAATTGACATTCACATTGTCTATGACATATGTCACTAACGTCACTGTCTGTTTTAATATTTTCTTGTCATACTGGGTGGATTAGTAAGGTTATTTTTATTTAAGATTTCCTCACAAGTGTGATGAAAAACATTGTGTGTGCCACGGGCGGTAAAGGAATTACAAACTCGCGTTATTAAAGCCCTTGGCTTCGCCGCGGGCTTGTAACAAACACTCGGTTGCAATTCCTTCGTTACCGCCCTAGATACACAATGTACTATTGTGTGCCACGGGCGGTAAAGGAATTACAAACTCGTGTTAGTAAAGCCCTCGGTTTCACCTCGGGCTTATAACAAACAAACACTCGTTTGTAATTCCTTACTTACCGCCCTAGATACACAATGTACTATTTAAATGTCGCTGAACAAATGTTGTACGTTTTAATTATTTGCTCCTAGTACAGGCAACACCTGGTATAGTACCAAACATCCAAACATCTAAACATCTTCACAAACTTTCTAATTTATAATTATTAGTGTGAAGAGTGATTTATACTCCTAACTGTTAATATAATGGTCCCTTTGCGACGGCACGTCCGAAACGTCGAGACAATATCACGTTTTTACACGATAAGTCCCGTTTAACACTCAACCATAAAACCACAAAACCCGTTTTTACCCAAGCAATCACTGACGCCCATAGGCACCTGCAACACGAAGAGTCACAAGTGCGTTGCCGGTCTTTCAGGTGGGAGTACGCTCTTTTTTTGAAGGTTTGAAGGTCGAATTGGTCCGGAAACATGCAGGCTTACTGAAACCAAAAAATGCAGCCGTTTCTGTAAACTGTGGCGTCTCTGCCACGGCCACAGTACCGAAGGACAGCCTCAAACGACGCACGATTTATGCCAATCGCACCCGGAATAACAACTAACTTCTCCACCCGTCGACCTTATGTTAAAGACATAAGGACTACAATCGCTTGACAAGCAGGCTTTGTTTTCAACGTTCCGCCGTATTTTTCAGCCGCTGACGGAATTACGCAAAGCTGGTCCTTAAAGCGTTCTAATTGGGCGAGTGATGGGACATCTTGTTAGGGTTCCGTTCTTCAAACGGAAAATACGGAACCCTTATCAGATCATTTTGTTGTCTGTCCGTCCGTCCGTCTGTCCGTCTGTCTGTCTGTCTGTCTGTCTGTCTGTCTGTCTGTCTGTCTGTATCTCTGTCTGTCCGTATGTCTGTCTATCTGTCTAAGTTCACGTGAAAAAAAATACATAAATTTCGACACTCTCAAGGAAACCAACATTCAAAGAGTATTTTCCGTTGACCTAGAACTATGCAATTTGGCAAGTAATGCCGTCTTATACTACAAGTATAGGGAAAAGTTTGAAAACTATACATTTTTAAATTGAATCATGAAAAAATGGACTTTAATAAGGGAATCAAAATTTACAGGGTACTTTATTATATCGACGGCAAAAAGCGAGAACGTAGTAACCGCCAAAGGAAACCCTTGGCGGTTACTACGTTCTCGCTTTTTGCCATCGATATGTACCTACTGTACGGAACCCTCGGTGGGCGGTTCAAATACTGCCCACAATGTCGGTGCCAATTTACGATCACAACAAACTTTACCGTATGCCGCACGTGTTTGGTATTTATGAGAAAATAAGTTTTATTTTATGCAATAATTTAAACTAGTGGCTTTGTGAACGATAGACTTCGTGAATCAGTCAACTCTCGTGGCTGCACCATTTTTAAAAAAGTCTCGAAACTGAATCGACAAAAAAATTTATAATAATGATCGAACCTGCTCATAAAATTTCACGTAGTTGAGAAATTAACCTGTAGAGGAGAACAGCCGGACAGACAGACGAAGTTGAAATTGAGACGTAACCCCACAAGTGTCGTTAACCCAACGACATTAACAGACGCATAAATCAGTATGCAGTGCGACTGTAGTTGTCGTAAACCCACACTTTTGGCCGTAAATCCGGCGTCCGCTAATTGCGGTGCCAATTTACGACCACTACAAACTTTACCGCCTGTGGCACGTGTAGTGTTTGTAGGAAAATAAGTTTTCTTTTATGCAACAATTTGAATTTAGTGGCTTTGTGAACCTAGACCTCACTAATCAATTTTTAAAAATGTCTAGAAGCTGAATCGACAAAAAATTTATAATACCCATCAAACCTGCTCATAAAATTTCACGTGGTTGAAAAATGTGACCCGCAGAGAACAGCCGGATAGACAGACAGACAGATATACGCAAGGATTTTTGCCCAAGCTAAAACGGAGACAATTTGCACTCACTCGGTCAGTTACCCCACACATGTAAAAAGGTAAGAACGAAAATACATTGATTTATGACAGTACACAAAGTATACAGTAAGTGAGTAGAAAAGAAAACACAAAAGACATGTCGTTAACCCAACGACATTAACAGATGCATAAATCAGTATACAGTGCGACTGTAGCTGTCGTAAAACCACACTTTTGGCCGTAAAGCGGACCCCGCTAATTGCGGTGCCAATTTACGACCACTACAAACATCACCGCCTGTCGCACTTAGTATTTGTAAAAAGCCGCTTTCTGGCCGTGAAGTGTAGACATAAAATCGCATCGATCGCACATTTACGTCCCTCGCTTGCAGCTCGGGTCGCAAACATCTGTCTCGGCCTTTCTTTGTTTTACCACCCTAGTTGTGTAATGTACTATTATGCCACTCCTGGCCGTAAAGTGGATTTTACTGCATGCTACGCGTACGGAAAAAGCCGCTTTCGCTACGCTGGTGTAATCAGCCCTCTAAAGAGCCTCTGAGGTCTGATCGCAAAATAAATGTATTGAATTGAATTGAGAGCGTGAGCATTTAGGTACCTATGTAAAAAGTAAAACGGATACATAAAAAAAATGGCAAAGAGGATACTCGTTAAAAGGATAATTTCGCCTATGTTATACAAATAGTAGATCTCAGGAAGCATTAGAAATGTCCCACCTGTGAATTTAAATCACGTCGGCAACGTGACGATAATACGCCAGCATCGCCGGCAGGAATAAAGAATGTATTTACCCCGGCGGCACTAAATGACGCTAACATGTCATACGAAGAGACTGACGTCACAAACATAATGGGTGACACAAACCTTATACCACCAACACCATCAGTACCTCACTATGCAAATAGGATACCATCGCAAACAGAAAACGTAACAAATACCATAAGCTTAGAAAACTTCAAAACAATATTATACGAACATCTGGAAATTACTAAGCAAAACATTATATCAGAATTCAAAATAATTATAAAAAATGAAATAGAAACAACGTTAAATAATTTTAAAACGGAAATATCGCAACAAACTAATGTCATAGCTAAGGAACAGATAGAAATTAAAAATAATATCTCTGAACTAAATAAAAAAATACTAAAACTAGAAGTTGAAAACAAAAACCTGGAAGATGACTTGAAGAATATCAAAATGTCAATAAACAATAATATTCAAAATACACAACCAAACAACACAACCAAAACAATTGTATTACATGGCCTCGAAGAATTTTATGGAGAAACAGAATATGACATACAGGAGAGACTAATATATATATATATTCAGAGAAATAATTAATGT
The DNA here is from genome assembly GCA_947034925.1 of Eudemis profundana. NCBI lineage: Eukaryota > Metazoa > Arthropoda > Insecta > Lepidoptera > Tortricidae > Eudemis > Eudemis profundana. The sequence goes on from OX344799.1 coordinate 982,537, forward strand.
AAACTTACACGGATACATCGAGGAAATACGTCGTATAGGTAGAAGAGGAAATAAAAGACCGCTAGCTATAGAGCTTATCAGCAAAAATATGACTAAGTTCCTGTTGCAAAATTCCGAATATTTCAAAAACTCCGGTTTGACCATAACGGAGTACCTGGACGAAAACTCCTTGAAAAATAGACGAAATTTAATAAAAGCTCTCCGTGAGGCTAGGCAAGATGGAAAATATGCTATAATACGAAACAATAAGTTAATTATAAACGGAACAGTGTGTAATAATACCATACTAGATTGCTCAACTGGCGGACCGATTAATCACAAACAAAATAACAGTGAAACCCTGACTTTTCGAAACTAATAACAGTATTAACGACCACAAACAAAGTACACAAATACGCAGAAATATAACTCAAATTAATGAAAGCCCAGATCTCTTAGAAAAGAAGAGCAAAAAAGTACATACCCAAGAAGAAGATTTTAAAATACTATACCAAAATATAAGGAGTATAAATAACAAGTACCATCTAATAGATGCGTTAACTGAAGAAATAGAGCTACACTTCATTTGTCTCGTTGAGACTTGGATTACAGAAACTAAGAAAGACTTGTTAAGTCTAGAAGGCTACAACGTCGCTAGTATTTTTTGCAGAAAAGAACGTGATGGCGGTGGAGTCTGCATTTTAGCTAAAGAAAATATAGAATACCTTGAGTTAGAAAATATTAAACAGTTATCAGTCGAATATATAGTCGAAATATGTGCTGTGGAAATTCCTAAGTGTAACCTAGTCTTAATAACAATATACTGGCCCAATAGTAGCAGGGAGGTAGAAATATTTAATGCTCAATTAGAAAAAGTACTAAAACTAGTAGCCGATAAGCACTATAATAAAAATATAATATTAGGAGGAGACCTCAACGTAGACTTTTTAACTAGTTCGAAACAACGTAAAATTATGACTGATCTGTTTAAGAGCTATAATTTTGACCAAAAGGTAAAAAAGCCTACACGGATTACTGATACAACATCAACATGTTTGGATGTTGTATTTACAAATTTCAGCACTCAAAATTGTCTAATTGAAACAAAGGAATTCGGTTTATCCGATCACAAAGGCGTAGTTATAACGTTACCAATGCAAAAAGCTAAAAAAGAACAATCTTTCCGGATAGAGAAACGACAATTTTCATTGAAAAACATGTCAGTATTCAAGTCAGAATTACAATGTATAGACTGGAAGAGTATATTGACAGAGTATCAAAACATAAACCAAAATTATAATGCTTTCTACAAAAAACTACAATACACACTAGATTATAGCATACCTAAAAAAAATATCATTGTAAAAACTAAGAGAGGCAAGCCCTGGTTAACTGTTGGCTTAAAAACTTCATGTAAAAATAAAAGGTTATTGAAGATGTTTATATCGCAGACAAACAATATAGTTCTAGATAAATATTATAAAAAATACGAAAAAACCTTAAAGAGACTTGTTAAAGTTTCAAAAAGAAATCAATATATTAAAAGAATCGAAAACTCAAAAAACATCACCAAAACAATGTGGCAAGTTATCAAGGAACGGACAAATAAGGCAAATAAAAGAATCAATAAACAAAATATTAAATTAAAAATTAGTGATGATACTACTATCGAACAACCGATGGAGATCTCAAATCACTTCAATACCTTTTTTGCATCGATAGGAAATATCGATCCGAATCATACCTATCCCTAAAGGAAGACCAATTATCTGCCCCACCTTTCAATCCATGTATTTGAGTCCTGTTAGTCAAGATGAAATTAGTAACATAATCAAAAACATGAAAAGTAAGACTAGTTCTGGTTTTGATGAGTTTCCACCGATATTAGTCAAGCAATGTAGGGAAGAATTATTACAACCACTATTAACGTTATTAGTCAACCAGTCCTTTTCTGAGGCAACTTTTCCGGATATATTAAAAACATCAATAATAAAACCCATTCCTAAAACAAAAGATACAAATAACCCTAACAATTTCCGACCTATAGCATTATTATCCTCATTCTCAAAAATTTTTGAATCGGCAATGGCAAAAAGACTAAAATCCTTCTGTGAAAAATTTAATATATTCCATGAGAGTCAACATGGCTTCCGAAAACAAAGATCAACTACATCCGCATTGTATAATTTTACACATGAAATATTGAACATTATCAATAAACGAAAATATGCTGTAGCTATGCTTTTAGATATGAGCAAGGCGTACGACAGAGTCTCACAGGAAATACTCCTAGATAAACTATACGGGGTAGGGTTGCGAGGTATTGCACATAAGTGGTTTGTCTCTTATTTAAAGAACCGAATACAATATGTAGATATTGAATATCATGACCCTAACAAAAATCTTTTCACAACTTATAGGTCCCAAAAGCAAATTGTAAACCACTCAATACCTCAAGGCAGTGTGCTGGGATGTATTTTGTTTTTGCTATATATAAGGTCCTAATTTATTAGTTGCAGATATTTTTATAGCTGATAGTACTCGGTCTCTGGAGTATATTAAATCATGAAACATTATAGCTTTTACGATGTTTTTTTGGAGAAAAAGGAAAAACAAATTTTCTACGTAATAACACCCTGTTGATTTGATTACTAAATGAAAACTCATTGAACAGATTCTAGTAGCTGTTGAAACTGGCCACTTCACGTCGATAAATCCCATCCTAATGACATTTGCAGTTTTACCGCCGAACCGTTACGACATTTACGACAAACAATTGTTGACATGACAGATAGTGTTATTGTGACATGTGATAATGCACATGGTGATTTTTTGTAGACGAAATTATAATAAATTTTTTTGTTAAGTAAATGAAATCAAAAAAGTTATATGAAAAGATTTCTTAATTTCTATTTAAAGTTAATTATTTTAATGTAAAGTATAATGTGTTAAAATATCTGCAACTAATAAATTAGGACCTTATATAAATGACTTACCAAATGTTATAGATACAAGTAGTGTATTATATGCAGACGACATAACAATAGTATTAGAATGTAATAACAGTGAAAATCTCAAACACCAAATAAATCTTACTTTAATACAAGTGACAAAATGGTTAGAAGACCACAATCTAAAACTGAATATCGAAAAAACAAAATTCAAATTAAACCACGACAAAAAGCCTCATTAGATATAAACATTTATCACAATGGTAATATTATAGAGTCAGTGTCTTCGTGTAATTTATTGGGAGTCGAAATTGATTCGGAAATTAATTGGAAAGCACACGTTGATAAAATAACAGGCAAGTTGTCTAGTTTCACATACGCCCTCTACCAACTGAAAAGGTGCACTAATATAAAAGCGGCCATTTCTGCATACTATGCTTATGCGCATTCATGGTTAAGCTATGGGATAATTTTGTGGGGTAACAGTACGCTTAGTAAAAATGTTTTCGTACTACAAAAAAAGTGCCTCAGAATACTCGTTAATATCACAGCAACTGAAAGTTGTAGACCTCATTTTATTCGCCTAAAAATATTAACTTTTATATCAATATATATATACGAAATTTGTAAATTTGTAAGAAACCATAAAGATTTATTTGGACGTGAGAGAGATAATTACGGTCAATCCAACTTAAGGAAAAGGAATCAATTACTTAGCTCATTCACTAGGCTAAAAATTGTAAGCACAGGCACGCACCACATGGCAGTGAAAATTTATAATAAAATACCATTAGAAATAAGAGAAATTTAAAAAGAATCCCTATTTAATAAAACATTAAAGGAATATTTACTGTCGAAATGCTTTTACGACTTACAAGAATTCTTCAGCCCATATTAGTTAATAAGAACATTATATTTATCTAGTTTTAAGTATATTGCAGTGCCCTTGCAGGGTTTATGTTGGAAGCATGTAAATATTTTTAAGACCTGTATCTCTACAACATAAAGCAATAAACGAATATGAATATGAATATGAATATGAATATGAATATGAATATGAAAAATACCATTATGAGCGACATAGTAATTATTTTGTGCAATAAAGTGCAGTTGATATACAGGGTGGAAAAAATCTATCGGCTCTGGAGGGGAACCATCTTAAATCCTTTAGTTAGCTCATTTTACTGAAAGGAAACATGCCTTTATTTTTAAAAAGAAATAAAACCGCATTCATAGATTTTTTTTAATTTTCTTGGCCTTTGTATTAGAATTTATGGTAAAATAAAATTAATGACAGATTTCACAATCTTTTTTACTAATAAGACCAAATGTTTATTAGAGAGATTTTATCCTGACCAATAGTCCGATTAGTGGAATAAAATAGTGAGTGCTTATTTTTTTAATTTTTAGCTGGTTCGATTCCCGGGTGAGAGAAGCAAATTTTAGAAAATCTTTCAATGCAGTTTTGTTTCTTTTTAAAAATAAAGGAATGTTTCCTTTCAGTGAAATGAGCTAACTATAAGAATTTAAGGTAGTTCCCCTCCAGGGCCCATAGATTTTTTTCACCCTGTATATACATGACGAGGAAGGCCTACAACCATACCTTTGGGTTCCGGATCACCTTTGGCCACCCTAGTGGTATGGTCCAATAATCATCCAATAATCCAGTATCCGCACCAGTTTGTGTACTGGTGTATTGCTCTCCATGTCTTTCTTTACACAATCTAAATGTCGCAGTGATAATAAACGAAGTTACACGATAAATTCCCAAAGAGCCACGTAATTCCGTACATTCTCTAAAAATGACTGACAATTCATCCATCAACGTCATATTTCCTCCTTTTAATCTAAACTGCCTGCATTACTCAAAAAGGATCTAATACTAAATGGTCAGTCATAACTAGCGCCCTCTCTGCGACTTTATCCAAGCCAATAATCAGATATTTTTGGCTAATGTAACGTTGTTATTTTACCACGATACGACACGGCCGTCCTGACCAGTCACACGTCCTCGTGTGACAGTGTGACTCTTCTGTAACATGAGATAGCAAAAGGACAGAACCTCTATTCACCGACTCGGCCGTTTCCTGACCACAATTTGTACTTCACTACTTAATTAAACTTTAGCAACAATAACTACTGTCATTATAACAAAAGAAAACGGAATCGGATACGGTTTGGCATGTGTTGTGTCTACTGAGTGTGATATGAACGTCGTCCTCTGGAATAAGCAGAGGGTTATGGCACCGAGGTGCTCCAATTGTCGTCCTCTGAATAGAGGGATATGGCACCGAGGTGCTCCAACCGTCATCCTCCAAAATAGAGGGTTATGGCACCGAGGTGCTCCAACCGTCATCCTCCAAAATAGAGGGTTATGGCACCGAGGTGCTCCAACCGTCATCCTCCGAAATAGAGGGATATGGCACCGAGGTGCTCCAATCGTCGTCCTCTGAAATAGAGGGTTATGGCACCGAGGTGCTCCAACCATCATCCTCCGAAATAGAGGGATATGGCACCGAGGTGCTCCAATCGTCGTCCTCTGAAATAGAGGGATATGGCACCGAGGTGCTCCAACCGTCATCCTCCGAAATAGAGGGATATGGCACCGAGGTTCTCCAACCGTCATCCTCCAAAAGAGAGGGATATGGCACCGAGGTGCTTCAACCGTCATCCTCCGAAAGAGAGGGATATGGCACCGAGGTGCTCCAACTGTCATCCTCTGAAGAGAGGGATATGGCACCGAAGTGCTCCAACTGTCATCCTCTAAAAGGGAGGGATATGGCACCGTGGTGCTCCACTGTCATCCTCTGAAAGAGAGGGATATGGCACCGAGGTGCTCCAAACGCGTGTCTATGTTCTTTTTGTTATTTAAGTACAAACTGTATACGCTTCCGATACGCAAAGAAACGGACATTGCTGATTGAATTACAACATGACTCCCATAGGTACGTTTACTCTACATTTGCTACGTTGCTGGGTTAGTTTAACATGCTACCCTTGCCTGCGTTCTCCTTGCTCGTAAACTGTGTTCTCCGTGCTCGTAAACTATGACACATAGTGCCTTTTCCTAGACCGTCGCATTTAAGATTACCTACATGAAAATTATGACATACCAAATCTTCGAATTTATGTGGGGCAAGGCAAGTAGCTCCGTATCCCACTTCTGATGACGAGGAAGGCCTACAACCATACCTTTGGGTTCCGGATCACCTTTGGCCACCCTAGTGGTATGGTCCAATAATCATCCAATAATCCAGTATCCGCACCAGTTTGTGTACTGGTGTATTGCTCTCCATGTCTTTCTTTACACAATCTAAATGTCGCAGTGATAATAAACGAAGTTACACGATAAATTCCCAAAGAGCCACGTAATTCCGTACATTCTCTAAAAATGACTGACAATTCATCCATCAACGTCATATTTCCTCCTTTTAATCTAAACTGCCTGCATTACTCAAAAAGGATCTAATACTAAATGGTCAGTCATAACTAGCGCCCTCTCTGCGACTTTATCCAAGCCAATAATCAGATATTTTTGGCTAATGTAACGTTGTTATTTTACCACGATACGACATACATAAAATTAAACTTTAACTCGGCTTGTAAAATTGTACGCGGCCCGTTGACTAGCCTTATAAAACGTACCGAATTAACTAAAATTATCGCGGCCATAACATTAAAATACGCGCCATGTTGTCATGGCGTATTTCCACCATATTTTCCTCGTTTATAGTGCTTTCCGGCCAGTTCTAGCAATTAAGTGTTTGTTTGTTTATTTTAATAAATAAAAATATGCACTTGGCAAGACAGAACGACGGCAGATGGTCAATGATGGTCACAGAATGGTGGCCAACAGAAAAAGTAATCCCATCAAAAACATTACATGTAATAAGACGCTAGTCCCGCGACGCAGTTCTTCTACAACGAAAAAGGATAGAGATGTAAAGTTAAACCAAGTAAATACCGGGGGGGGATAACTCGATTTCCATCAACTTGCCTATTATTTATGAAGGATTCTTTATTTGATAACTGTTAAATGTGTTCTGCGTATTACTACATACAGAAGTCTCTCTCTCTCTAACAATACTGTCGTCAGGGACCGACCACCGGATGGAACGCGCCGGATTTGGCCGTCCTAGCAATGGCAGCCGAGTTCGAACATGTATGAATATGGGCGGGGCGATTGTGGCGAGTCGTGGCCGGGCATACGTCACCCGGATGTAACCGTTGCCGACTTAACCGCCTCGTTACCTTTACGACGCGTTCCGCCGAATTACTTCTACTGGCTATATTGGGAACAGTGCGACAAAAAAGATTATATATATAGATACGAGAAATCAAAACGGAACTAACCTAACCAGTATGGCCACAGAACAGAAAATACGGCACATACGGTAGAAAAGCATTACAGCGCTCCCAATCTAAATCATATTCTCTTTCCGCACAGACTCTACATAGAATAACCACATTTTTACTAAAAAAAACCCGACCGCGGTGCACTTTGAAACTGCATAAAATCCGCCATTTTGTTTATTTCAACGAACTTGATACCCAGTGACATTTGCACCATCAAGACGAATCTAATGATGTATCATTTATCAAAATCGGATGTGCCGTTGAGTAGTTACGAGCGGACACAGGAACGGACATACATACATACAGGTCAAACACATAACCCTCCTTTGGGCTTCGCCGCAGTCGGGTAAAAATTACATGGCACTCACCTGTATCCAGACCGAATCGAACCCGGTACCTCTGGATTTCCGGCCCAGCGCCTTAACCACTTGGCCAAGTGTTGATTTCTTGTATCTATATATGTAACTTAAAATGTGGTGTAATTTACCCGCATTAAAAAAACAAATAAGGAAACATCATGTTTCTTTCATATGTAGTAAAAAAAATTATGACAAATCCTACAATGCGAAGTAAGCAGCAACAGACAAAGTATAAAGACGACCAAGTCCAACTTCAGCCGTTTGGAAGCACGCGACACGTATTCACACAGACGTGCGATAGGAGAAAAAGACTTTATATTGTGCATCAGATTAGTATTTGACCGATTGTTTTACTCTATTTACCACACGACCCTCCTTCATTCTCACTGGTAACCTAGCCAGTGAAGTCTATGGAACTCTGGTAATTTGGGATCGGCGACCAACTCTATAAAATACTCTATAAATGTCTAAATCTTCATTTTTCCTTATTACGAGTTCAAAGCTTGACAGCTATAGCTCAAGTAATTAATTCATTCAGGCGTTACTTTGCGGAAATCCATATCGATACCTTTAGACTCAAAGGACCTAAACGCCGTGATTCTAATGGAGCTTACGCCCTTTGACTCTAAAGGTATCGATATAACGTGTTAGTGACAATATAAGTAAAGAATAGATGGACTTATAGGCGGATTATTTGTTTCTTGATCTTTTGATTGTTTTGTTGTCGCCCCAAATTGCAAAATAACTAAAATCATCGGAAATATTAAAAAAAATGTATGAAGAAAATTTATTTCCTTATACATTTTAGAATTGCTGTTCCGACGATATCTCGAGAGCAAATAGCGCGACACTTATTGATTCTAGGGTGGTAGTAAGATCAGCTAGTTTATAATATTAGTACCTATTTAGTCTCTTCGTGGCCGAATTTTCGTATTTGTACCTACTTACCTACTTTGTAACTTTTCTTTTTTTCTGTGTTACTTTTTTTTATCTTTCGTACTGTTTTGACATGATTGCCTGTCGTAGGCCTCTCGAATTACGGTATAATAAAACTTTAACGCGGGGCGCGGGCCTGTGACGATTGGGGCATTATGCTTTATAGCCCGATAAGCGATAAGCCTCGAGGGTTATGGCGAATTAGCGGGAACGGTCGCTGTAAAATATTAGTGTCACCTATGACGGTTATGGCTTGTAGGTCAGATATGGGAAAAATCGATGAGAAGTTGCGTAGGGACAGTATTCATGGAGAGAATGTGAATCACAGAATGTTTACATTTCTATAAGTTATTTTTTCTACTCCTGTACTTTTATCTGTCTTTTACTTGGTCACAAACACTAATATAAGAACATACCAGTGGCGTGGCGTCCAAAGAACTCGATTCCTACCGGCTTGCCTAATATCAGGCATTTGACCACCTTATTCTACAGCTCTTAAGGAAAATGTACGCCAAATCTGCACCGGCTTGCCCAAGGATGCTGGCTTACGCCACGCCACTGGAACATACATAATATGAGTTCAGAAAAGTCTATACTCTATTCCCCATAACAGCACTTGTGTCGTTATGTCGCAATACGATACTTCTGGCAGCCACAGACTTCTAAATCTAGGTTTAACTTAGGTCGAGGATTACGCGATCAATACTAAATTCACAATAAAAATGCACAACTACCAACTCAATAAACAAATAAATTCATGCGGTTTTTATGGAAAACAAAACTTTCCGAACTAAATTATTTGATGCCAACATAAGAAAAACGTATTTTAATATCGTCACTGCGTGTCATTGGCGAGTATACGTCAATTTAAAACAAAGTTTACCATAGACACATATTATTATTGTCAGTCATTTGTCGTATTCATGTTTCCCGCTCGATTGCTGTTCTTTGCCTTGTTTGCGCGCCATAGTTTTTGTTTGTTTAATTTTGTATTTTATTTAAAACCTAGTCGTAGAAAAAGTATCGTACGCAACGTTGTATAATTCAGTCAAAAGACGCTCATGGCGTCCCTATTTGCGACACTCGCCGCCGCGGCGGCTCGTATCGCAACCCAAGCCACTGTTGTGTTTTGACCCTACTTATGCTATTACTGTAAATTATGTATATGGTCTTTAAAAAACTACTGAGAGTGCGTTGCGGTGTTACTTCTCTTCAGATGTCCCTCGAAGCGCTGGGAGATTCGACTTGTAAACCCTTGAGTCTTATTTGCAAAATAAATAAATTGGATTATACTGAATATGTAATAGGTCCTCCCGAATGCGACGGCAAGCTTAAACAAGGAACCGTAAATTGAAGGCATCCATCCATCTCCGCGCAACGCCTGATGACAAATTGGCGTAATAACGTGGTGGCTAAATAATAACCACACATTATTCACACGATAATATGAATTTCTTTACAAGGGACTTGCTTTTACAACACGTCAACTTTAGCACCGCCGGTCTTTGGCCCTTGATGGCTCGTTGTTTGGGACTTGGTAAAGCATGGTCTAAAGAAAATTACTTAATTGTACATTCACCATAAGATACACGGGATGTCCCTAAAACCAACGTACATACGAAAAGGGCTGATAGACTAGCTCATAAGACAACAGATTAAGTAATTTTTACGTCAATAAAAATCTCTTAGTTTTCGAGATATTGACGTTTTTGCAAAATTCGTGCTAAGTGATGCCCTGACTCGACTAGTGCAGTTTGTTAAATACATGTCATGTTGGTTATATAAGGTCTTAATTTTTACTGTGCATTGTGCACAAGAAATATTAAAGAAGAAGGACATAAAAAAAATTAACTATTTCAAAAATTAAAAAACGATGTTTTTAATTATTATCACCATAATTTTTGCCCAATATTTACAAAAGCTTCCAAAAAGGTTTTTAGTTTTTTGTTCCGATTAGTTGCATTATTTTTGTGTGTAGAAAAAATAATAAATTATACCAGTCATATCCATATTAATATTGAGATCCCTACTTCAGATACGGTCTCTTAGTCATGACTAAAATATCAAGTATTTTTCAAATCTGTTTTTTGCTATGGGTTGCCAAATAACTATCTTGCCAGGACATTGTTCAAACAAGACATTGTGTGTATGGTAACGATAAATAAATGTAATTTAATGTCATTTGCCTGTCATCGGAACCAAATTTTGCCCCTTGGTTATTAATTTACCGTCTATATTCAAACGTGCACTACAGCCGCTAACAGAACACTTCCAGTCGTTTGAAAGCTAAAACTGCATCGGGCTTAATATAATTTTCAGCCACCGCTAAAAAACTCCACAGTCCCGTTTTAAAAGGGCCTACGTCCGGTCAAGTTTGCGTACACATACTTCTTTTCAATTTGAATGGTGAGACCCATGTCTAAAAGTGCACGAGTCATTCTCGGTGCAGCTAGGGCTGCTGGGGCAGGTAGTACAGACTATTTACTTGGATAACTATTTATATTACTGAGTGACTGTGAAAAGTAGCTAAATATCTTACCTTGGGACGCTTGGCATCACAAAAACAAGCGGGCATCACGCTCATTATTACAATGAACTGGCAGGATATGGAATGAACTCCCTCCTGAGGTTTTGCCAGAGCGCTATGACACGGAGTGCTTCAAGAAGCGGCTGAACATGGCTCTCATCGTATAGGTAACATCTCTAGTGCTGCAGATATTCATGGGCGACGACGATTGCTTTTTATCAGGCAGCTCGTTGACCACTTATTATATTTAAAAAAAAATAGATAAAAAAATGTGCGTTATTGTTGTTACAAAGTTGAAAGTTAAAAATACGAGTTAAGTACTATTTCAAACCAGAAAGACATGATCGTTTGTGATCAGCACCATAAAAATACAGATTTAAAAAGATTTTTTGTCAAAGTATAAAAATAGAGAAATAGTCAAACTTCCGTAGTTTAGGAGCGTGCGATACGTATTCAAGGTCCCTCCACCTCGCAGACAGCGCGATCCGTACTGGGGCATTCTAACGCATTCGTAAAACTTTGCTAGTAGTGCGTTCGTTCAGCGCACGCGCACATACAAGCCGCGCTATGTACCTTTTGTCGGAAAAAAAATTACTACTGTTGAAATAATAATAATGAACTTTTTTCTGCAAGTAGGCCGCAAGGGCACTTTTACATGTCAAAGTTTACTGGCTCTTTTTAAAAGAGGAGACCACTGCTGAGGAGGGCCAGTCAAATTCAATCAAAAATTATACTTAAATGCAATAGTATTACTTAACCTATATTAAATTAATAATATAGCATGCTTCATAGTTCTGCAATTAAGCACGTCACGTTGTCTCTAAAGAGCCAAATAAGAGATGAAAGTTTAAAGATATCCTACAGTCCATTGATGGATAAACCGTTCTTTTTGTACTGAACATACGAGTACATCTGGATATACAAAAGGGTAAATAAAGCGTAATGAAATGGCTGTCGCGTCGGGCGCGGAGTGCCCTCAATATTCATAACCGGAGTTAAAACGCCGAGTGAGAAACCGCGCCCCGCTGGGATAGGCTGCGAGTACGCTGGTGGGAATAGTATATTACACAACTAGGGTAGTAGTATAAAGAAAGGCCGGGATCGTAGATGTTTGCGGCCCGAGCCGCAGGCGAGGGACGTAAATATGCGATCGAGGGCTTCCTTTATTACCTCCCGTGTTGTGTACGTCACTTTACTTATGTCTACACTTGGCCAGAAAGCGACTTTTTCCGAACGCGTAGCGTGCGGAAAAAGCCACTTTATGGCCAGGTGTGGCATAGTTAGTATATTACACAACTAGGGTGGTAATACAAAGAAAGGCCGAGATAGCCCTTCTGGCATGTGTGTGAACGTCTTTGCACATTAAGCCCGTCTGGCAACACTAATATTGGATTTGTATTTTTTAAAGTGGGTAGGTTTGCACAACAGTAATTTTGACAGAGAGGAAATTTATGATTTTCTCAGTCTACCCGCGACCACGAACGCTGAAAAGGGTTACGAAATGTCGGGACTTAAAATGTTGTAATATACGCGATTTAATCCGTTTAAGTTTTTTTATTACTATAAGGAATTATATTTGCTGAATTTAACAAGATTCTAGATTATTGTTTTAATCACTAATGAACTTGTGGTTTTAATTAATCAGCTTTAGTTTACATGTTTCATATCTTATTTCTTTTATTTAATTTAACGCCAGCAAAGAGAAAATCTTTCTTAGTAGATTTTTTCATTTTCAGATTTTTTAGAGTGTAAGCGACAAAAAGTAGTTGTTTCATGGAATGCTCCTTTGGAAAAAATGTGATTCCTGACTCAAGGTGCAAGCGCCCTAAGCGTCGCTGGAAAAATCCGATCCAATATCGGGGCCGCCGCCAACTAATTGCTTCCTTAATGAATAAACATTTTTCCACCGCTCTTCTCGTACAAACGCCATTAACCTGCAAACTTGTCTCCACTCCTGCATTACCGAGAAAAATGCAGTCTACTCTGTGGTTAAGGTGATTTCAGTTGACCGGTTTTCCAAACATGCAAAAAGGGTCATTTATTGGTTTCCACGGCATGAATGGGGATGTGGGCTAATGTTGAATCATCACTACATAGTATAAAACAAAGTCGCTTTCTCTGTCCCAATGTCGCTATGTATGCTTAAATCTTTAAAACTGCGCAACGGATTTTGATGCGGTTTTTTTTATAGATAGAGTGATTAAAGAGGAAGGTTTATATGTATAATACATGCATAATATAATAGAGAAACACCGTGCGAAGCCGGGGCGGGTCGCTAGTTGTACAATATAATATAGTCACATGGATTGGAAAATACTAAACTATAAATAAAACTACTACTACTACTACTGTGAATAAATAAACAAAAAATATATAATAGTTATACAGTTATGAGATCACAAAGTATGAAATTTATTTGTTTTTTTTTATGGTCTTAAAAAAAAATTAAAGTTAATTTTGGAGTGCTTAAATAACACTGGAAAAATAAATGCATGGCAACTAAGTGCTTTAAACGTACTTTTTCGTGCTCAAAATGAGAAAATGTAATTTATTGTTACTGCAGCGAGGACGCAAAGATGAAGTCACCGTCGGCGTCCGTTTTGTATAGGGCGTTTTCAACGCCGGTGCGGTCGGCTGATTTTAATTGCAATTAGTGGCTGTCATACAGGCACTTAAGTAAATGGCGACGTTTAATGAAAAGGCTAGGCAGTTAACCAACTGGCTAATTAAGCTATTTGGCGGCGACAGATATATAAGGTATAATAATTATGCATTTGCTTCCTATTCATTGTAGACGATGTTGAATTACTTAAATAAAATAATATCGTGTTGTTTAGCCAGAGGCTACAAGTGCACTATAGCTTGGCAACTTCGTTGGTGACACTCACCTGTGTGCTTTTTGTTCTGTGCAGCCGTAACTACTTACACAAGTTACCGCCAACACGAACGGCGACCGACGGAGGCAGCCGCCGGAGGCCCCCGTTCGTGTTGACGGTAACTTGTGTAAGTAGTTACGGCTGCACAGAATAAAAAGCTCACAGGTGAGTGTCACCAACGAAGTTGCCAAGCTATAACGTAAAATGACACATTCAGTGCCAACGATAGCTACGTGTGCTACGGCGTAGTCCGTAGCAAGTATTAACGCAATTAGCGAAAAACTCGCGTAGACGTTGGACCCGAGTGTCGGGGCGGTGGCACTGAAAGTGTCAAGATTCATTGAAATTCAACGTGTCTTCTCCTTTTTTTCGTTTCGCTCTTGGCGGAGCGGTCGTGGTCATCAAGTAGGAGGTTGGGGGCGGTTGTTGCCGCCTTACAATATTTCGCCATCTCATCCACTTCTGGTACATCCATATAAATAAATATTGTGGAAACAATTCACAAATCTATCTAGTCTCAAAGTAAGCAATGCTTGTACAGTCAAGGAATTTAATTTCCTACCCGTTTCATTGAAATGTTATTAAGCATTCACGACGCATTAAGGTCGAAATTTTAATTTATTTGTAGTAATAGTATTATTTGTCACTGCACATTACAGATAACCTCTTTGCGAAGTCATTTGCTCATCTAATTACGAATACGTGTCAGTATCAATCGAGAAAATTTTAAAATAATTCCGAATCCAGACTCCGGAAAGTCTACCGCAAACGTCGATAATCTAAATTTCGTTATCTGCGTTCCTTTCATTCGAATATTGCAAGAGCGAGAAAGATGGACGTTCTTCGAATTTCGATTCCGTGGTTGTCGTCCTTTTTTGGTAGTGCCTTGACGTTCCAAATTTCAGTTCACCATGTCAACGTTGTTAATCTGTTACCTAGTTACTGACACAAAACAATGCGTGTGATATGTCAAAGTAACGTCGTACTCTAACTAGCTCTTATGATGACAGTTTGCTATACGACATTGGACCTTAGGTGGGTTGGAAATTAAATTCCTTGACTGTACTATGGGTACTAGACAACGGCATACATACTTATAAAGATAAATATATACTTATATAGATAGAAAACATCCAAGACTCGGGAACAAATAAACAGAAATATTTGCCCTTATCAGGATTTGAACCCGGGACCTCTAGTTTCGTAGGCATTGTCACTCCCACCAGGCTAAGGGTGAAGTGAGTTGTGAGTTGTGAGCTGCGGAAATTCTCAACAATACATTTTGACGACTCATTTTGCGTCGTCGTGTGAACCAAACAGGAGTTTTATATGAAACTCAACTCGAAACATTACGCCCGTCTGGTTTCACCCTAAACGTGTCGGCAATGGATTACCTACTCAGAGCAAATTTTATTACAAATCCAACGTGCCCCTAAAATGTCCCCGCAGTTGACACAGGCGTATCCTATCTACACAACAGAAAGCCTTCTGACTCAATGAATACAACATAATGTTCATTTCCTAGAAGCGAGCTCATTCGGTTCGGGTTTCCGAGTCGTTGTCGGAATTCCTCGTGATTGGGTTTGTAATCCATCCATTTATTACCTACTAGCATTTACCCGCGGCTTCGCCCGTTCTTATCCAAAGGGAGCTTCCTACCGGGATATAATTTATCCTATATTTCAGCCCAGAACTTGGTCTACTTGTATTTAAACCAAATTTCATCTCAATCCATTCACTTGTTACCGCGTTATTTAATAGCAAACATCCAAACTTCCAAGCATCCAAAGATCTTCACAAATTTTCACATTTATATTATTAAGCATCCGTATTAGAAGCATCTTTAACGATGTTTGAGACAAAGCATTCTTTTAAAAATGCTCCACTGGAAAATCGCCCAAGAAAACAGCAAACACCATCTCAAAGCCGCGCTTTACTGGTAAGTGCACAACATAAATTTGTCCGTGCGAAGATGAACGCTGTATCGCTTAGCGGAGCCAATACAGGCATTAGTCAGCGGCGACAAAGCGCCGAGCGGCGAATATCGGGACAAATGGGCTCCACGAGGACTAAGCGACGGGAGACAATGCGACCAATATTAGCGGCAAAATAAAGCCTCATACCCTTTGAAGGCCCGGTCACTTGCAGATAATGAAAGACACCTTTTTTGGTCACTGATCCAAATCATCGGAAGACGCAGCGATAAAAAATATTGTGTGCACAATATAAATTTGTCCGTGCGATGATGAACGCTGTATCGCTTAGCGTAGCCAATGCAGCCTCGTGTGCTGGATTATTTGCGAAGAGCAGAAGACATTTAGATGACTGAACCAACGCACCGAAACACGCAGCGTGGGTGGTGCCCACAGACCACCTCCACTAGACGGAGCATGCCATACGACACGAGCTCACCACGCATATGTGCGATTAAATATCGGTAGTTATTACTAGTACAACGCGTGTTTCACATCTTTTTTATGTTTTGAGATTGTCGTCGGATTGAACAGAAATATTTATTTCACGTTTGGTGCACACACAAGTCAGAAACATGGTCGCAACTGAAAGAGCGGCTGGTCGCGTAATGTCGTAATGCTATACGATTGACCATATCTGATGTGAGCGCGCGCCGCCCAACATGCTCCGTCTAGTGGAGGTAGTCTGTGGTGGTGCCACAAGATGAGCTGCGACGAGCCGGACGAAAGTTGTATGCACGACGAAAATTTGTCTACGCGAAGATGAATGCTTAGCGGGACCGATACAAGAACTAGTCAGCGGCGACAAAGCGCCGAGCGGCGAATATCACGACAAATGGGGATCCGCGAGTCACAAGAAACGAGAGCCTAATGTTCTGTACCGCTGCTATAGGCTCCGAGCATGGAAATCCTAGTCAAGAGGCGAGAACCTCACTAAAACTCTTACAAAAATTGGTAGCATAAAATGTGCATCCAATATTACCGAAATAAAGTCTTATATAGACTTTCGTGCGTCACCAGCAAAGAACAGAATATACTTTTTTTGGTAAATGAGCCGAAACACTAAATAAAAATTATGCAAGTTTACTGGTTTCGCCAATAAACTGAAGAGACATAATTAGGTACCATATTAGGTTCATGCAAATAGGGTAGATAATTTCTGATACCTACAAAGGGATTCAGGTGATGATTGAGTTCAAACCCGAAAATTCTGGTTCCACGTGCAGTGCCATAGCTGAGAAGAATATCGATTTAACATATATACTGGGTTATCAGATATCTCAGGATTCCCAGGTACCTTAAGTGAAAGCTTTCAGTCTAGGGTATTTTGAAGTTGTGGTAGACTTGGTCTTGTGACTTGGGTCGCTATGGATACATCGATCTCCTGCTGTTCAGGCCATATCGCGGCTTTAATGGCTCAGCCTGAAGACCGCGTTGCAAGTTGGAAGCCTTTGGTGTGGTCGCAGACCTGTGCTTGTGACTTAGACCGGAATAGACACATCGATATCCCGATCTCTGCGATATATCGCGGATTGAACAGATCACTTTGAGGCTTCACTCCGAGCTTTTTTTAGGTATCGTTGTAGACTTGAGCTCGTAGCTTGGACCGCCGTGGATACATCGATCTTCTCCTGATGCCCGGTATATATCGGGGCTCGAACAGCTCACCCCTGGGACTACAGCAAGCTGAAAGCCTAGGGTCTGTCGGGCTGTGGCGGATTTACCCAATGTGCATGCATAAGGCTGGTTGCATGTATTATGCACAAGGTCTCGTAATGCATACAGGTGGAGTGCTTTTATAGTTGAGGGATTTTAGAAATTCCGTGTATGATTCTAAATTCTAGAAAGTGCTTAATTACTTTTATCTGTGAAATGTTTCTTTGGTTGTCCATCATCTGCCTTCAACGTGTGCTACAATACTTTGGTTAAGTAGCTCGCAGAAATCTGTGCAACTTGGTGACGGGAAAGATAGACAGTACCAACCACGGGAAAGAAGTTCAACGTGATTGCGCGACCAGATATCCGGTCACTGGGTAAACCCTTTGAGCAATGCTTTCAGCAGAGCAACTGACAGAAATATTGGAGGAGTCTGGAATGCTAAGAAAAAAACAAAGGAAAGAAAATAAAATGGACGACGCAAGGAGAAATATTGTTATATTCCAAGCTTGAGGTCCTGGGTTCAAATCCTGGTAAGGGCAAATATTTGTGTGATGAGCACGAGTATTTGTTTCTGAGTCATGGACGTTTTCTATGTATTTAAGTATGTATTTATCTATATAATTATACCGTCGTCTGAGTACCCATTGCTTAGTTTGGGACTAGGTTGATTTGTGTAAGATTGTCCCTTATTTTTATTTTTTTTTATTTAGGGAGACGGAAAATCATTTGTCAGTACAACTTAGTGTTTTATCTACTTACGTTCCTCCACCGAAGCTATTCGTCCTAAAACCTGGATTAACTTATAAAAGTATGCGTTAGATGTCTCTCCAGCGCATTTAAATCGCAAAACGACAACCGTTAGCCCTGCTAAACACGCCGGGAAGTTTGCCCGCGCCGCCGACGTTGCTAAATGAATTCCGGCGAACAGTGCAAGTTAGATTAGAAGGGAAAACTCCAGAACGAATTAAAAGTGGCTGCCCGCGCATAATGCCCGCAGTTGTTTATCCTTCTTTCATTAATTTCTGCTTCGTATTTTATAATTTTTACAAGCTTTCCTTAACCTTTTAGTTGGGGTTTGTTTGGGTTTGCGTCTGGTTAAAACGATTGTCGACATAGTTTAGTAGTCGTACCAGTGGCTAATATACGGCTACAAACAACCTAAGCTATACTGAGAAAGAAGTAAGCAAATGTGAGGATTTCTGAAAATATATTCCATAAAGCACAGACCGGCTGTACAAGCTCCCTCTTGAAATATATGGTAAGGTACAAGAAAACCAGATATGTTCTCCCGAAATCTGACATGCTGATGTCACGTTAATATTGCCAATAATTAAGAACTCCCATAATTTAAGGAAATGTATCGCCCTTCCGTTAGTTTATTTCATAATGTACGAATATATAATAATACATAATTATAAAATAAACTACCGGTACGCCTATCACACCACAAGATTATCACACCACAAGATTTTCACATCAAATACACCTTGATTGATTAGAAAGCCACATTGCGTTTAATATACATTGTCTTAATGAACCGTCTTTAATTCGAAAATTCTCTGTTACTCTCTACTCTATGCTGAAATACAATAGGAAACGTCAGGTAATATGTTAGACGGAATAGCCCCGACGCAGTGTTGTATTTGTAAATACAGTTGAGCAAACACAACCGTCAGTAATGGACGCATACGATCAGTAACGGACTCCCTCACCGCTACTAAATTATAGTCCGCATAACATCTCCAGGAAACTACGAGATCCTACATTGCATGTGTGTGATCTATGTCCAAATATAATCGTGTTATTTCTTGTGTGTTATCCACGAAATATTTTTGGAGGCTTCATACTTTTAACTGACTTCACAAAAGGAGGAGGATCTCAAGTTGAGTGTATTATTAAAAGATTGTTACCTCAGTCATAAATGAACGGTTTTGAATGATATTTTTTAATTGTTTACCTTATACTTCCAGATTTACACACAAAGGAAAATCTGAAATATTCAATGTTTTAAGTGGATTTTATTATTATAACAGATTATACCAAGAAAATATTGCAATACCACGAAACGCTGAAAAAGGTTACGAAACGTCAAGACGTAAAAATATAATAATATACGCGTTTCGATTGGCCAGTAAATAAGAAAGCCTCAGATCACAACATATTTGTTGCCCTTACTGGCCTCGGTACCTGTCAGTGGCGTGGCGTCCATAGAACTGGATTCCCATCGGCTTGCCTATTATTAGGCAGAACAGTACTTAATTCTAGTGCTCTTAAAGAAAATTGAAACCAAAGCCGCTCCGGCTTGCCCAAGGATTTCTTCAACGCCATCCCACTGGTACCTATTTAATGTATCTACTATTAAAGTAATCATTACCGAAAATTACAGAAATAAATGCAAAATACACAAGCTGTAAAATAAATCAGGAATAAAGCCCATCATCACCTTTCAGATTGGCGCCCCGAGAACAAGCGAGCATCACGCTAATTTTTGTCACAAACTGGCAGGATATAGAATGAACTTCCTCCTGAGGTTTTTCCAAAGCGCTGTTTATTCTCTTCTTGAAGCTTATAAGCTTCAAGAAGAGAATAAACAGGGCTCTCAAAGATCGGTAACATATAGGTAACATCTCGTGTGGCACATATTAATGGACGGCGCGACGATGACTTTTTTTATTATAGGTAGGTAAGCATTTGACTTCGATCTCACGTGTTGGTAAGTTAAGATAAAGTCGATGATGGAGCATACTTCCGACGACCGGTTTAGCCTTGGTTAGTGACTCTGCCTACGAAGCTGACGGTCCTGGGTTCAGATCCCGGTAAGAGCAAATATTATTTGTGTGATGATATTTGTTTCTGTTTATTTCTATGTATTTTAATATTTGTATTTATTAAATATATCGTCTTCTAGTATCCATAACATAAGCCTTAATGAGCTTACTATGGAACTAGTTCGATTGGTGTAATTTTTATTAATTACCTACTAGGTTTTTCCAACCCGGGTTATCAAAATACCTGGGTTATACCCGACTCTTAATAAAGTCGGTTTCCCGGGTTTTCGGATACCCGGGTTGCATTCCCTAGTGCTGTCTAGTATAGTTATATGCGGAATTTCCGCAGATGCGGACGCAGATGAATATCCACAGCCCCGGTCCGAATATCACTCGAAATATATTCGTCGCAAGCTGAGTGGCCGGTGCCTCATCCATATTTACTCGCAGGTATCAAAAGTGAATTAATTCCCCACATTTGCATGCAAGATGGACTTAAAAACATGCTTTTAGGCGCCGCCTGAAACTTTTGGGTAATTAGCAGGTTTCATGAAAGGAAATTATTTTAGCAAGCGGATCTCTCTCTAGATATTATTTTTAACCGACTTCACAAAAAGGTGTTTTAGTTGTTTGTATTTTTTTATGTTTGTTACCTCAGAACTCCGTCGTTTATGAAGCATTTTGAATAAATTATGTTTTTAAATTGAAGTGCTTATTTCCAGATTAGTCCCATTTTCTCAATTTTTTTTTGTTTATGGGATTCATGAGGAATTGAGGAAACTGGGATCTGTACAACCCCTCCTAATTTCCCTCTTCCTAATTCGTCCATTTCTAAAATCATCCACTTCCTAATTCGTCCACTCCTACACGGTCCTTTGCCTAAATTGTCTCTTATTATGTTCCGTATTCGTCCACTTACTATTTAGTCCATTCCTAAGCTGTCCACTTCCTATTCGATCCATTCACGTATGTATACTTAATTATACACGCATACACAAAACAGAATAAGTAATAGTACAACTTACAGAAGTCTCTCTCTAACAAAACTGTCGTTCGGGTTTGATCACCGGACGGAACGCACCGGATCCAACCGTCTCTCTAAAATCGCAAATCGCGTGTTGACGCGTGCTCTTTCTGGTCGCTGGCTAAGGCCCCCTCGCGGGCAAAGTATAAAGACAACCAAGTAGTACGACTTCGGCCGTTTAGGAGCGCGCGACACGTATTCACACAGACGCACGATGCGCGTCTGTGTGAGTGAACGCCATACTGTCGCACGCTCAAATCCTTGCCTGTGGTGCGTCCGTACACGGCGCGCACACAATGCGCGCTCCCGATGTAACTTTTGTAAGAAGAAAAACTACCGTATACCGTGTCGCGGGGTCTCAGAGCCGCACGGCGAAATCGCTTTGCGAAATTGGCTTGCGAAAACCAAAGACATCAAGGCCCGTTCTCACTTTATTATAAGCGATAACAATGGCTTTGAACTAGAAGAGCAAACATCGACGCAAATCGGAGTCGGGCTGAAATCGGCATTCCCTGAAAGTTCGGCAATAAACTGCGGTAACGAGTGAGTTCTGAACCGGGAATCGAACCCGGCTAGTGTTGGAATTAATTGAGAGCCGACACAGGGCGAGCGCCGCAGTACAGACAGTTATTTTAACGGGTCACTAGTAGAGTGACTAGGTCGCAAAATGACCACATCGCTTATAGTCAACATCTCATAATGTCCGAGTCACAAAATGACCACATCGCTCCTAGTCAACATCTCAAAATGTCAGAATCGTAAATTGCTTGCATCTCGTCTAGTCCGTATCTCACAATGTCGAAGTTGCAAAATGACCACACGGCCCCAGGACAACATCTCAAAAGGTGTAAAATATCAGAATAGCTACGTTGTCGAAAGTCGGGACAGTTACGTATAAAAAACAATATTAAATATGTTGGATATAATTAAATATCAGGGGTTTCACACAAATTGACGTATTCACAAAATAAGTTGTATAGATTTGTATATTAGTAGTGTTGCCGGGCAGCGTTCGCGAACACTAGGAGAGACCGGGTTTGGTTGTCTCGCGGGTTGGTTGTCACAGCGGCCATAAAATAATACTAAACGCAGGAATAAGTGCATCCACTGGTGAAGTACGGAAGGATGTACAGCTCTTGCGATCTTTTAGCACCGATCGATGTATTTAATGTTTCGTTTAGTATTATTTTATGGCCGCTGTGACAACCAACCCGCGAGACAACCATACCCGGTCTCCCCTACTCATGATTAAGGGAATGCCGAATGCTTCCGAAACATGTCGAGTGGATGTCTCGTCTTTTGTATAACGTGAGTGATACGTTCGGTGGTTTTCTTAGTAAAATTAAATATGCTATTGGAATCTCTCGGAATAAAAAAAAACAATAATTTTATTTTACTAGTCAATGTAAAATGCATGTATAATGTAATTAATTTTAAAATGTTTAAATTTGAATGCTGAATGTGTATATCCATTGCAATAAATGGCTTTATTAAATAAATAAAATAAATAAATAAAATAAATAAAATGTGTATTTATTTAGGTATAAACCCATTGATACAAATTATATCACAATTACAATTACAACAATTAACAATTAATTAAACAATTATTAAAATTACAACAAATTAAATTATCAATTACAATAAAAATTAATTAAATTACATTACATTTACAATTACAATTACAATTACAATTAATTTCATTAATAAATAATTAAGGCCAATAATTTGGAATGTCTACTAACACTAAGACTACCACTTCATGACCGACACCTCACTCTTGAAGTAACACGTGGAACACGCCGTAATTATGTAGTTAGGCGATTCGCTCACCCTTCTGACAAATGACCAATGTCTCTTGCGTATTATGGCAAAAAAGTCATCAACTCTGTTCAAAGCGAACATGCCAGACGCACTACACCGCCACGGTAGCCTTAGCATTATTATTTAATTATTATAATAGTTCTATTTAATTAGTTGATAAGTATTTACTGAATTTAATTATTTCTTATTATTATTGGAATCTCTAATGTCCAGTCTTCTGGACGTGTCTCTACTGCGGCTCGCACCCTGTAGCAGCGTCCGGTGGCGACCGGTGGCACCCGGCGCGTTGTTTGCGATCCGCCGTAACCAATTAAACCCAGAGCCAATTTATCGGATAGTTCGCGTTACCGCTACAAGTCGGCCGACGCCCGCGCAAACTGCCGCCAATCTAATCCACAACTTTGTCGCCGATGTCGTAACTTATATCAGTACTTCCAGTGAGTCAGCCAAAATAGGCCAAAAACGACACTTTTCAAGAGAGTCAAAAAACGATATTTCGAAGATTGGAACTTGAATTTATTAAACATACTTTCATACGAATCTTGATGTTAGGCTTTAGTTTAATAAATATTGGACTAATATGTCGTTTCTATCGTTTTATGAAGTGTCAAAATGCTCGAATATCAATCAGTTTCAAAATACTTTCAAATACTGATTTGTGAAATCACTGCTAAACGTGGTCAAATGGTTGCCTTATTTTTAGTTTGCCATTTTAAAATCGTTGATGGCACGAAAATGAGTGCAGTTGGATTTAGTCGAGCAATTTTGGAAACATACTTGATGGTCAGTGTTAATTAATTTATTTGGATTACTGGAAAATACCCTATTTATCTCGTGAACTTGGAGACGAGGCAGCCCCAGACGGACACAAAACTGGATCTTTTCGAGATTTTGACATCTGTTAGGTGGAAAATTGTCCAATAAGCGAAATAACTACTAATCTGGGACTTAACATACTAAATAAAAACGTGGGGCGCATTGTATTTGCATCTATCTATATCTCTACATATTATGAAACAATATATCCGCCCGCATCTGTTTGTCTGTCCGTATAAACATGAAAACTGCTAAAAAGGCTAATAAAAAAAAACTCGTGAGCTAATAACAGTTCGGAATCGCATGTCATGCTGCTGTGGGTCCGTCAAAGTAGAACCGGCCGACATAATTTGGTTCTTGCTAAGTCACGTGTCAAATTATATTAGGTACGAACTTGACGACGTAGATGTGAATTCTACAGCTTTGAGGCGTCGAAATAATCGTCATGGTGCCGGTGAAGTTGGCTGAAAGGACGGCTAGCTCGATTTACACTGCCACTCCACTCAGCCCCCTCAGTCGACCCTTGATGGCCGACGAACGGTCCATCAACTGTTTCCTTTCATCGACATTATTATACTTTTCTTGAAACCATCTTGGATTGGCATAAAAGAAAACTAACCTAATGTTAACTTTGTCACAGAATAAGTAATTAGTACCACGTACATAAATCTGACGCTCGGGTCCGACCACCGGACGGAATGCACTGAATGCAACCATCTCTTTCTATCGCAAAACGCGTGATCTATCTGGTTGCTGGCTAAGTAACTCCGGAGTTGTCCAACATTTAGTACTTATAAGATAAACTTAAAATATGCACAAATGCACTTCGTAAAGCTTAAAGTCGATCCAGCGCCATACGACAAAGCCTTTAAGTTACAGTCACGTTAAACGTTACACGGTGTTCAGTAGCTCAAACATCCGTTAATTCTTATTATATCGAGCATCACAAAGCCAACGAATCAACCAACATGCAAAACCGACCTTGCTCCTTAGAGCACAAAGTTCACTTTCGAATGGGATAACAAAGGCGGATACTATAAAGTCACCGTTGAAATAGAAACAAACGTCCAACCCGCGCGAGCGGAATTTTTCCGCAAACACAAACAACGTATTTTCCGCGCTTGCGAGTATTTTTCCGCACCCGCCCGCGGTCGTTGGCGCGGAAAATGTTATTTACGCTGACAAAGAGTGCCGAAACGCTATCTGTCGATGGAATTGTTGCTATGCGAGAGTCTGGCACGGTCGCTATTCAAACTCAATGTGCCTCGTAGATTGAGAGCTACTTCGTTCGTGAATTTGGGTCATTATTCGAGCGTTTCAACCGCCTCACTTTCGTGGACACGTTTTTGACGAAATCCCTGCTGATTTTTGTGGCATTTCGAACTATTTGGTAGAGACCCCGGACTTCTGACAAATAGTCAGATATCCCATCAAAAGCTACACGAATTTCGGCGAAAAGGTGTCCACGAAAGTGACGCGGAACAAACGCTCGAATAATCACCCATTTTCACTTCTTTAACCCTTAAATGCATGGTGTACGATGCAGCGTAAATAAACAAAAAATAATTCATTTTGAAAACTAGAAATATTTATTTAGTTCTTAAGATTAATTCTGCATGGACAATTAACGTATTTTCATATTTATAACACATTTTTGGCAAAATTGTATTGAAAAAAAAAGTTATTAGAGTTTTGAAGCAAAATGGCGGCAATTTTAAAAAAGTTATATTATATTTAAGGTTTTCGTTGAGTGTGTTTAACGGTTTTTAACAAAATAAGTAATTATTTTTTAATATAATGTTGTAGCACATAATCATAACGATTAAAAGTTAGCTAAATTTAATAAAGTTCTCAGTCTTTAAGAAAACAATATTTGATCAGTAGGATCTAGCCTACATTTGATTATTAGTGCAAAAATAACCCAAAAAATTGCTACAGATTTTTTTAAATATTTTTCTAGTGTTTATTACGTCATTAGGTATCCACATATTTTTTTTAGTAACAATAAAAAAAAAATACATTTAAGGGTTAAGACCTAGAGTGCAGGCGCGGTATAATAGCAGTAATTTTTCTTCTAACAAAAGGTACATCGCGCGCTTGAATGTGTGCGCGCCGTGTACGAACGCACTACAAGCAAAGTTTTAAGAACGCGTGAGAATGCTCCAGTATAGCACTCACACAGATGTGCTATCGCTAGGGAATGCAAACCGGTTAACCGAAAAACCGGTTAACCGTCTGTATTGGGCGACGGTTGAAACCGGCTATCGAGACCAGAAACCGGTTTTTAACCGAAATGTAAAAAACTATAGTAAATTGACTAAAATCCTGTAATTTTACCTTATTCCTTTCCGATTATTCATTTGTTTTACTCTGCGAGTTCATAAACCTTAAAAAATCAATCACATTGGTACTTTTACTATGTTCCTTTAAGTTTTTCTAGAGATTGAAGCGATTTGGACACTAATAAAAGTACTTGTATTAATTAACCAACTCTCATCATCTCACTTTCTCTCTTTTGTTTTTTCTTCTTGCCTGTAGCTTTTTTTATTAGTAAGTGGAGTTTTCTATAGTCAACAGTCAAGGTAGCCGTTTCAATCAATTATAGTTAACAGTCTACATCTTTTCCGTGACATTTGACACTTCGGAGACCACATGCTACACTAGCGCCTCTAGCGGCGAAATTTATTCGCGTTAACCCTCATTGAGTGATGTCATCCTTGGCTTTAGCGCTCTGAGTGACACGAAAGATCGCCGAAAATCGGCCTCACTTGTGCAATGTGGCAAGGCGCTTCGAGTCCTTCAACATCTTTTTGTGCCCGTTGAATAGTCCCCGAAACTCCCTGAAACTATAAAACTCACAAGTCTTTCTCAAGCACATCACTGTACCACTCAACCTGCAATTTCGTAAAAACCGTCGTTGTAATTCACAATTTTACGATGCGCCATTAAAACGGAGTTTTTAAGATTTAACAGCACTTTTACGTCTAATTAAAAACTCATCTTGTGGGCCGTTCGTCGTCATTTTGTCCCGTCGGTAAAAGTATAACGATGACTGAATTATTTTCCCATCTGATGGAGTAGGGCGGCATTCCTTAATGATATAATGGTGACTATTATGATTTCGACGGGCTGTAGTGTTTTTTTGCCGAGAGAAAAAGGTGAATTTGAGTAAAGTTATGAGTCGGATACAGTGTCGTTCTCTCTCTCATCTCCCCTTCTCTCCTCTTTCTCTCTCACACACACTCTGGTCCTAGCCATGATGGATGGATAGATTGTCGTTCTCTCTCTCCTCTCTCTCTCTCACTCTCTATCATCCCTCATGGTTCGCTCGGCGTTCAGTTTGTATATTCGTATGTTTATTTTGTTCGACGATAACTCGAGTAACAGTCCTGAAGTTTGACAGAAGGGTTATAATCTCTCTCTCTCTCTCTCACACACACGCGTCGAGAAAAATGAATCAAACTATGAAATAAAACACATTTCTACCAAATTGTTGTTAAAGGTTCCCGTAAAAAAAGTTTGCTCACCGCTGGGTTAGAGCATTGCCGTTAATGGGATTAGATAGATAGATCATTTTATGTCATGGGAAAATAATAGTACAGCTGTTGTAATAATACTCCTCACTTGTTAAATAATGGTTTATTCAGTTTCACTTCACAATCACTGTTATCTCACTCGGTACTATCAACATCAATGCCGGTCACCGACTATTTTCCATTTTGCTCGTGTTCTTATACCCTCATTCTTATAAAGACATTACTATCACTACTTTTAAAGTGAATAATGTACTTGATTAATTTAAATCTTTCAAAAAAGTTATCGAGTCTTAAACTGTATAAACCTTTATATAAGTATTAAGCTCTCTTTATTTTTCACAACTGTACCACCGTATAACATGGAGGCATGGCTTTTTTCTAGCAAAACTCTAAGATTCTATTCAGCTTAGACATCCATCAATTAATAACAGTAAACATATCTATTGAAACGAAGGTTTTACTAAACCTTATTATCTTCAGCACTTACGTCATTTCTCTACTCATAAGATATTAAATTACATTTGTTTTAAGACCACAAACGTCGTAAGCGACAGTGGTATTACAGTTGACTTCAGATAGGCCGTTGACAAGCTAGTATACAGATTATCCTTCAACGTATCGGCATGCCACATGACTCATCGTGGTGTTAATTAGTTTACGTATTAATCGGGATATGAATCGGGTAATATCTCAGCTTAAGATTGGATTAAATTACAAATAGCACAACCATTAAATAAGGGTTTATTCAGTTTTTTATGGCGCTCAAACAAGAAGTATACAAGCTTTTAGGGTTCCGTACCCAAAGAGTACCAACGGAACTCTATTAGTAAGCCTCCGCTTTCTGTCCGTGAGTCACAGGACTCTATCTTTGGAACATTCTACGCAGTCTAACAGTTGCTTTCAAATTTATAATTAAGTAAAAGTTTGGATTTATTTTTATTTTATTTATAAGGTTGCCAACAGACACAACACGAAAATGATAATACATGAAGCGAATTCGTGAGTGTTTGTCCACTTATAGACAAACACAGCATGCATTTTTTTAAGCCAACTATACAAATAGAAAGATACTGTGATTTAGTGCGTAGAGAAGCGTGAGAGAATCTTATTTAGTGCGTCTTGTTATATATATTACACTGAGGTATAAAACTAACAAAATCTATGTAACTAATGTGTAAAGTCTGAGAAATTACATTCCTGGAGGAAGTTTTTAAATTTGTACATAACAGTGTCATCGACAAAAGGCCCTAGTAGCCTTGGATTTGGAAATTAAGGTTTTTAAGATGATTTCTTTGTGCAGTCAGTACGAATCCAGACCATTTCCGTGGCAAGAACCTTATAGTATATTTTCCGCAGTAAAGCAGTCACATGCGAGTTATTTACGGCACTGCTGGGACGTCGCGAGCCGACAGCACAACACGAGTGCAGTGTGCGATCTCTGAGGGAACATCGGAAACATCTCCGTGATATTGTTCTCTCGGACGAGGGATGATTTTTTAAGCGACTTGAGAAAAAGGAGGAAGTTTTCTAGCCACTTATGGCCCGACCAGAAATAATGTGATCAAATTTGGCCTATATTTGACTGCCCCCTCCCCCTTGGTGATATTTGGTGATTGTAATGTAACGCTACCCCCCTCCCCCCATCTAATATCACGTATAATTTTTTGAGATTTATCACTACATAGTATAAAACAAAGTCGCTTTCTCTGTCCCTATGCCCCTATGTATGCTTAAATCTTTAAAACTACGCAACGGATTTTGATGCGGTTGTTTTTAATACGAGTAGATAGAGTGATTGAAGAGGAAGGTTTATATGTATAATACATGCATAATATAATATAAAAACACCATGCGAAGCCGGGGCGGGTCGCTACTTATTAATATTTTAAAGTTGATAAATGATATTTGGGTAAAAACGCTTAGAAAATATTGTTGATTAATTTCGTTGTTTTTGTTTTTCCCGTTGTGCAAATAAAATTACACGTGATGTCTTCTCGGACCCCCCTCCCCCATCGTGATAATTCGTGATACTTTTCTGACAAAGACGATCCCTTACTTGCTTTTGGTAGCTGTAGCTACCTGTTTCTAACTTCCTTATGGCAATTGTAATAGAGTTGAACGGAAAATTCAAAACAAGTGAGGGGCTAGTCAGTTGTGTTTGTTTAATGCTTTTTACTACAGAACTCCGTATTCTTAATTCATCATCATCATTTCAGCCATAGGACGTCCACTGCTGGACACAGGCCTCCTCAATAGACTTCCACATAGGCTGTATAGAAGCGACCCGCATCCAGCGAGTCCAAGCAATCTTAAACAGGTCATCCGACCACCTTGCGGGTGGCCGTCCCTGCCAGTACATGATCTCCACTTGAGAACCTTTCTGTCCCAATGGCCATCGGCCATCGGCTGTCTTCTTAATTAAAAAGTTATAACTAGGTATAAATTGGTCCCATCTTTTTTTCAAAATTAAGTCTGATGATTAATATATGATCCCTGAGAGAACTCCTCAAAATAATAATACTTATTGACATGACGTCGCCCCTGTTTTCCATCGGATGACCAGCTCTGACTCTACATGGAAATGAGACTTGTACATCAGTAAAACCAGTCTCCCCATCATACCGTGAGATAACTATCTACGGCCACAGAAATATAAAGACAGATAAGTAATAGGTACTTACATATATAGATAATAGTACATTACACAACTAGGGTGATAAAACAAAAAAAGGCTGAGATCGCGGATGTTTGCGGCCCGCGCTGCAAGCGAGGGACGTAATTATGCGATCGAGGACTTTCTTTATTATCTCCCGTGTTGTGTACATCATTTTATGTCTACACTTGGTCAGAAAGCGGCTTTTTCCGTACGCGTAGCGTGCGGAAAAAGCCACTTTATGGCCAGGTGGGCATAAAAACTTTATTTATCCTCAAACGTACACATGACATGAAAGCACACATAAATGTTGAGAAATTCTAGACAGAGTATTCTAGAAATCACACTTTAAGCTTCCAATAAGCTAGAATAAACAGAAAAGAAATTAGATTGGCATAAAAATGAGAAATAAATAATCTAATCTAATCTAATCATTGACACTACTTCGGCCGTTTAGCAGCGCGCAATATGTTTAAGTAAGCCACAGGTCGAGACGCCGACAGTGCGATCCGTAGGTACAAACGAAGCCACTGTTAACTACCGATAGACTTTTCGCACCTCCTATTCAGAAAAAAGTGTTTTGATCCCTCATAAGAGGGATCAAAGTGATACTTTTCTGTTCAAGGACAACAGGGTAGTTTTACTTTGAACCTACTTAGAATATGCCATACCATAGACAGCTTTATTAATATATTACACACAGAGGGCGGTATAATAAGGAATGGTCACAGGTGTTAGCGGTCCGAGCCGCAGGCGAGGGCCATAAATATAATATGGAAGTGGTAAATTCGTCCCGTCCGTAAAAAATAATACACGTTTTATAAAATAATAAGAGACTATAAATTGAACAATTTAACATTTCATTTTATTAAAAATGTGTGATGCTCTTTGATTAACTATATATTTCGTTATTTTGGTAGGTAGCGTTTGTATTTAAATTTTCCTCATAGTCGGTGTGAAAAGCAGTATGTGTCACAAGGTAGCAAAATTATTTTCACCTCGGGCGTTAACACTTGAATCCCTCACTACGCTCCGGATTCTACTTTAAAATCCCTCGCTACGCTCGGGATTCAACTGTAGAATCCTTCGCTTCGTTCAGGATTCAATGTACGCCCTCGCCGTAAATATATCATTTTGCTCCCTTGTGACACAATCTACTATTAACACGTTGCAATAAAGTTGATATTCGTTTACGAATGTACTGTTAGCGGTGTGTTCGATTGTACTGGGGCGAGCTCGCGAGATACGTCCACACTAGTGTTTTTGGTTACACATTTCGTAAAACGCTCGTAAGCGTGATGTAACTTTTGTATGAAGAAAAAATACTGTTTTTATACTGTGGTCGTCGCCCCTCGTGCTAGTTACCTATGCAACTGTAGGGCGCGCAGAACCGGGAAATTTTAGTATGGCTGTATGGGAATTGCCCGGCTCTTTCAAACTAAAATTCCCCGTCTGCACGCCCTACGCAGAGGTATGGCCACTACCCAAATACTTTAAGCGCATCTTCGTAAAAGCCACCTCCGGCGCAGACATCGTAAATAAGCCTGCACGCTTCCTGCCTGAGCGGTCCATTCCGCCGCTAAATCTTACCAGCAACATTACCGCGATTTAGGGAAAAACGCACTTAGGTTATGAAACCAAAACGTGGTTAAAGTTCCGCTTAGAATAGCAAAAATTCGTCATTTGGTCCAGGAACACGAATAAGCTCTTCGTCTAGTTACAGTAAAATCTCGTTTATTATGACTCCGCCTATATTGACTAATCAATAATGAAGTAATTTAATTACGCAGCTTAGTTTGGTTTTCATATAAAATGTTTTTCTCAAACATGCAATGAAATGTCGGCATTATGTGCCTTATGCGCAAAGTACCTCGTTTCCGGTGTGGCTCGACGCTTGGCCGGAAAGCATCACCTTGCCGGCTGCTGCGCTTAACGAAGATGCCGCCTTCTGGCTCCGTCGAACAGAAAAATAGTATACAAACCTTTAGTAAATTAAGAATTTAACGGAAATAAAAAAACTGGCCAAGAGCATGTCGGACCATGCTCAGTGTAGGGTTCCATAGCCGTAACTATAAGGTAAAAAATACGATGTAAAAAAAGTACAACAACAAAAGAGCGTATCTTCATAGCAATTACGTCCTTTTGTTGAGAAGCGCAGTTTATCGGCAATAACTCAAAAACGGTTAATCCGATCTTGTTGAAAATAATTTTCGTTGAAAGTTATCTTTGCAATTATTTTTATATTTTTCGGACACACGGTTTAGAAGATAGAGGGGGGGGGACACAATTTTCACAACTTTCGGACCGATTATTTCCAAAGGTATTCACTTAATCAAAAACATTACTTAAGAACCTTAAAATGTTTTCAAAAGAGCTGTCGAACTATGTACCACACGTTGACATTTTCTGAAAAAAAATTTTTTTAGCTTCTGTTACATGTATGGAGTGCCCCCCTAGATTTTTTTATTTTTATTATTTAACTACCAAACTTAGTTGCGGCATCTACAAGACATCTATATTCCAAATTTCATCAGTATAGGTCTTGTAGTTTTTGAGTAAAATGCCTGTGACATACGGACGGACGGACGGACGGACGGACGGACGGACATGACGAAACTATAAGGGTTCCTTTTTAGCCATTTTGGCTACGGAACCCTAAAAACACGAGTATGTGTCTATAGAAGTAACATCTGATTATAAAGCAGAATATATTTACGTCAGAACATGAGCATTCTATAAATTATAAGTAGGGTAAGGTGGGGTAAGACGAACACTGGGGCAAGACGAACACTTGTATGGAATTTTCATACTATCCGTAAAATCCCTGGGTAAAATAAACTATGTTCGTCTTACCCCACCTTACCTTACAGATATAATTATGTCTGTACATAAAATTGATTTTATAAGATTAGATTACACAAAAAGTTGTCATTCATAATGGTTACGTATTACGATGCCGAAAATTCATAATATACCTATATTTGAAATACCGATGGACAAAATACCGAAAGTACAAAAAGCCGAATTTCGATATACCGAAGCTCAAAATAACTATTTTCAAAAGACCGAAAGTTCAAAATGTCGGAATTTTATAATCCCGAAAGCTCAAAATCCCGAAAGTCAGCCAATCTTCTCTAAAGGTAATTATGATTTGATACGTTTATTATTCAGCTAAGAAACTAACCGCTTTATTTACGAAGTTTGTGAAGATTGTTACGGTTGCCCTTTAATGCGCAGTGTGTTATATAACGCGGCAGCTCGCCATTGCCGCCACTGTCGCCATCGCCGCTACCGCCGCTGCCATGTCGCCGCTCGTCCGCTCGCTGCTCGCGCTCGCCGCACTGCTTGCCGCCGCTCAAACTCAGAAAAACTGCAAGGATGTATTCAATGGTCCTGTTCTAAGTTTTATTTAATACTAAAAACAAATAAGGTATTTATTAACTTTGACGACCGTATCAGTGTTTCCTGAAAATGAGTGTAACTAACTCATTTATCGTCAATATTTATTGCACTTTTTTTTCCTGCCCCACTTAACAATCTAATATCTAAAGCTTATGTTTTCGATGCAGAATGACGAGTGACAATTGTTTTTAAATTAATGTCATAATAATTAGCTTATGAACTATTTTTTTCAATCATAATAGGTGTACAGCTCCAGGTATCAGGAAGGATAATTAACTATTTATTTCACAGGCAATACATCGTTGTACGCCCATGACTTGCCACCACAGCAGATTCCATCTCCGGGAAAAGTTGTTTTCTTCCCTAATGTAAGATAAATTTTCATATTGTATTTACTATAATATAGTATGTTTTAATTGAACTATAATCATACTTTAACATCGATAGTAAGGTATTTATTGCATTGAATAGACATTATTGTACCATTGGGCATAGCACAACCCGCCTTACTTTTTTGGCTGCAAGCCTCCACTTCACGCGAGTACGAAAGCCACAGTCCAACTAGGCGAGTCCAACCAAACTTTATAAATCCACCATTATTTCTGAATAATAAACCAATTTTTCGTGTATTAGGTCACAGAATAGAACGTAGTTATTCAATAACGTTCCAATCCACAAAACAAATTATCAACCTTCTGTCTTTAAAAACTAAGTCCATAATTGAAAAAAAATTGCATGTGGAATGGAACGTTATTGCATAACTACGTTCTAATAGTACTACGTACAGAAGTCTCCCTCTCGAACAATACTGTCGTTCAGGTTCGACTACTGGACGTAACGCACTGGAACCGACAGTACTTATCTCTCTATCGTAATACGCGTGCTCTTTCTGGTGGCTGGCCAAAGCTCCCTCGCGAGGTCCTTAAGGACGCGCGGTGAAATTGCGGAGTACCAATCCTGATTAAGTTCGAAAGTACAATCCATTCAGAGTTACAAAAACTCAAAAAAAAAAACAATATTGTAAGAAGAAAATTAATTTTTCAAAAACGCCATATATTAAAAAAATCATTTACCACTTTGTTCCGCTTGCAGGGCTGCGCTCCAGGTAAAATTGCAGGTGATTGGGTGCATGCGTGCAACAACGACCCTGACGGACTGCCGCCCTTGGTGGACGCTTCTGACTATACGTTCGCCATAATATTATGTTTAGCAGAGACGAAACCGGACCTTTCCTGCCCTAAAGGCCTTACCCTTGAAGTGAAACAGTACTGCGACTATAATAACACAGTGACCGGATAAGAATTATCCTGTCATCTTCTGACCAGCAGTAAGTCAATAAATAGATTTGAGATGAAAATTATCTTGTATCCTAATTTCCCGTCCCCTGACTCCCCGATTGCAGTGCTTTTGTTGGGCGAGAAAACGACAAAAGATGATTTCATAATTAGGGTATTCAGGTCTATGTTTAAGGTTTGATTTTACTATCGGCGTTGGTAAGTAATGTTGAGTTATAAACCCAAGGAATGCTAAGTCTCCTCATAGAAGTTTAGAAGTAGACCTTTATATATATACTGTATCTAGTTTATTATTCTGTACAAACTTGATGTCAACTTAAACGCTGCACCCTAATATTTTTGTTCGGCGGTGGCACGGAATCGTTCGTATGTGACTCACACTTGCCCGGTGTTTTTATTTGCACTCTCTTACAGCTGTATTGACACGGTGCCCAAAGGTTGTCTGGAAGAGACCGCTCTTTAGTAAGAAGACCATTTATTCTTTACCACTGTTTTTTTATACGTTTACGTTGTAATTTTATGTTACGTGCATCGTTTTTAAATATCATAAAGGTTTAGATTAGCAATAATGAGCAGTTATAATTGGCAATAATTACCATGCATATCGAATTTTCAATAGCCTCGTACAATTGGTCACGTTTACCAGTTAAGAGGCCTTAGACGTTTAAAACGCTTAAGTTATTTTTTTCTATTATTCTAACTGAATATCGATGTTTTTTCGACGTTACCGTTAACTCCAGGACAGGCGTGGTTTTAAAACATCCAATTGACATGTCGACGGTTGATATTATCAATACTTTTGCAATATCCGCTGCAGGCGCGCTGGATGCAGTTGCACGCACCAGTGCCCTATCCCACAAAACTTTACAAGTGTACAATTCGACAAATTTGTTAAATTGTAAACAAGAAAATGTACCACAATAATTACAAATATGTATTCGTTACAAGTTTATAGAATACAAATATGTCGCTTTTGTGAAAGCGTATCACAAAAAATAAAGGTATGTCACGACAGATACATAATTCTAGGATTGTTGATTTGTAAATATACAAGCAAAAAATTGTAATGTTACAACTAGAAATATGTAACACTTTATTTAGCTTTTTTGATGTTGAAGGTACTTTCACTTTATACCCAATACGCAAGAATTACATTAATTATAATTATATACCTAGTGATCTATCTACGAGCAATACCCGTAGGTATTATTACCCACAATCTACATACCAACTGACATTACAAAATTGGACTTGCAAGCTAAACTGGCCATTTTAGACCTTATTAACGAAAACAAAAACATTATTTTTGGTAAATTTAGTGATAAATTGACGCACACGGTGAAAATAAACAAATGGAAGGAGATAACGCAAAATTTAAATGATATAGGGATAATGGAGAAAGATTGGGACATTGTGTGGCAAAATTGGAAAAGGCGTAGGTAAGGTACAATGGTAAGTACCTACCTTTTTTACCGGTTTCTCAAATTTAATGTACCTATACATTTTTTTCTTTTCCAGTATTTTGTATCCCCAGGTCATAAATTAAAGTAAAATTAATTCTTCTTCACTATCACTGCTACTTGATCTAAACATTTCGTAGTAGAAAGGGTTGGAATCGCTTAATATAATAAAATATACTGCAATTACTAGTATTCATATAGTAGCAAGAGGGTGTGTGACACACGTTTAGAGAATTGTTAACTTGTAGGTACAATTCTACATATATGTTCAATTATTACTACAATTTCATGTAGCACAAAACAATTGTCAGCTATGTATGTTTTCCGGAAAAGCTATGTATCGTATGTAAAGTTTTGTGATACAATGAATTGTAGACTTGTCGATACAATTTACATATTTGTAAGAATTTTCCACTACAAATTTGTTACTTGTATATTTTGTGGTACGCACACTTGTATTATTACAAACTTGTAACTTGACACTTGTAGAATTGTAATTGTAAGTTTTGTGGGATAGGGCACTGTTGTTGCCCCAGCTCATGTGTAGTTTTAGGTATAGTTACTAACCCTAGCATTAAAATTCTTGTGCTTTGTACTAGAGTCTGTGCGGAAAGAGAATAGGCGTGGCGAAAAACGGAACTAACCTAACCAGTATGGCCACAGAACAGAAAATACGGCACATACGGTACAAAAGCATTACAGCGCCCCCCAAAATTAATTATATTCTCTTTCCGCATAGACTCTAACACATTTCTATGGATATTATGGTCCGCAATAAATCATTTGAATTTGAATAAAGTCTCTATTTAAAAAAAAAAGAATCGTCTAAGGTTTCTTAATGTGCAGTGCGCTATATAACGCGGCAGCTCGCCATTGCCGCCACTGTCGCCATCGCCGCTACCGCCGCTGCCATGTCGCCGCTCGTCCGCTCGCTGCTCGCGCTCGCCGCACTGCTCGCCGCCGCTCAAGCACAGAGCAATTGTGTTGACGTAATGAAAGATCCTGTCCTGCATTTTTAATTCTAGAAACAAACAAAAGGTACTGTTCATTGTTTTACTTTGTGTGTGTTTGTGTTTTCAGTCAAACTCACTTCGGACGATAGTTCATGCAATTTTCTTAACTGCCTCATTTGAATCGAAATTGGCTAATCTGTCTAATCATATAAAGCATACCTTCCCAACACCGTCGCGATTGAGGGGTCGCAGAAATTTTATCCAGGCCGAGATACGATGCTTGTTTCTAGCAGCTCAAACTATTTTATTATAACAATAAATGACGTAAGATTGGCAGTATTAGATGATACTAGCAGGTATCAGTAAGGATAATTTAATTTAACATTGTAATAGGTACTGTAGGCTTTGTTTTACATGCGCAATTTCGCTCGAGCGACCATATTGTGTGAGCCGACTTGGCGCCCACCGAGAGACCGCCCGGGGCGGGGGCCTCATTACACTGGACGCTGCCGTGTAGGTGTAGCTCACAGTTGGCTGATTCACAAATCCATCGTCAAACGATCCTTAATGTAAATTCGCTCCAGAACTAACAATAACAGTTTATAATCGGAGGTCATGCTGTGGTTCGTCAAAATCGAAGCGCAAGGGAATTGATTTTGACCCACACTACGAACTGTTATTAAGGCCACGGGTCATATTATAGTAAAGGCGAGATTGACGGCCAATTTGTAAATCACACTGTAGTGCTTATGGCTATTACAGTTATCGGGTGGGAACTAGAACGTAATGATGTGGCAAGCGATACGCGCTACATCTATCGATATAATTATCTATGTATGTAAGTAAACTCTTCATTGCACATAATATCACGCAGAAACAGTACAAATATCAATGGTTATGTACAAAGGCGAACTTATCCCTGAGGGATCTCTTCCACCTAGCCTTTGAGCAAATGAAAAAGAATAACTAACATCAAAGAAGATAGACAAACTAACAAATTAGCCTTAGTATTATGAAAGACCTATGAGTGATGTTTACGACACTTTGTTATATTTTTAACCTTTGGAAAGAGCTCATGCTCTTAGGATTTGACCATTATTTGCTCCACCTGGCTTCTTAATGCTTTAGAAGAAGCAGACTTCGTTAGGAACTTGGCGAAAGTTTATCGATAGTCTGATGTCCCATCACTATGCACATTTTTTCGTCTCTAAACTAGTGTATCTAAGGGGTGCGTAACGATTGCTATAACAACTTAAGATATATTTTCGGTCGATATAACAATTAATGGATATAATTTAATCGATGCCCTGATCGGCGAGCTTAGCAGTACATGTGTTGGCTGTCACATAGATAGAGTATGTTTTAATAACATAAGCTATGCTGACGACACGGTACTGCTGAGCCCGTCGGTTGGTGGTTTGCGATTGCTAATTGAAAAGTGTGAGTCATATGCCCTAATGCACAATCTTAAATATAATGTATACAAGAGCGAGTACATGATTTTCAAGGCAGAAAGCAAGTGCCCATCACACATCCCACCCATTATTTTGAATATTAAGCAAGCTGAAAAGGGTTTACTCTTTTAAATACCTCGGGCACTTGTTAACCAACGATTTTCGTGATGACTCAGATATCGAGAGGGAGCGGAGAGCCTTGGCCATCAGGGCCAATATGATAGCGTGCAGGTTCAGCCGAATGTACTACGCAAGTTAAAATAACATTATTTCGAGCGTTCTGTACATCACTGTACACCTGCAGCTTGTGGACTAGGTACACGCAAAGGCTACAGTATAACGACGCGTTTAGGGTAGTGTTGCGGCTGCCTTGCTACTGCAGTGCGTCAGGTATGTTCGCGGGCGCGGACGCGGATGGTTTCCACGCGACGCTCCGCAGAGTGCGCGACAGCCGCCCAGTCTTCTGACTGTCGTGGCTGACGGAATGGTACAGTGGTCTGATAAGGCACTGGTCCTCTCTGCATTTAAGTTTAGGATCTAAGGTAGTTATTTAAGTTAACCATAGATATAAGTTTATTTTTAAGTTTTACTAACAAAATATGGACAACATTGGTCAGAAATAAATGCATTTTTTTTCTTTTTATTTAAAAAATATTTATGTATCTACCTATCTATTGGCCTTCATATTTTGAGATAAGTTGTTGTCGGGGGACCTGTTACATGCAGTATGCAGTAGGTACTAAAACAAAAGGTCCCTAGACAACAACTTATCTCATAACATAAAAGGCCAATAGATAGATAGGTACATACATATTATTTTTTGCGTTTAAGAGTTTATTTTAGTCGGGGGCTTTTCTGTAGTGGTTTAGGCTGTGCGTTGTCTGTTCGTATGTTAATCAAGGATCTGTTTTCTATGTATGGTTCAATCAGTTTTTCTTATCTAGAACTTGTTACTATGTTTTGATAAGCTAATTTATTTCGTTATAACAAGCCGACCGCTTTTAATCTATTAGCTACACATCACGCGTGTACTAATAACATTATTTACGGTTCACAATAAAGGTTATGAAAAACACAAAACAAATTGCGATATTAGATATGAATTAATATTGTTGCGCCTATGGTATAGGCAAAATCTTCAAACGTGATTTTCCGTGCTTTAGAAGCGTTTTCAGCAGGCTTAAAAGTGATTTCAGGCCGTTTCAGAGCGGGCTATTTCACATACTAGAAGATTGAAAATTCACACTAGTTGCCGTTGTTTTCAGGCGCCTGAAATCTGTTTTCAGTCAGTTTCAGGACACCCTCTATCGGATGGCGCAATAACCTGTAACCCGTTTTCAGGCGTTTTCATGACCCCTTATGGGCCTTTGAAGTACACTTCAGTATATGGTGAAATTTCTTGAAGGAGTGAAAGAGACAACACTATTAGAGAGAGACAGCTATATTGAGATGGTTTTGACGCCTAGAGACCTTTTACATCTCTGAAAATGTAGTTATAAGTTTATTATAACGTATTAATGAAATAGAATGTAATAATGTCATACCTGTTTTTAAAAAAGAGAAACTGGTGAGTTTCTTCCGGCGCTTCTTCTCACCAGAAGGTCACTACCCGAAGCGCCAAAAGAAAAGAAATGAAATAATACATACATATTTAGACTCAGACTTGTAAAAGAGCCCTTGAGGGCCTACTTGCAAAAATAAACTATTTTATTTTTATTTTAGAAGTGTGTGAAAGAGACAACTAGAAAGGGACACCAATAGTCGGGAATATTCTAGTCGGGTCGACCATCGAACCATCTAGATCAGCGGTCGGCAACCTGCGGCCCGCGGGCCGCATTCGGCCCTTGAACCGGTCACTTGTGGCCGTATATTCCGGTCTGTATTGCCGTCGCTTTATTCCGAATAGTATAAAATCACAAATGGTTAACAAAATGCGGCCCGCGTCAATTCCTTAGCTACTATATGGCCCTTGGCTGCTAAGCGGTTGCCGACCGCTGATCTAGATTGTCTAGAACACTCGCCATGAGTCGCGTACAGGTTTCTTGGAATTGGACCGAACATTCGAGATAGGATTTCTCTGGAATGTTCTAGAGCAAAGGTCTCCGGATATATAAGCCGCGCGGCGTGGCCTAGTAGAGGTGGACCGGGATTAGGTGACCTGGTTCGACCCTAGGCACCCCCGGCACCTACCCAGTCCGACCAAATTCAGGGTGGTTCGACCCCAGGGAACGCCACGGCTGACCACCCGGTCCGACAATCGCTACGCCCATGTATGGGTTGCGAGTTTGTCAGATCCTAAAAAAAAAAACATAGTAGCCAATTTGAACTAAACAGCGATACAGTGCAAGTCTCGAAGCGAACTTAAGTGAAAAGTGAATAAGTGCATTATAGTGAAGTGATTTAGTACAGTGATTTATTAAGTAAGTAAGACTTGTTAATTAGTAATATTATAATAAAGTTTGCATTTTTAATTAGTGGTTAATTAGTGTATTTTCTATCACGTTACCTACCCCACGGACGTAACAATATAAAATATCAGTCATAATTTTATGTTCATTGCTTATCATAGGTACGATATCTAATTATTAATAGCGTCGAGAAATTGGTTATGGTTGTCCCTTCATGCGCAGTGCGCTATATAACGCGGCGCCTCGCCATTGCCGCCACTGTCGCCATCGCCGCTACCGCCGCTGCCATGTCGCCGCTCGTCCGCTCGCTGCTCGCGCTCGCCGCACTGCTCGCCGCCGCTCAAGCTTACGGCGAATACGGCAATTGTACTCGTGTATATAAAGGTACTGTTCTTGTTTATCGTAGAAATAAATAAAAGAATCGTATTATTTAAATTTGTCGCCAATATGTGTTTTCAGTCATTTTTATAAGCAATATTTAATACACTTTTTTCTGTCCCACTTGAGTTTTGTCAATTTCTGGCCCCTATTTCACCACACTGACAATTGTCAGTGATATATGTCGGTTTACAATTCAACAATTGTCGACAATTGTCAGTGACAGGTGAAAAGTCGACATATTCCCAAATTTATTTGTATGGAAAATGTCAGCGTTGACAATTATCCGTTTCACAAACTTTTTATTGTATGGCAAAATTCGTAATTGTCTTCAATAGGGATTATGACTGGGTTAAAAATATGTAATTCTATTTAGTCCGTCAGTTAGATTATGGAAAAATATGGGACACGTATTTTTTGGTTTATCAAAATATTAAAAATCGACAAAGTTATAGATCATCAAACTTCTGGAGTGGGGGCTTGTGACGTCACTCTTGAGTACAATTTGTACTCAAGAGTGACGTCACTCGAAACTTCTAAGCACTCTATCCTCGTCAGTTTTTGTTTGTCAAACAAAACAAAAAATACGTGTACAATATTTTTTCATAATGTAACAGACGGACTAAACAGTTTTTTTTAGTCATCTAGCCTATGGGCGATGGTGATAATGATATTGGTGAAAATGCTTACATAGGAAAATATACATTCCAAATATTTTTTCTTTTAATATTACGATTTTACATTCAATGAAAAATTTCATATCGTTAAAGTAGCGAAGTATAATTATTTGATAAATATAATCTATGAACTTCTAGATTCACACAATAGAGCACAAAATAGAGCTTTGACATCTTGTTAACAAATACATGCATAAACGAATACCGATACCTAAATGTACAAACTAACCCTTTCCCACAAACTCCATTTCTAATAATTTATCATCATCAGCCTATATATATATAATTACGTTCCGCTGCTGGGCACAGGCCTACTCCCATTGATGAGAGTGAATGGGCTGTAGTACCCAAGCTGGCCCAGTGCGGGTACTTCACATACGCCTTTGAATTTCTTTATACAACGTGTTGCCTGTACTGGGAACAAATAATTAAAACTAAGGTTGTACCTACTCCTCAGACTGAACAACATTTCTACAACGACATTTAAAAATAACTTATGTTTTGGTTTTTAGTACACTTTAAATGTTACCTATATAATGTATACCGGGTAGGGGTCGGGTTGCATAAAGTTTAAGGTCATATATTTGATACGCATACGAGGATTCGTCATACTCATCATTACGCATAACTGTAAATAGTCATACATTTATGCGCATAACGATTTTAATCATAATAATAATAATATAATAATAATAAATATTAGGGGACAATCTTACACAAATCGAACTAGCCCCATAGTAAGCTCAATAAGGCTTGTGTTATGGATACTAGACGACGATATATTTAATAGATACATACATACAAATACTTAAATACATAGAAAACATCCATGACTCAGGAACAAATATTCGTGCTCATCACACAAATAAATGCCCTTACCGGGATTCGAACCCAGGACCTCTTGCTTCATAGGCAGGGTCACTACCAACTAAGCTAAAGCGGTCGTCATAATGTTTATGGACATACTGTGTAATGGGCATATAGTTGATATGCATACATTTATTCAAGCATACTTTATAATGGGCATACATGGATTGCTCATACAACACTTTAACCATACTAAGTAAATGCATAAAATGCTAAACGCATAAATAGGTTGCTCATACGACACTTTAACCATACTAAGTAAAAGCATAAATTGCTAAACGCATAAGCCTAATTTTAAAAGTTTTTTTAAAAGTTCTCTTTTATGTTGCGTCACAGTTCTAACCTAATATACTTTTCTGGCAGCGATGCGGTTCTGTGTGAGGTCACAGTTCTAACCTAACCTAACCTACTTTTCTGGCAGCGATTTGGTCCTGGGTGAGGTCACAGTTCTAACCTAACCTAACCTACTTTTCTGGCAGCGATTTGGTTTTGTATGAGGTCACAGTTCTAACCTAACCTAACCTACTTTTCTGGCAGCGATTCGGTTATGTGTGAGATAACAGTTCTAACCTAACCTATTCTACTTTTCTGGCAGAGATTCGGTTATGTGTGAGATAACAGTTCTAACCTAACCTATTCTACTTTTCTGGCAGCGATTCGGTTATGTGTGAGATAACAGTTCTAACCTAACCTACTTTTCTGGCAGCGATTCGGTTATGTGTGAGATAACAGTTCTAACCTAACCTAACCTACTTTTCTGGCAGCGATTTGGTTCTGTGTGAGGTCACTAATATTGTGTAATGAGTAGAAATTAAAAATACTTCAATAATATAAATCGTTTCTTTTTTGAAGAACCATCGCAAGTCCATTATCAAAATTTATGCAATACGATTGTTATAATCATCAATATTATGGCTTGATAAATGTATGAAATTTACAATTATTACTGAAACCACTTATAATCATCAATGTTATGGCTTAATAAATGTATGAAATTTACTATTATTGCAAAAACGACTTATAATCATCAATATTATGACTAAATAAATGTATGACAATTTACATTATGGTTAAACCAATTATGACTCCGTATAATTATGACACGGAACAATTATGCCATAGGACAATTTATGCCAAAAAAGAAATATGAGCATCAACTTTATGCTTAAACTGTTATGACAATTAATAATATGACAATAGTTGTTATGCAACCAGACGGCCCCCCATGTATACCTTTTCATCGGTGGGGTGAGCGTCTATAGATTTTCAAAAATGTAAAAAAAAACTGTTGCATGGACATACTCGAGCGCGTCGGGATCCTCTCTGATGGCATAACAACTATTGTCATATTTTCGTTTGTCATAACTCATTTCGCATTATGTTCGTACTCATATGTAGTATTTGTCATTAATGATTATTTGCATAACAGATTGTTTGTCATAATTGCGTTTGCTCATAATTTTGATGGGCATAAACAGAATTCGCATAATATTTTAAGTAATATTGTTGCATATAATTCAACTCATTTCGCATAATGTTCTTACTCATATGTAGTATTTGTCATTAATGACTATTTGCATAACAGATTGTTTGTCATAATTGCGTTTGCTCATAATTTTGATGAGAATGAACAGAATGCGCATAATATTTTAGGTAATCCATCATTTTACAGAAAATCATTTCACCGATTATCGTTTCCTATAACACTATTCGCAGAATTTTATTATCACATAAGAATCATTCATC
Organism: Eudemis profundana; assembly: GCA_947034925.1. Lineage (NCBI taxonomy): Eukaryota > Metazoa > Arthropoda > Insecta > Lepidoptera > Tortricidae > Eudemis > Eudemis profundana. Next base: position 1,027,414 of record OX344799.1, read on the forward strand.
GAACTCTGTTAAATCGCTCATACATTTGCTCGAATTACCTTTTACGGAAGAATCGATTTATCGAATTTTACTTCATTATTTTATTTGTTGATCGACATAGTAGTTCATCGAACCGCTTTTACTATAATTTTGGTCTAACTTAAGTTTCAGTACCCAAAAGTCTTATTACATAGAAAATCGTTTCACCTGTGTTACTATATTTGATAATACGTTTCAATAACAGTACATTTTAACGCCCTATTTGAAACGAACTGCTACCAGAAAAGTAGGTTAGGTTAGGTTTGAACTGCGACCCCAAACAAACCGAAATGCTGCCAAAAAGGTAGGTTAGGTTAGGTTAGGTTCTTATAGTAGGTTTAGGTCGACCCGGGTCAGTAGGTTAGGTTGGTTCATTAAAAAAAGGGGCCGTTTGGGGAAATAACTTCAATCAAAAACATACAGGGCCTGAGCGACAAAGGGGGGACGGGGGGGCGGAGCCCCCCACAAGGGGGGCTCGGGGGGCGAAGCCCCCCGCATTAAGAAAAACTCAAACCATAAGTTCAATTAGGTTAGGTTAGGTTAGGGTTCGAACTGCGTCCCCCAACAAAAACGAACTGCTGGCAGAAAAAGTAGGTTAGGTTAAGTTAGGTTTAGGTTAGGTTTGAACTGCATCCCCTATCAAAAACAAACTGCTGGCAGAAAAAGTAGGTTAGGTGAAGTTAGGTTTAGGTTAGGTTTGAACTGCATCCCCTATCAAAAACAAACTGCTGGCAGAAAAAGTAGGTTAGGTTAAGTTAGGTTTGTTTTCCCGAGGATCCGGGGAGTGTGGGAGAGGGGCCTCGGGGGCCTACGGGCAGGGGGGGGGAGGACATGGATCTGGAACCCACGGAAAAGGGCAAGCACTCGGCCGTCGGCAATGGGTTGGAATCGTCCTGTGTAGATTTTTCCAACCCATCGCTACTTCTCGGCCAGCGAGGGTGGGTGGTTGAGTAACCTAGGTGTTGCCGATTGTTCCCGATGTCTTGTGTAATGGGTACCCCTCTCGTCTAGACCAAGACATTGGCTGCTAATGGGCAGCATCTGGGCTGGGCAAGGGTTAGAACTGTCGACGCGTTGCGTTGACTTTGCTAGCCCTTGGCCTTACTTTCGGTTGGCCAGGGATGCGGTAGGCAGAGGGCCTATGATCCGGTCCCGGAGGCTAACCCTTCCACCCTGACGGTCCCTCGGCGTGTCCTCTGCAATAGCAGAGTTCACTGCTGACAAGGGATGGGGGTGTAGTGGTGGTTTGGTTGAAGGGACGTTTTCCCGGATACCATCCCCACTACACGTGGTCACGGGGCAGGGGCGTTTGTCCTCCCGTGGCGGCGAGGGAGGGACCGGGACACCGTGTGTCTGGTGCCGGTCCCTGCTTCCCCGGGGGACGGCCATTTGGTCGGGGGGGAGCTGGTGAGGGAAGGCACACTGGCCATGCTACAGTGTGCCTTTTTCGGAGAGGGTCCGCCCTAGGGCGGAGGTGCTGGTGATGGCGTGGCGTTAGTAGATTCCCATGCCATCACCGTGAAGGCACAGGTGTCGGTAGCATCCCTGGGTTTTAGTGGGTAGGCCAATCCCTTCAGGAGCGGAGAGCCCCACATAACCAATACGTAACATCTGGTTGTCACCCCCGATAGCCTTAGGTTACGTAGTGGTATGCAGTTTTATGCATTTCCCGGGGTCAAAAAAAAAAAAAAAAAAAAGGTTAAGTTAGGTTTAGGTTAGGTTTGAACTGCATCCCTTATCAAAAACGAACTGCTGGAAGAAACAGTAGGTTACGTTAAGTTAGGTTTAGGTCAGGTTTGAACTGCGTTTCCTAACAAAAACGAACTGCTGGCAGAAAAACTTCACTTATAGACTGAGAATTTTATGAAGGAAACCATTCTGAAAAACAACATACATACACACATAACATACAGGTTTAATGGCATTTGATAATTATAATTTACGTTGATATGCGTAAAAACTATATGATAATAGTGATTAATGCGCACAAATATAATGATCATAATTTTTATGCCACCCGATAGAGAACCGTATAAAAATAATGCGGTACATTTTTAATGCATACAATTTTAATGCCATTTGATCATTATAAATTACGTTGATATGCGTCAAAACTATATGATAATAGTGATTAATGCGCACAAATATAATGACAATAATTTTTATGCCAATCACTGAATGACTAATACTATTTATGCGCAACGATTGTAATGACAAAAGTAGTAATGCTCTTCGAAAAAATGACTTTCACATTTATGCCCCCCGATAGAGAACCGAGCGCGTCAGATATTGATAGCATCCATGTCCCACGTATTTTTAATAATGTACGTATGTTAATCTGACGGTTTGCATGGTGGGTGTGGTCGTACGTAAGGGTTGAAAATGAGAAAAAAAATTAGAGGGAGCGCGTCAGATTTTACCTAAACCTCTGCGATATCGGCCTTTCTTTGTTTTACCACCCTAGTTGTGTAATGTACGGGGGGCCGTCTGGTTGCATAACAACTATTGTCATATTATTAATTGTCATAACAGTTTAAGCATACAGTTGATGCTCATATATTTTTTTTGGCATAAATTGTCCTATGGCATAATTGTTCCGTGTCATAATTATACGGAGTCATAATTGGTTTAACCATAATGTAAATTGTCATACATTTATTTAGTCATAATATTGATGATTATAAGTCGTTTTTGCAATAATTGTAAATTTCATACATTTATTAAGCCATAACATTGATGATTATAAGTGGTTTTAGTAATAATTGTAAATTACATACATTTATCAAGCCATAATATTGATGATTATAACAATCGTATTGCATAAATTTTGATAATGGACTTGCGATGGTTCTACAAAAAAGAAACGATTTATATTATTGAAGTATTTTTAATTTCTACTCATTACACAATATTAGTGACCTCACACAGAACCAAATCGCTGCCAGAAAAGTAGGTTAGGTTAGGTTAGAACTGTTATCTCACACATAACCGAATCGCTGCCAGAAAAGTAGGTTAGGTTAGGTTAGAACTGTGACCTCACACAAAACCAAATCGCTGCCAGAAAAGTAGGTTAGGTTAGGTTAGAACTGTGACCTCACACAGAACCAAATCGCTGCCAGAAAAGTAGGTTAGGTTAGATTAGAACTGTGACTTCACACAGAACCAAATCGCTGCCAGAAAAGTAGGTTAGGTTAGGTTAGAACTGTTATCTCACACATAACCGCATCGCTGCCAGAAAAGTATATTAGGTTAGAACTGTGACGTAACATAAAAGAGAACTTTTAAAAAATCTTTTAAAATTAGCTTTTAAATTTATGCTTTTACTTAGTATGGTTAAAGTGTTGTATGAGCAACCTATTTATGCGTTTAGCATTTTATGCATTTACTTAGTATGGTTAAAGTGTTGTATGAGCAATCCATGTATGCCCATTATAAAGTATGCTTGAATAAATGTATGCATATCAACTATATGCCCATTACACAGTATGTCCATAAACATTATGATTAAAATCGTTATGCGCATAAATGTATGACTATTTACAGTTATGCGTAATGATGAGTATGACGAATCCTCGTATGCGTATCAAAAATATGACCTTAAACTTTATGCAACCCGACCCCTACCCGTAATGTACATTACTGTTTATTCGTGCAAATAATGAATCTCAAGCAGTTTTATCTCTTACGACGCCGAAGTTCTTGGAAGCTGTAAGTCGTCGTAGGTACTAAATGTATGGGAGGTTTTGAAGTAAATATTTGGGATATTTCTGATTTTATTTCAAAAAAGTTATTAATGTAATTTTACTCATTGGGTAACGCACTTTTGATATCAATTTGAAGTTTTCTGATATCTGCTATATTTACGGAATTATCGCCTGGCTACACTTAACGATTACACCCTGTATATATTTTTTATATGGACAGGGTGCATGGAGAAAGTTGTGAGTACTAACAAGCTATGGACTTGTAATTGTCTGAAAATAATAAAAAAGATATATATCTTTTTATTAATTCCACTCAGCAATATGATTGCATGTTTCGCTCCTTGAAAATAATTTATGCAAAAAATGACCTTTTGAGTTAACAACGCCATCTAACTCGCGTGATTGTAAGGAACGCAATACAAAGACACATATTGCTCTAGCTCTATTTAAAACGACAGAGGGCGCTAGTGTCATTACGGCGAATAGTGGAATATGACGCGCGTCTTTTTGAAACAATGTCACTATCGTTAGAAATACAGTGAAATTCAGTGGATTTTGTGAAGAAGCTTGTCATTTTTTGCTCAATGACGGTGTTATGTGAGATTAAACTGAAAGTACTACAATTTTTAAATGGAATACAGTATCTATTCGTAATGCGTCAGTTCGAACTTATAATGTAGTATCAATATCAAGACTCAATCTAAAGCAATAGTCTAACTTTCGCTTTAATGACACTTGAACTTTAGCAATTTTTAATTAAAATTTGTGTCAAGACTGTTAAAGTGACAGTATAATTATCAACAATGACAGTTTTATTTTTAAACTCCGAGTCTCGATGCAGGCTAACAATAAATATGTACTGTATTTTTATTACGTTAAATCATAGTGTGGTTTTAATAACTAAAATGATTTTTAGCATTATTATTAACTGACTTTGAGATTAATAGTCATTTGCGTTAGTAAATCTCATTTACCTAACAAGATTTCTTTAAGATTTTTTTTTTATACAAAAACATGGATTTTTCTTTTAAATAACCAGATACAGTGTCATTGTTCCTTAAACTAAATTAAAGCTTAGGAAAACGCAAGCTTGAAAAGTGCCATTACTTAAGCAAAAAATAATGTAAAAGTGACATTATCATTTTGTTTATCCAAAAATCGTGTTTTTCGTTTTATGATGTTATGATTTTTAAGGAGCGGTTTGTTTGCAGTAGCTCATTGACAATTCTTTTTTCGCAACAATAAATTGGCGTAAAAACGGTAGTATTAGATGAGGCTGATGATGATGAATTAGTGAGAATAATTCAAGATTTTTTTTTTCACAGGTTATACATCAGGTGAATTCTTCACCTCGGATCCAAAGCGGATCCCATCTCCGGGCAAAAAAATTGAAATCATTGACGTAAGATAAAATACAGCGCTGGCCAAAAGTATTGAGCTGTTTTTGTGAAATAACTTTAAAATTAAATAGTGTTCTGTTTTTATAAAAATATACAATCACGGATAATTTAATAACATTCTTATGAATCATGGAATTTTTCTTCAATATCATCTTAGAGATATTTTTTACGTTAGTTACATTACAACTTAGACTTTGTATAAAAATACACCGGTGCTCATCACCTTTGGCTAAGGCTGTATATTTTATGTTCCTATGCAGGAGAGATTGTGTGCACACTTGTCCCACGTATAAGTCGTGTATTGACATCAGACGTTGTTCAGACGCTTCTCCAGGTGCACTAATGTACAATTTTTGCAGCGCAGCGCGAGCGTGGTTTGTTGTCTGACGCGCTAGTAACGTAAGATCTAGAAACACACTGATGGTACGCGTGGGAAAGCGTGTGATTATCCCCTCCAGGTTCCCACGCCGATCTGGCGCGACAGGTCGAACGTTGCATGGGACGCATTGGATAGCATTGCGTATGGCAAGCATGTTTCTAAGCATAGGTACAAATATCAGAGTCCAGATTTCATAATTCATTGCAGACGTTGCGTACGTGGGATAAATGTGTCCCTACCTTAAACGGCCGAAGTCGGACTAGGTACTTGTTTGTCTTTATACTTTGCGTGGACGGAGGGATAATATTAAAGTTGAACACACACACATTAACGAAGGTAGTATAATAAAATAATAAGCATACATTGCACTCGAGGGGACAATTATGGGTTCGTCAGACGGTAAGGTTTATAAATCAATCAATTATTGATTTATCAGAATAGGTCTTTCTACTTAGATACAGGCGGAAGATCAGCGCTGCGTACCCCGCAGCACCATGCTGAGTCAGCGGTATCCCCTTATTTCGTATAAAATCAATGCGTATAGAATCACTTCGTCAAAATTAATTTAGGATAATGATTCATTTCGTATAAATTCAGATGGCATAAAAATTAAAGTGTATAATTACATTTCGTATAAAATGCACATGCTCTAAAGTCATTTTCTATAATTTCGTATGATATAATATTCATTTGATCGAAATGTTATTTGTTATAAGTATTATAAGGTATAACATTCATTTGCTCGAAACGTTATTTGTTATAAGTATTATAAGGTATATCATTCACGGGGTATAACTGTTAAAAGCTCTAATTTTTTGTATGTACCCTTAATATTATTGAATGAGGCCCAGGTTTAAAACTTTGAAGGAATTCAGGACTTTTTTGACAAAATTTTATAGTTTTTTTATAAAATAAATAAATAAAAATAAAATAAAAATTATTTATTTTCAGATTACTCAGATCCATAGATTGTTAGTTTTTTTATAGTTTTGCCGTAAAAAATACACTGAAATACGTTCAAATAACAATAATGGCTGAGATAATATTGTATTTTATATGCGTTGGAGAATACTTAGGTAACAGAACCCGAATCGGAGCACCCCACTATCCACGTGGTCTTGTCTGCCCTACCCCTAGAGTGTATATAGAAAGCCGGAGACGCGGAGGGGGAGCAGCCCTCACCCGCTGGTGACCAACAAGCCGAAGCCATACGCAAGGGCGAAGGGGCTGCTCTTCCCGCAGCGGCGGAGCAGTCGCGGAGTCCGACCGGCTGATTTTTTAAGTCCTCTATTATAAATGTTTTCGACTAAGGAAGTCAGGACTTTTTTGACTAAATTTGATAATTATTCTTATAGTTTTGCCGTAAAAACATTAAGAATGGTACTTTTATATTTCAACCACCGTATTTAACGAGCTTGACTGTTTTGTATACATTGTGATGATTAAACATTTTGAATGTTCTACGTTTTTAATATGCGATTAAGTAATTTTTATACAAAATGAATATTATGCATAATAATTTTATACACCTTAAATGTTATGCAAAATGATTTTTATACATTTTGAATGTTAGACATATTGAAGAATAGATATTTCGTATTTAGGGCTTTTAAATGTTATACAAAATGAATTTTAACTGAAATGAATGATTATACGAAGTGATTTTATACGTTTTGAATTTATACATTTTGAGTTTACACCATTTAATTTTATACGAAATAAGGTATACCCTGAGTCAGCGCCTATTCTATACCACGACAAATTACTCCCGGTGGCTATTCTAAAATGTTGTAGACCTGTCAATTCATATCTCGTTTCCTTTTTGCTAACTCTAGCTTATTGGAAGCTTAAAGTGTGATCTCTAGACTAGAATACTCTGTCTAGAATTTCTCAATATCTATTTGTGTTTTATACGTCATTGTACGTTTGTGGATGAATAAAGTTTTTATCTATCTATCTATTTACTTAGTAGGTATGGTATTTCAAGTTGTACTCTGCAAATTGGAATTACGTACGTATCTAATAGAAGCCGAGTGCTTAGAAGCCATTTAAATATGTCACACTATATTATATATTTTGCAAACGTTTTTTAATTTTTTAGTTTATCCTCCAAAAGTGGCCCCCATGTTTAAGTCATATTTTTCCGTTACACATCCGTTTTTGCGTTATCGAGGTGAATATATGTATTTAAAAAAATCTGTTTTATCGGTCCAGTAGGTATTTTTGCTGCAAATTCGCTGTGACAGACGGACAGACACACGAGTGCTCCTATAACTGTTCCGTTTTTTCGTTTTGAAGTGCGGAACACTAAAAACACTGACCACGTTGTTCCACTTGCAGGACTGCATCAAATGGATGCATACAAATAAGATAGGTGTTCAGGTGTTAGCGTGCAACTATGCGCGCAACGGCCGGGCTCCCGACGTTCACGTCTCCGACGATTTTGTGCACTTCGACATGTGGTGCCATATCGACAAGGGCAACTCGGACTGTCCTTTAGGCCTCATCTACCGCTACAGGCTGTACTGCGACCGGCCCTGGCCACCCAGCTAAGAATAGTAATGTTGTCTTGGCACCTAATATGTCAATAAACATATTTGTGATGAAGAGCGTCATTGAGTGTTATTTCCCGTCACCCAACTCCTGGATGTTGCAGTGATGCGCAATAGAGAAGCTCCATAGTTGATCCGACATTTAATTCGGGTAGGCACTGATGGTCAAAATCTGGATCAAATTGGGAAAACCAATTTTGAATATGGATATCTCTTGAATGGGAGGAATATTCTTCGGATGTAAATAATTACGCTGAGTATAGAAATTATCCGTTCAAGAGAGCTAATGCTGTTAAAGTATACAATGTCATTGAGCGAACAATGCCATTGAGGTAATACAATACCACAAAAAAAAAATAACAATGCGTAACACGAGTAAACCCGGGCGGTCTACCTGGCTCCCCGTTGAATCTGTAAAAGCAAAACGCATTATTATTTTTTTGTTTGAAAGCATTTGCCGCCTTATCATTACGGTCATAGAACCGATAATCCGTTGAAAGCTCATAGTATCTCTAAGTCTTTTCTCTACGGAATACGCACTTGCAGACCGTCGGGCGAATGTGAAATGCAAAACAAATTAAGATCGCAGTTATCTATGACTGCATTTACACTTTACTGTCTAGTAAATAGAATCTATAATGTAATGATCTTTCAAGGCAGTTATACTTTATTGACACTATATTCTTGTTATCCTAATTTGTGGTTTACCTCTCAATAGTATTGTATTCTTTAACAGCATTAGCTCTGTTGAACGGATAATTACTATACAATACGTATCTGCATAGTGGCCCTTTGTTTTTTTATACCGAAGTTTAGAGTGTCACCTACCCCTAAGAAGTACTTTATATACAACACTGATGTCAAAAAAAAATAGTCCGAATGACGCAGTCTCTCTTATCTAGGTGTAATGCATGACGGCGTTCGGGCTGCAGACGCATTCGCTCTCTACTTCAGTAGTGTTTTTCACCTAACAAGATTTCTTTAAGATTTATTTTATACAAAAACATGGTTTTTTCTTTCAAATAACCAGCTGATACAGTGTCATTGTTCCTTAAACTAAATTAAAGCTTAGGAAAACACAGGGTTGAAAAGTGACATTATTTAAGCAAAAAATAATGGAAAAGTGACATTATCATTTTGTTTACCCAAAAATCGTATTTTTCGTTTTATGATGTTATGATTTTTAAGGAGCGGTTTGTTTGCAGTAGCTCATTGACAATTCTTTTTTCGCAACAATAAATTGGCGTAAAAACGGTAGTATTAGATGAGGCTGATGATGAATTAGTGAGAGCTCCATAGTTGATCCGACATTTCATTCGGGTACTGATGGTCAAAATCTGGATCAATTTAGGAAAACCAATTTTGAATTTGGATATCCCTTGAATGGGAGGAATATTCTCCGGATGTAAATAATTACCTACGCTGAGTACAATACGTATCTGCATGGTGGCCCTTTGTTAGGGTTCCGTACCAAAATGGTAAAAAAGGAACCCTTATGGTGCGACTTTGTCTGTCTGTCTGTCTGTCTGTCTGTCTGTCCGTCTGTCACAGCAAGATATCTCAGGATCTACTGATGCTGTCGACTTGAAATTTGGAATAGTGTTAAGAACCGCTAACCCGAGCTTATAGGATGTAAAAAAATTCTTGTAACTTTTTTACTTTTTTTTTTAAAGGGGTCCGTAATGAGACTTTGCAAATTTAAAGTAGGGCTCTTATATTGAGTGAGGTATCAAATGAAAGAGCTTAATTTGTAGATTAAAACAGTATTTTTGATTTTTTTTTTAAATAAGTAGTTTTTGATTTATGGCGAAAAACGTTAAAAAAAATACCGTTCCCCCCCTATTATCTTCGAAGTTACTGAAAAGAAAAATCTGTAATAATTACCAATTATTAATGTCATCCTATATATTACAGGAAAAATATAACGGTTTTCCTAACTTGCACTGTTTTTGAGAAATTTGCAAAAATCTTAACACATACTTATTTGCTCCTACTAAACTAATCGCCATATAGTTTTTCTTGAACTATTCATGTATCTACTTATGAGTTTGTACGGAATCCTCGGTGCGCGAGTCCGACTCGCACTTGGCCGGTTTTTTTTTTACACGGAAGTTTAGAGTGTCACGGTGACACTCTGTCACCTACCCCTAAGAAGTACTTTATTATACGACACTGATGTCAAAACTTTTATTGGTAAATGGACAGTAGGGATATGAGTATGACAAATTCTTTATGATTCTTTTTAGTGCAGTATTAACGTCTGTTGACCAATTTTAAATGTTGCATGTTGTGAGCCGTTGGATACGCGGGATCGAATTCTGCGCGAGGCATAATTATAATTTTACTATTTTGACTTTTTCTAACAATTAGAATTCATTAGCAGGTGTGAATGTTTCAGTTTTATGGATAAAGGTTCCGTTATTTACTGAAAACCCGCTATTTTTTCTAAATAAAGAAACTGAAAATCATGCCTTTAACATTTTATTCAAATTAACACTCGACTCGTTATTGCTCCTCAGAAGAAGAATCCTACTTTTGGGCTTCGCCGCAGTCGGGTAAATACTAGTTTTTAGGGTTCCGTACCAAAATGGTAAAAAAGGAACCCTTATGGTGCGACTCTGTCTGTACTGATGCTATCGACTTGAAACTTGGAATAGTGTTAAAAGTCGCTCACTCAAGCCTATTGGATAGAAAAAAAATCTTATACTTTTTTACTTTTTTTTAAAGGGGCCCCAAAATGGGATGTGATAAAACAAAAGTAGAGCTATTATATCGAGTGGGATATCAAATGAAAGGGCTTAATTTGTAGATTCCAAAGCCATTTTTGTTTTTTTTTTTCTTAATGATGTACGTTTTGATTTATGACCAAAAACGTTAAAAAAAAATACCACCCCCCCCCCCAGGTTTCCTAGGTTCAGTAACTTCCTGAACCGAAAAATCTGTAATAATTACCAATTATTAATATCATCCTAAATATTACAAGAAAAATAAAACGGTTTTCCTAAATTGCATCGTTTTTTAGAAAATTTCAAAAATCGTACACATACTTATTTTCACAGTCTCGCGTGCGCGCTCATTGGTGACGCACGGTTTCTCGTTATACGAAAACGACGCGTGCGCGAGTGTCGTAAACATGGTGAATACAGTGAAATGTAACTCTTGTAACATTGTGATCGACGAATTACTGTCGTATATACAAAATAAAATCTCCGTAATGGACGAAGATACACTTGTACGTTTGTGTACTACGTCGTTTACGACCAGTGAAATTCAAAAATCCAAGTCGTTATTGTTCGGATCCATACCCACAAGCAAGCGAAATATACAACGGAAAAGGGACGGAAGAGATAAACGTGACATCAATGATGTTATTCAACTATTCAAAACGACGGACCCAGATGTGATCCCCATATTTGTGGCACGGCAGTTAGAAAAATTACCGCCAGTGACCTTTGACCATCTGGATTGCACGAAATTGTTAAAAGATTTAGTTCGACTTCAAGCGGATATGGAGACGGTTAAATCGACCTATGCCACGTCTCATGAGGTTGAAATGTTAAGGAATGAACTGCATGAAGTGAACAGAACGGTCCCACTGCCAGCACGTCTGTCCGTATGCAATGTAAACAACGTTCGTGGAGGTTGGTGTATGGACAGCGGCCCGATCGGCTTATCGCACACTCATGACTCGACGAGAAGGGATAGTGACCATTCTGTAAATGGTACAACGACATCACCTATTCGAAAGGAAGATAGTATGCAGTACAGGTCGATTGTAATAACGGGTAATATACCTACCGCGCCGAGCGCCGATATCGTATCGCCGGCCGCCGCGGCCAGGGTGATGAGTCACTGCACCGACCAGGTGATCGAGCCGAAGTCCGCGCTTGCCGAGCGTACTGATAACGGGGTGCATGATATAATAAATAACAAAGACTGCGAACAACGATCGCCGGAGCGGCTAGAACAGAATGCGAACATTATAGATGACGACAAAGGCGAATTTACTACTGTGGTGTATAAGAAGAAGAGGGCGAATTATCGTTTTAGAGGTCAAATCGGAGTAGCAAACGAAACAAATGCGAAATTTAAAGCAGCTGAGCGTAAAATACCTCTGTTTATATCTAATATACATATAGATACACATGAGACAGATATAACAGACCACATATTATCTAAAACGCAAGTAAGCGTATCCCTCGAAAAGATAGATATGAAAAGAGAAAGCGGACATAAGGCGTACAAGTTCTTCGTGTGTCCGAGTAAACTATCTTTATTTATGGACAAGAACCTATGGCCTAAGGGCATTATTTTCCGAAGATTTGTGCATTTCCGGTACAAAAATAATGCGAGCGGGACTAGTTCCGACAACGGCCAGGTAATAAATGGATAACATGGCATATCGATTTGCGAGTTTTAACTGTAAAAATGTGAAGCGCTCTGTAGATACTATTAAGGAATTATGCCAAACCTGTGACGTCATAGCCATACAAGAAAGCTGGCTTTTGCCAGATGACCTGGGTTACCTAGACACGATCGACGACAACTTCTGCTCGACGGGAACCTCTGCGATGGATACGACTGCGGGTATGATACGTGGGCGGCCATACGGCGGAGTTGGCTTACTGTGGCGGAGGGCGGCGTTTCAAAGTGTATCAATAGTGCAGTGCGATAACGTGCGGTTATGTGCGATAAAGGTTGCGACAAATTATAATAAGTCTTGCATACTGGTGAGTGTGTACATGCCCACTGACTGCAGAGACAACTTGCCCGAGTTCACGGATTGTTTAAGTGCGGTGAGTGCTATAATTGAAGAATATGGCTTAGAGTTTGTGTATTTGATGGGAGACTTTAATGCTCACCCAAATGAACGTTTCTTTACTGAGCTTATTGACTATTGCAACGAGCAAGAATGGTGTTGCGTAGATGTAAACCAACTAGGAATAACGTCAGATACCTATACTTTCTTTAGTGACGCGCATCAGTGCAGGCGATGGCTAGACCATTTTGTGGTCACACAGTCTGCAATACCGTCTGTGCGCAATATATTTGTAAAATACTGTGTTACTTGGTCGGATCATCTCCCCATAATTTTAGAATGTGACCTTAATGTAATTGTACCTAGAGTAAGTAGTCAAGAACATATTGAAAATAAAACTGTTATGTGGGGGGAGAGAACGACGGAAGAAATTAACATGTATACAGAGGAATGTCATCAAAAGTTGCGGCTAATAGCCTTTCCCGTAGAGCTGGAAATATGTGCCGATAGTTACTGTCAGGACTTAAGTCATAAAAAAGTTCTGGATGTCCTATATGATGACGTAGTTAGTGCCCTTAGGACGGCTGCCATAGCTGGTAGGAGCGACAGGCAGCGTAAAGCTAAGGAACGCGTTGTAGGCTGGAATAAGCATGTCAAAGACGCTCACGAGGTGGCCAGACAAAGATTTCTAGATTGGTTCAGGTCTGGAAAGCCTATGAGTGGTACTATTTTCAACCAGATGTGTGAGAGTCGTAAAATCTTTAAGTCGCGGTTAAAGTGGTGTCAAGATCACCAAAACCAGATTAAGTTAGACATCATAACCTCACACCACTCGAAGAAAGATTTTCGTGCTTTTTGGAAGTCCACGAGTAAAATTAAATCTTCAAGAGGCCGCCCCGTTGGCGTCGACGGCATAAGTGACCCAAAAAACATTGCCAACCTTTTTAAGGATTACTTTACTATAAAATCACCCCTTGGGCCGAAGGTGCCGGAGGTGCTTGAGAACGAGGTCACTATTGAGGACGTGGGTACTGGATTTATCGCCAAGGATATAGATAAAGCTATTAAATCTATTGCTAGAGGCAAATCCCCAGGACACGATGGACTCAGTATTGAGCACCTCCAGCATGCTGGTCCACACATAACACGGGTGTTGGCAATGTTTTATACACTGTGTCTAAGACATTCTTATCTGCCTTATGCTTTAATGCGGACAATTGTTGTGCCTGTCGTCAAAAATAAAACAGGAGACCTGGCAGATAAAAATAACTATAGGCCTATTTCGCTTGCAACAGTTATAGCGAAGGTATTGGACAGTTTGCTTAATGCACAGTTAAGCAGGTATGTGGAATTGAACGATAATCAATTCGGATTCCGTCCACAGCTATCCACAGAAGCTGCGATACTGTGTCTTAAGAATACTGTCCAATACTACGTTAAGAGAAATACTCCGGTAGTTGCCTGTTACCTAGACTTGTCAAAAGCTTTTGACCTGGTTTCCTACGATATACTATGGAAAAAGCTGGAGGACACAAGTATGCCACCAATAATAGTACGACTGTTCAGGTACTGGTATGGAAACCAGGTCAACAGCGTTAAATGGGCAAACGGAATGTCTGATGAGTATAGATTGGAGTGTGGAGTGAGGCAGGGGGGGTTGAGCTCACCTACTCTATTCAATCTATACGTAAACGGGCTAATCGAGGCGCTCAGCAACACTCATGTTGGCTGTCATATAGATGGTGTATGTGTAAATAATCTAAGTTATGCGGACGACATGGTGTTGCTGAGCGCGTCGATATGTGGAGTGCGCAAGTTACTTAGCATATGTGAAACTTACGCTGTAAAGCATGGTCTGAAATATAATGCGACCAAAAGTCAATATATGATCTTTGAGATTGGTCGCGTCAAAATGGCTGAAGTCCCTGCCATAAATCTTAACGGTACCCCTCTTGATAGGGTGGAACAATTTAAATATTTAGGTCATATGATTGCGGCCGATCTCAAAGATAATTTAGACTTGGAAAGGGAGCGAAGGGCCCTATCGGTGCGGGCCAATATGATCGCGCGTAGGTTTGCAGGATGCTCCACAGAGGTCAAAGCCACGCTGTTTAGAGCTTTTTGTACTCCGCTCTACACCTGCAGCCTATGGGCGAACTATACGCAGCGGGCCTATGGGGCCCTTCGGATACAGTATAATAACGCGTTCCGGGTGCTGATGGGACTGCCTCGTTTCTGTAGCGCATCAGGGATGTTTGCTGAGGCCCGTATCGATTGTTTTTACACAACAATGCGAAAACGTGCCACATCCCTGGTGCGCCGGGTGCGCGACAGTCCCAACACCATTCTAAAAATGATAGCAGACAGGACTGACTGCAAATATTTGTTGCACTGCGGAGGGTTGCACTCTCCTAAAAGTGCCGTAGATTGGTAGTTTATAAGTAGTTGTAGATACTAACCCCTTAGCATTAAGTACTTGTATATTTTGCTCACTAATACTATACCTATGTGTCCTTTAGTTACACGAAATAAATGATTTTTATTTATTTTATTTATTTATTTTGCTCCTACTAAGCTAACCGCCATACAGTTTTTCTTGAACTATTCACGTATCTACTTACGTACTACTTTTGTACGGAAACCTCGGTGCGCGAGTCCGACTCACACTTGGCCGGTTTTTTTTATGTTATAAGTGGCAAACGAGCAGACGAGCTGCCTGATGGAAAGCAGTCAACGTCGCCCATGGATATCTGCAACACCAGATACATTGCCGATCTTTGAGAGCCCTGTTTACTCGTTTCTTGAAGTACCCCATGTCATAGCGCGCTGGGGTTATTTACGAAAAAACAAAATTTTTTTAGCAAATAGGGTGCATCTTGAGGACTAACTTGGTTACTACTTCGGATAATTGGACTGTTAACTCGACCATTGCGCACTTGCTTAGTTAATCGCTACTAAGGCTACAGTTATCGACATCTTACTATTTCGTCTGGATTGAAGCCTGCAGCTTACAGGCTCTAACTCCAACTTCGCTCATTATTCCGTCCGGAAAAGCGGAAGTTCGACAGGGTCGCAACTGCCGAAGGCCAAACAAGTTTTTTTTACAGCTGATTTATAATATTGCTCGGTCTTTAGGTACATTTTAAAAATAATTACAACATAGGTAGGTACATGCACTTCATTAAACCGAACACAACAACCAGGTTAAACTAGACTTTAAACTAAAACTTATAATAAAACTAAACCTCAAAATAAAATTATGTACAATTAACTCTAAATACATAAAAAAGAACTATGTCTGTATCACTTATAGTTTTTCTATACGAATTTGAGAATTTGACGCCTTAGCGAATTTAAACTTAAAATCGACATTATTGTAATAATTATGGAGAACCTAGTATATAAAGATGTTGAAAAATTCCAAAATCAAAAACATTTAGAAAAAAAACCATCCAAAAAAAAATATCCAGACAACCTTTGGGTCGATAAAGCTGTAAAAGAGTGCAAACAAAAACACCGGGCAAGTGCGACTCAATTTCGCATGCGAAGGGTTCCCTACCACCGTCTAACAAAGACATCAGAAACACAATATCTTGTATGGGGACCCTTTTTTATGATTGACATTATCCAACCAATCGTCTCGAATTACCTTTTTTTGAAGACTGACTAACTCGCGACCCTTATTGGGCATAGCGATAAGTAGTTTGACCGGGTGGTCGGCCGTGGCGTTCCCTGGGGTCGAACCAGGTCGCTAGCCGGCCCACCCTGAATGGATCGGTATAGGTGGGGGCCGGGGGCGCCTGGGGTCGAACCAGGTCGCTTGTCCCGGTCGAATCACCTAAAATCCCATTTGATGATGAATTAATTTATGACTCCACTTCAAGCTGAAGGTCGTTTAATTTTTCTACTGTTAAAACACAAAAGTCACTTCCTTTTTACCCGACTACGGCGAAGCAAAAAGGAGGGTTATGATTTTAGCACCGTATGTATATATGTATGTATGTATGTTTGTATGTTTGTATGTTCGTTTGTTCCCTCATAACTGAAAAACTACTAAACCGATTCAAACATGTGGGGTATCGTTAGATTCGTCTTGATTCTGCGCGTTATAGGCTAGTTAGTTGAAACTAAAATTTAATATAAAGGCCGTGATCCTCAAAAAACTCAAGGATTAAAAAATAAAAGTCATCGAGTAGCTTCGAGTTACATATCAAATTAAAGAGCTTTAAAAACCTATTGCAAAAATGTACCACACATGCTGATACGAGTATATTATGCAGCAATATTTTCATTTTAATAACAACAAGAACGATATTCAACAGCTTGATCTCCGACAATTCGTTTACAGAAGGGCTAGCATAATGTGCAGTTATGGCAGTCGTGGCATGAAACGTCATCACCCGTTACTTTCATAATATATTTGAAAGAAAAAGAAAAAACATATTTTGATATTTTGACACCGGCTAAATATCCAAATGGCCTGCTATGCTAGACCTTCAGATGTGTCATTCGTATTGAAAGATATCGGGAAACTTCGTATTTGCGAACATTGCCGAATACATGTCATTTTCGTGCCGCCAACTGACGCGTGTGTTGTGTCACATCAAAAATGTTGAAATAAAATCGTTGTAATGCCGTAAATATGCTGCCTCACTGCGAGCAGATTTAAAAATATGTCTCGAGGAGGCATATATTATCACCGGTAAGTATTATTGTAATAATATTGAAATAATTGTACGTGTCGATGTTCGCTATTCGCAATGACAGTTTGCTAAGCTACTCAACTAGAGGTGTGGCTAAGATGAAGTCGATATTTTGTATCGACAATTCGACATTGGTTAAATATGAATTGAATAAATCAGTGCACCTAAAATATAAAATTAACCCTTTCAGATTTCCGAAAGATCCGCTCGTAGAAGAAGAGAGAATGAATACTACCGGCCGGGATAGTTTGGTTTCCGCAACCCCCTAGCTAGATGCAGTACCGGGATATTTTAGTATGAGAGAACTGGGAATTCCCGGTACTGCCATACTAAAATTTCCCGGTACTGCAAACCCTACCCGTAGCAGTAGCACAGTATGCGGTGGCCAAGATATTTTTCATAATTTCATACAAACAAAGAAACATACGTATCTAATTAAAAACTTATTTTAATGTAGCAACATATTTAAAAAAGTAAGTCTTGGATTCAGGCAACTGCATACATACGTATTAAATGCACTCAAAAATATCTACTCTTTAATTGCAATAAAATCCAAGTAAAGATCTCAGATTTCTAAATATCATTTTTTACAGCTGACTGTAAGAGCCTTATCACACTGGCGATTTGCGAGCGAGCCGCGGGCGAGTTCTCATACAAATGTCACTCGCGTCGAACTCGCTGCGAGTTCGCCGCGACTAGTTTTGTATGAAAACTCGCCCGCAAATCGCCAGTGTGATAAGGCCCTAAATCGATATCTATAAATCACTCTAGTCACACTTAGTCGCACACCTATAATAATTATTTCTTTCTACTCAATAACAGATGACACTGTTGTAAACTGCTTTAATCCATCTGTTGGCGAGGAGTGGAATCATATATGACAACATTTAGTTAAGTTGAATCACGATATTCAAATAGGTGTTAGTGAAAGATATTTTTTCTTTGTATTTTGCAGTATAAGTAGAACACGTTAGAATTGATTTTGATAATTCTAAAGTTGTTCCTAATAAAAGCATTTTATAAAAGTGTGTAAGTATGTTTTGCTACGGTTGTAGAACACCGGTACCATACTTTTTGACTAATTAACAGTATTAACACACCAATTCATGTTGTTTCTCCTCCGCAAGCAGTAATTTCAAAAGGCAGGGGCAAGCGTCAAACAGAGGGGCCATTAAATGCCGGGCTTTGTTTTGGGCCAAAGACCCGAATACTCCTATTCCAATATCATCGCCGCAGTAAAATCATATATCGGTAGAACTCTTGCGAGCCTGAAGAGCGAGTTTCAGGCCGCGGGGTGGCAAGCGTCTTAGTTAGCAATAGTTACAAGCGAGACTGAAAGCCTAAAGTGAAGTGTCCTCAAGTCGTCTCACACAAACTAAATATTGGTCTCATTTTTGCGAGCCCAAAGGCCGAGTACTGCACAGAGCCAATGGCATGAAGCGCTCCTGGTTACTTCACGCAAACTGTATATAAATGTCTAATTTTACGAGCCCGAAGGGCGAGCTTCAGGCTTCGAGGCCAAAGGCCGAACTCCTCAGCAAACACCCTATCCCGCAATAATTTTAAGCGGGGCAAAGATCGAATAGGTACCGCATTGGATCAAAGGCACCGAGCACCCCTGGTTACGTACGTATACCTATTAGTCTAATTTATGCAAGTCCGAAGGCCGAGTTTCAGGCTGCGAGGCTGAAAACCGAGCTCTTCCGCAAACACCCTATGTCCATTTTAAGCGGGACAAAAGCAAAGCCTAAATCGTCTTATATCGTTGTAAGCAAAGCAATCCATGTATCTAACTGTTACTGTTGTAATTCTTGTTATTACTATTAAATGGAGGATGCTTAAGAGACAGCTCGGTCTTTGGCCGCACACCCTGATATGCTTCTTAGGAAGCGAAAGGCGCTTAAAACCGTAACTGAATAATAACTAAAAAGACGTAAATAAAATAAAGTTAAAAACTAAAACCCGACTACGAAAAAGTCTAAAACAAGTATCTTGGGTTTTAGTTCACCAGGCACAGATAAATTGCTATTTTTTTTTCATTTAGGGAACGTTTCGAGTATGCCGTCAGTCGATCGTAGTCGGAGGCCCCTTCTTTGTTTGTCTTCTTGCCAGGGCCTCCGACTACGATCGACTGACGGCATACTCGAAACGCTCCCTAAATGAAAAAAAAATAGCAATTTATCTGTGCCTGGTGAACTAAAACCCAAGATACTTGTTTTAGACTTTTTCGTAGTCGGGTTTTAGTTTTTAACTTTATTTTATTGTTTAAAGTGTTTAAATATCCATGGGAAAATATACTTTAATCATTTATGGTTCGTAACAATTTATTCAGCTCAAAATTTATAAACGACCATGGTAATAGGGTCATTCCACGGTAGGAGGTAACGTGAGTCACAATTTTTATTAGGTTTTAAATCATCATGATGCAAATTAAAGTGTTAATATATCTCTAAAGAAGTGTTACTGATCATCCCTAGGGAACTTTTATCAGACTGACTATGCCAGCTATCCCTAGATATATTAACACTAAAATTTGTATCTTTAATGAAAAAACACGCAATGAAATCGTGACTCACGTTACTTTTACGTGGAATGACCCAATAGGTATGACATAATAAAACACTCAATAATAAAGTAATATTTATATTTCTATAAGCTCACTCAATGTGAGAAATGTTTTCACTTACAATGTAATCGCATTCACAGTCGCCTGCTGTAATAACTGACACATTACATTAAATGCCCTTAACTAATATGGAAGTAATCATTTTGAAATCATAATTTATTGCTAGTAGTTGCGAATTATAACCATAAATCTGGCACAAATTTATATTATGATTGTTAAACGGTACATTTGTAATGAAAATCATAATAGCTTGCCTCTGAAATATGTATCGCATACATATATGCAAGCGATACAAATTATTCACATTCAGTAAGTATTGGATCACATTATAGTACATTACTTAACATGGGCGGTAAAAAAATGACTCAGATCGCAGGTATTTGACGCCCGAGCCGAAGGCAAGAGCGATAAATATGCGATCTGAGGCTTTTATTACCGCCCGTGGTTAATACAAAATTTTTCGACTCCCCCGAGGCCATGAAGTGGGATTTTCCGCACGCGTAGCGGGCGGTTATTGCCACTTTATGGCCAGGTGTGACGTAAGACATTTCACTCTTCTTACCCGTTTACGTGTTACTTAGGGGTCATCCATAAAGTACGTCACACCAATTTCGTGATTTTTTGACACCCCCCCCCCTCAGTTGGTCACATTTGAAAGACCCCCCCTCCCCAGTGTGACGCGACGCATGTTGCAATATTATGCATTTGTCAAAGACCTCATAGGCGACCGGCGCGTGACACTAGTGGAGCGAGAGTAAACTTGCCAACAAAACAATTTAAACCTTATGTCTATGCAGATAGAGTTGCAAATATGTTTATGCCACACCTGGCCATAAAGTGGCTTTTTCCGCACGCTGCGCGTACGTCCCTCGCTTGCAGCTCGGGCCGCAAACTTGTGCGATCTCGGCCTTTCTTTGTATTACCAGTTACCACCCTAGTTGTGTAATGTACTATTAAGTTTTGCGTTAATAATTCAAATTTGGCATTTTAACACTAGGTGTATTACATTTTTCACTTCTAAAGCACACAGATATTAACCTGAGGTACCTATTCCTCTCCCATGCTCTTCTTCTTTTTCTTCTTCTTCTCGCTTTTGGGCGTGGGGGCGTCGACCTCATCCGCCTCCGCAGCCTCCTCCGCCTGGGAGGCGTCTAGCGACTTCTTCTTCTTTTTCTTCTTCTTTTCGGAGGTGGGCTCGGCTGGCTCTTCGGCGGGTTCTTCTTTCACTTTCTCCTTTTTGACCTTCTTTGGCGTTACCTGTGCAAAAGCCATAAATTAAAAAGTATAAAACTCCCGACTTATAACACTATATACTTATCTTATCTCAAACAACCGATTTTGGTGAAATCTAGTTAAGAAACGGTTAAATCAAATCTATACGACAAGAAAACGCATCGCAAGCGGGCCAGTAGTTTTCCAGAATTATTGTAACAGACATACAAACTGACACACAAACAACCTCTAACCGAAACGCATACCGTTCCGATGTCAAGTATAAAATGGAATCGCCGCTTTGAGGTGATCTATGCTGTCGCCATAACGCAAAAGGACACATCTAACATTGTTTAAATATAAATAATAAATGATGTACACGACATGGGAGGTAATAAAGAAAGCCCTCGATCGCATATTTACGTACCTCGCTTGCAGCTCGGGCCGCAAACTTGTGCGATCTCGGCCTTTCTTTGTATTACCACCCTAGTTATGTAATGTACTATTTCGACACTGAGTTCTATCCATATTCGGAATCAGTAAATTTCACTGATTCCGAATATGTATACAACTCAGTGTCGAAAAAAATGTTAGTTGTGTTGTGCCCTTTTGCATTATGGCGGCCGTATGGGGAAGGCCTATGGTCAGCAGTGGACGTCCGCGACTGATAGATAGATCGTTTTCAAAAAAAGATGTCCGTACTTACCTAGTTAGGGCTTTATTAAACCAAGTGTTAACTATTTCCTTTGTGTAACGAAAGTTAACTATATAAATTGTATGGTAACTTTCGTTACACAAATTAACAAGATTAACTTTTTGTTTAATTAAGGTCTAATTAGACATCTTTTTTTAAAAACGACTCGCTTTTACGATCATTTTATGCGTCTATCTATAGTCGCATAAAATGATCGTAAAAGAGGAGGTTCTTAATCCGCCCGTTTTTATGTGATATGTAATTTGATTTATACTACTATAATTATGTTTAAGACCTATCTATATATTTACACACATACATTGTAAAGTCAATTACCAAATTTAATAAATCCAAACTAATACTCACGGATATTGAATTCGGCTCACTTTATATGTCAGTTCATAGAAAACGACCTGAATTCACTGACCGTGAGTGTATTTGTACAAGTTTATTTTTTCTTACTATCTCATTTATCTTATTGTAAAAGTCTACTTTTTAAAGATTTTATTAATATTATTAACTAACTGTCTTTTGCTTAATCTGATATAAGACTTTTTGCTATGGAGGAGCGGGACTACCTGACACAGGTATTATTACCTAGGTACTAGGTAGTCCCCACCTTGTTGTCATATTGTCAAAATTTTTAAAGCAATAAATATTTTTCATTTTTATTTTCATTACAAATGCAAAAGTATAGTCCGTACAAACTCTTAAGACCAAATGCTGCCAAACGAATGCAAGCCAAAAGCTATGTTATGCTCTGATTATTAAGGTAGTTTTTGGCTTGCGCTCGTTTGACAGCATTTGGTCTTAAGAGTTTGTGTGGACTATAACTCTGTCTGTTGCTATTATAAGCTTGAACTGCATAACCAATTTAGAGGTCGATTTCAGAGCGTTTCGACCGCGGCGGTTTTTGGGGTTCCGTACCCAAAGGGTGCCAACGGAACCCTATTACTAAGACTCCGCTGTCCGCCTGTCACAGGGCACTATCGTTTGAACCGTAATATGTAGACTTGAAATGTTTACTGAATGTTACCGGTTCGTTACAAACAAGTATCATAATACATACTTTGACTCAATTCCACATTGGCTTAGTTCCAAAATGCCAAGAAACCCAAATATAATTTTTTCCAATATAATAAAATGTCATAATGACGTTTACATGTAACCCACATCCGATATCCAAAATTTATAGTTGGTAAAAAGAGCAATTCCTTCAAATACAGAATTATTATTAAGACTGAAGGTGAAAACGCAATAGTTTCATAATTACCAAAATTCAAAAATACCTTTATGCCACACCTGGCCATAAAGCTTTCCGCTTTCTGGCCAAGTGTAGACATAAAATGATGTACACAACACGGGAGGTAATAAAGAAAGCCCTCGATCGCATATTTACGTCCCTCGCTTGCAGGTCGGGCCGCAAACTTCTGCGATCTCGGCCTTTCTTTGTATTACCACCCTAGTTGTGTAATGTACTATAATGACTCACATGAAACAGTAATTTCGAAATTTAGACATTTTTCCATAGGTATTGGAATTTTAGGTATATTGAGCATTTGACGTTTTAATATTGTGACAGTTTTGTGTCAAGTTAATATGAGTTTAAGACATTTTGGGGCATAGTTGAATTGAAAATTAGTAAATTCACGATAAAGACAATTTGAATTATAGTCATATCAAGAGTATGGTATTTTAAGAAGTAGATGTAAGTAATTTCAACTTTTAGACATTTTGAAACTAGTCGGTTTTGACATTGCGACGTAATAGGAACATGGTATTATGATATTTGGTGCTAGCGAACCGGTAACCAGAGAATGCGTATTTCTATTGCCGGGTGGATTTCAGAGCGTTTCAACCGCCGTCAACACCAATCCCGATATTATGATGACATTTTTTTTAAAAATTGCATAATTTTTGATCAAATCATGAAAATAGTAGGTACTATTTTCGGATTTTATCAAAATAATGGGATACATTCTTAAAATGAATCGTCGAAATTTCGGGATTGGTGATGACGTTTGAAACGCTGTGAAATCCACCCTGCCGCTAGAAAAATAAATAATAAAAAAAACTTAAATTAAAAATAAAAGGGGGCCCCCATACAAGAAACGAGTACGGAAAATGTACTTCGGCTCCAAACATAGGAGGATCTGCGACAATAGCAAATTCACAAGATACTATAAAAACTAGGGATGTAACGATACATAGTTTTGCCGATACGATACCGATATATTGTAGTAAATAATCGGCGATACCGATACCGATATCTTAGCTAAATAATGAAGTATGAACTTCAGATATTTGTATGTCCTTATTATGTCTAAATCTTGGCTATATTTAAAAGAGACTCAACCTTGAAAGTGTAAAGTAAAAATAAATAAATTGTCTAGGTACTCAAACTTCAAATTTTTTTTTTATTAAATACCAAAGATTTAATTAACATAGTAATTATCATTGCACAAGGTAATAGACCAATACATAAATTAAGTCAGTAATTAATTGAAATTACTTTTTACAGACTTTTTTTCATACAGAAAATTCTTTTCGCGCTCTTCAAATATCGGTTGCATATAATCGGCGATACCGATATATCGGTATCGTTACATCCCTAATAATTTTCCATATAAATTTGGTCCCTGCTTTAGTGCTTGATTGTTTTTTTTTTTCATTTGATTTTATAGTGGAAATAGAAATACATAGCTTGTGAATATAACAAGTCTCTATCTATTACAGTTCAGATTGTTGTTATAGTGGCAATAGCAATACACATTGTATGAAAATTTCAATTCTCTACCTATTATGGTTAAAGCTAGAGCCCGTGACAGACGGACAGACAGTGGAAGCTTAGTAATCGGGCTGGCACCCTTTGGGTGCAGAATCCTAAAAAAATACTACTGACTAGAGAACCTTCCTTTTATGAAGTCGGTTATAGAACTAGTAGGTACTCACGTCATTGGCACCGTCTTCCAGTTTCATCTTCTTGCTGGACACCTCGGGCTCCGGTGAGTGTTCCCGTTTGACCGGCTTCTTGTCCAGGGTACTGTCGGCCGCCACCGGGTATTGGAATACCTCACTGTGGAACAAATGTTGGATTAGTCAAAAATACATTTAAGTGGCAACTAGAAAGAAAGAAAATACATTCATGACACCACAAAATGAAAATACAGCAATAAAAACAAATGAAGTAAAAGTTGAATGCTGCCACAAACCAAATGCCACCAACCACTAGCCAAATGTGACAGCCTTTGTTAAAAAGATGGAATATGTTAGAAAAAAGTGTGACATGGGGGGAGGGCGGGTCTATAAATGTGAAAAATCGTGTGACGTACTTTGTGGATGACACCTTACGATATATCTGGCGCTTTGGATGCTATAGACTATTTGACACTGACTCTACTAGAGATCAAAATTTACTGACTGTACTAGAGATTTAATTTTATTGCTGTTATTAAAAAAAAACTCGTTATGTGAGTAAGAGTGAGTCAAGTACGTGTATTGAGGGTCTCATACTAAAAAAATAATCTGACTTTATATTACCTTTTGTAGATACATAGATAGAAATCAGTGTGTGCTCGTTTGCCACTTAGGGCCTTATGACAGGGGTGATTTGAGTGCGTGTTTTCATACAAAACTTGTGTTTTGTTGTGTGTTGTTGTTGTTGTGTGTAAACTTGTTGTTTGTTAAATGGCCAGTATGTGAAGGCCCTTATAACATTAAAAACAAAATAGAATAGATTATTGAAATGTCTACTCACGATTTGCTGTGGTATTTTTCAAATTTGGCCTTAGCCTTGCCGGTGCCGCTGATCCTCCTCATATTACCCTCTTCCATCAGTCGTAATTTGTTCTCCAACTTCACCTTATGCTCCGCACCTAACTCAAAGGTCACATCCTCTCCAAACGCATCAACCCTGGTCGCTAAGGCTGCCTTTGCTGCCAGCATACGAGACATCTTACCCTTATTCTTTGTACTACACTGACCTACCAATTGAGCATGGTAAATGAGACCGTATTTCGGTGTGTCTTTCTTAGTCTTCAGAGCTCTGAACAAAGCCTTTTCAGCACCAAAGATCTGTAACGTTGAAGCGGGATGCTTTGCCAAATTCATTAATGAACCTGCATGAGCTATGAGTCTGGCTCCGATGTGCTCACCAATTAAAACAGTCAGGTTTGGTGCCATTGCCAACATACGGGCCTTCAGGTAGTCCGTCAGATGTGTTCTATAGTCATTGATATTGATAATTTCATCACACAAATTCTGAATATTCAAGATGTCATCATCAGATATTTCTGTGCCCATGGAAATCTCAGCAGCTTCCTTTACCTTCTCCTCAAGGTCTTCTGGTAAAATATCTGACAAGTCTGTCTTTGAGGCATTGTCACGGGTACCAATCAGTTTCACAATCTTAACAAATAAGGTGTTATCTGTGATGATTTTCCCTAGTTCGGGGAAATGCCAGCCGTACCATTCACGGCACCTCATGATGTAGTTATTCAGTTCCTTGTCTAGGTCATCAAGGAGGCACTGGGCTTGAACAATCATAGTATCAATCTTGTCGGGAGAAAACTTCAGCTTGTATCGGGACAGTGAATGGGCTAGACCAAGTGCCATGGCAGTCATTTCCTTCTTCGGCAGTCCAGCCAACAGACTGTCCATCTGTGAGCGGATACATCTTAACAACTCCTGAACATTTGAGTTCGCAACACATTGCAAGTCAAACTTTTCCTTTATGGCACTGCCTAATTTAGCATCTCCGACCAGTAATTGGTCTTGAACATCCTTGCATATGTATTTCTTTAGGGCTTTCTTTAACGGCTTGGATATTTTGCCTTCAATGGCCGCTGTTGTTGCAGCTAAGGCCTCTGTTGTGTCTTCAAACTTGATAAAGTTCTTTAGTTTAACACTGAAATTATATTACAATGTAAGAAAAAGTCTAAAAGGTTGTTTATAAAAATACAAATAAAGAAATAATACTATCCACTTACACAGACGACGCTCCCTCGGGAGTGTTGAATTCTTGATACAAATCATTGATTTCTGTTAACTTGGACTCGTCCAACAACTAAAATAAACGAAAACAAACATATGAAATACTATTTAAGGTAGCTAAAGAGCCTGGGAAATCGGAAAGATAAAAGATAACCTGATGTTTGCTTGGGAGGCATTGCAGTAAACAATGACCTATATTTAGCCTTAACAACAAGTTAAATATACAAAAACGCACAGATAATATGTTACTTTAATAATGACGTTTACATTAAGTGAAAATAAGCTGTAATTAACTAGGATTTTGAAAGATTTTCATGGCTTTGTGAGGTTAGGTTATAATAAACACGTGTATACATTTTACCTTGAAAATAGCGTAGCCCGCCGGAGTTTCGAATAGAACCAACATGTTTAAAACACACAATAGTTCACACTAAAATAATATCCCACTTGTTTAAGGGCACATTTAGGATTTATTTATTCCATTAAACACGCGTAAAGCGGCAAGAAGCTTCCCCGCAGAGAAACGCGAGGACTTTGACTTGACATTGACAATCAGTGTTGCCAACTCCAAATTTCATTCCTTGCTAAAATTTTGCTAAAAATCTGCTAAAATTATGCTAAAACTTGATAAATTCTGTTAAAAAATGTGCTAACTAAAAAAAGCATTATTCTTTCAAATTTAACGTATTGTTATATTTGTGATTATTACAGCTTTACAATAATCCTTTTTGTGGTCCATACTAAACTTTCAGCAAAAAAATTGCTTATTAAGATACATAGTAAAATTAACAAACAATGTCAATGTGTTAATCGACCTTTTTTTTATAGTACAATCAAATTTACTTTTTTACTTCAGCATACAAACAATCATAGTAAAATATGTTAAAAATGAAAGTGGCAAAAAATGTAAGCTTTCATTACATGTGTATTACGACTTAGATAGTTAAAGTTATATTATTGTCAACCATGCAATCGAAGGTTATTTTACAAACTTATGTCATCACCAACTTGTATGTTTCTAAATTTACCATTTTATCTGTGTGAAATTTATAACCAACAGGTAACATTTCTATTATTTACAAAATTATGCCAAAAATGATGCTAACTGCTAAATATAAAAAAAAACTGCTAAACCAGTCCAAATTATGCTAAATTTAGCAATGAAACTGCTAAGTTGGCAGCACTGTTGACAATTGACTTGACAATGACTTTTTTTTTGGGTATTTTATGGCGTGGCTACTAGACTTTTAAGCCAAGTCTATTTTGAAAGCATCATAGTCTTGAATTGACTTGACAATGACACTAGACAGCAAAGTGCTGCCATATTAAAAAACAACGCGCCGTATAAAAATTGTAAAATAAGTGATTTTAAACAAATAAAATATAACATTTTGGAATTTCTAAATGTAATAAATTTAATCTATATGAAATTAAAACCAAGAAATATATAATTTTCAAGTTACTAAGCAAACTAGATTGATTTTTTAGTACACAATACATTAGAGTCTGTGCGGAAAGAGAATAAGCGTGGCGAAAAACGGAACTAACCTAACCAGTATGGCATTTTTCTGTTCTCTTTCCGCATAGACTCTAGCACGGTGTATTTCATTTTAACCATGTTTCTATTTTAATGATCTTTTGCTTTTGTTTCTACTAAATTATAATTTGCAGTTATTAATACATTAGTACAAATAATAAGCGATCAAATATGGACAAATGACAAAAGGCGCAAGTTCAAGTAAACTATTTTATTTCCAACCTTTTTAATAAAGCAACAAGTAGATGTGCCATTCCCGGGAATATTCCCCGTTTGTATGGGGAATATTCCCCATACAAGTGGGGAATATTCCCGGGAACGGCACATCTCTACAACAACATATCAATCCATGTTTATTATTTGTTTATACATCTGGGGGCACGGAAGTGTCCCCGCCAAGTCAAGCAAAACAAAGGCACGGCCGTACCAACCTTTTTTCGAAGCCATTCAGGCCATTTTTAACCTTTTGTAATTTTGTAGTGGCTAATCCTAGAACCCTGAATTTTCAGGTATATGTAGGGCATAATATGACTTAGATATTTTATATTCTCAATAACATTCAATTTGAACTTGTAGTTTAAGAACTATTTTGCACGTCAAAGTTCCTTAGTTTTGTCAGTTACCTACTCACTGACTGACTGACTCACTCATTGATGATGATCATAATTCTAAAATACTTTTAGCAGACCCACAGGCTCTAAATTGTAAACATTAGTACATTGTGTATCAAGGGCGGTAAGTAAGGAATTACAAACGAGTGTTTGTTACAAGGCCGAGGCGAAGCCGAGGGCTTTAATAACACGAGTTTGTAATTCCTTTACCGCCCGTGGCACACACAATGTTTTTCATCACACTTGTGAGGAAATCTGATTAAAATAACCTTACTTAACCTAAATAAAATTGTTAAACTGACAGTGACATTAGTGACATATATCAAGACGACAAGTCACGTTCGGAAACCATAGCGGTAAAGACTTAAAATGGTTGATTTTATATTTGCAAAATACTGAAATACACTATTTAAACATTTAATTAATGTTACAGAAATATGTGTTTACATGTATTTGCAATAACAGTTCTCTTTAAATAAATATTTCAGTAATAAAAGTTAAAAAAGTAAGTTGGCGTTTCCTTTGATCATGACAAATAAGAGTAAAACAGAACCAGCGTTTCAAATTTAAAAAGAAAACCATTACGCCCTAGGGCGTAATAGGTCATTTACGGCCCGCAAAACCTACGTGTAATGACACCATTTTCGAGCAAGTGTGATGAAAAATTAGTTTTTAGCCTATCAAGTCATACAAAACCTAAAAATATTGCAATTGCAGTCACCTTTAAAATATATACGAACTGCATAAGTAAGTTTGTAATCCTATACAAATCCATGCGATTACAAAGTTACTTTTGTAGTTCAACTGGCAAATTGAGTTCGAATGGATTGGGAATATTGGGATGTAATAAATAAAGGAAGACCACTTTTAAAAGGAAATGAGATCCAATGAAACAAATTTATGTTAAAAGATGCAAGTCTTGCAACACCGTTCTTCTACAACAAAAAGTTTTGAGATTTAAGCAAGTTGGTTATTTTAGTCAGTACCTGGAGGGGGGTGTCCACAGAACTCGATTTCCACCGACTTGCCTATTATTATTTAACCGTGAAAGCACCAGTGTGGCATCAAACTTCTTCGAAGGCAAGCCGCAGCGCAGTACCTTTAGCGTACTGTTTCTTTGAGACCGAGAAGAATATTAATACTAATATATTTGAAAATAGGCAAGCCGGTAAGAATCGAGTTCTATGGACGCCACGCCACAGGAAGGCACACATTTTATAGTTAAATAATAAAAAAGTCGGTGGAAATCGAGTTCTGTGGACCCCCCCGCCTACTGTAGGTAGACCCCGGTACCTACCTACTGACTAAAACAGGGGTCGGATACCGGTATTTTTTCCATACAAAAATACTGGTATTTTTGCCGTTCTTTCCGTTCTTTGGTTTATTATTTCAGTTTTTAATCGGACAATCCAATAATACGAAATCATTAGGTACTTCAATATATGATTGCGCCCTACAAAAAGCATAAAATAATTCAAAATATTGGGTTAGTCCCACCCAATTCCCACCGAGTCGCCGAGTCCCACGACGCGGCGTGCTCTCATTGGTGAATTGGCGGTAATTAATTACAGCACTTGTGCGGTAATGTTAAGTAAAAAGCACTTGTGTGTAATAAGTAGGGCATGCAGAACCGGGAAATTTTAGTAGGAGAGAACCGGGAATTCCCGGTACTGCCATACTAAAATTTCCCGGTACTGCACGCGTTAGTAATAAGCTGCGTTCCGCGCATAAGAACCACGAAATAAGCGCGACTCAAGTGTGTTGAAAAGGTAATTACTAACTAGGTAATTCATTTTAAATGACTTTCAAAAGAAGGATGGCTTTTTAATTTGTCTGTAAGTATCCTATTTTCCGTTTTAGTATGCTTGTTACGGGTTTACTTGAAAACTACTTCTTTTTAGGTTTCCGTACCTCAAAAGGAAAAAACGGAACCCTCACTTTGTTGACAAAGATCACTTTGTTGCCCGTCTGACCGTCCATCGTCTGTCTGTCAAGACTCTTTATCTCGGGAACGTGTAAAGGTATCGGATTGAAAATGAAACCATATACTGAAGTCTACGCTCACTCGAAAAAATCAAACTCTAAGTTAACGTGTAAAAAAGAAATAGCCGTTTATGCCGCAAAAACCGTATATTCCGACAATCTCAAGGAAACCTAAATTTAAAGGGTGCTTTCCGTTGACCTAGAAATGAAATTTCGCAAAGTAAAGCGGTCGTATACCACAAGTATGGATAAAATAATGAAAACTATACATTTGTAATGAAATCATAACAAATTGTCTTTACTAAGGGAATCAAAATGTATAGGGTACCAGTGGCATGGCGTCCATAGAACTCTATTTTCATCGGCTTGCCTAATATTAGCCAGTTCGGCACTTAATTCTAGAGCTCTGCCGTTCGATATCTAAAACTAGACTTACCCCTATACAACTCCAGGTTAGTCCAGTTTTAGTCATAGGACGGCAGTGCTCTTAAAGAAAATTGAAGCCAAAACTGCTCCGGCTTTCCCAAGGATTTCTTCAACGCCACGCCACTGTAGGGTACTTTAATAATATGTAATAATGTCATACCTGTTGTTATATTTAACATTAAAAAAAAAAAGAAACTGGTGAGTTTCTTCCGGCGCTTCTTCTCACCAGAAGGTCACTACCCGAAGCGCCAAAAGAAAAGAAATAATACATATTTAGACTCAGACTTGTAAAAGAGCCCTTGGGGGGCCTACTTGCAGAAATAAACTATTTTATTTTATGTATTCTCAATTTGTATTTTGACGTTTGGAGATCCTTTACACCTCCAAAACATAATATTTTGACAACGGAGACTCTTTACATCTCCATTAATTTTAGTATCAATTTATTTTTTATTTGTCTTGTATGGACGCATAGAGAGACCCTTTACATATCTTTAGGTAAATGTAGTTTTAAGTTAATGTAATGTATTAATGAAATCTCATGTATGAAAAGAGAAACTGGAGAGTTTCTTCCGGCGCTTCTTCTCACCAGAAGGTCATTACCCGAAGCGCCAAAAAAAAAGAAAATGAAAAAAAGAAGATAAAAGAATGTAAGAAAGACATGTAAAAGCGCCCTTGAGGGCCTACTTACAGAAATAAATTATTTTATTTTATTTTTTATTTTATTTTGTATCGACAAATTTATACAGAACCCTCGGTGGGCGAGTCCGACTCGCACTTGTCAGATTTTTGTTTAAAAGGGTAAGGTCCCTGTGAGCAAATCAGGATCTGATGATGGGATCTTAGATAAATTGAAGGAAATCTTAAAATAGCATGTGTACCTATGTACACATACCTACTTATGTTTAGCGAACTGAAGAAGGAGATGAATATGTATATAGATCTCGTTTAGTACGTGAAAGCATTTTGACTTATTATGTAAAGTAAATACGTATTTCAAATATTTACCGCAATTTATGTTGAACACTTTCCATTGCTATTTATTCAGCGGAATCCGCCGAGGGAATACAAAACAAACAAATATAATAATTTGTATATTCAAACGATCATCTACTTCACGGACGACTGGCTGAATGCTATCCAATAGAGTTGCCAGACGTTAAGATTTTCCTGACTTGTCAGAAATTTTACTACCACGAAGCTACAAGTTACAATTTTATAAGTCTACACTTGCAACATTGGTCGAATACAGCAACGCCATTGGTTGATTTGGCCAATGTTGCTAGTTTAGATTTGTAAAATTGTAACTTGTAGCTTCGTGAAAC
This sequence comes from Eudemis profundana, assembly GCA_947034925.1. Classification (NCBI taxonomy): domain Eukaryota; kingdom Metazoa; phylum Arthropoda; class Insecta; order Lepidoptera; family Tortricidae; genus Eudemis; species Eudemis profundana. The sequence goes on from OX344799.1 coordinate 1,060,335, forward strand.
GAAGCCAAGGAATGGGTCCGGTATAAGAACATTTCAGGATTTTTTTATGATTATATATTTTCTAATGTTGAACAAAGGTTTTCTGCTTTAGGTTAAGCAAAAATACTCTTGTATGTCCGGTGGATGTCTCTTTTCCGCTACAGTACCTCTAGCACAACTGTGACACGCGACTCTTTGTCGCGCGACAAATGCTACTTGTCTCTTTCCACTCAATATCGTGTGACAGTGACAGGCGATGCTCTGTCGCGCGAGAAACAAAGTCGCGGCCAGTTATGCTAGACGTACAGGTCGTATTTCTCAACCGACTCACATGAAATTCTGTGAGCAGATTCAATAATTATGTATAATTTTATTTTGTAGATTCAGTTTGTGGAAAATATAAATTTTTCACTCGCGATGACATTGTCTACAGTTACACACACGACACACATACACACACACACGACACGAGACACTAGTTATACTTAATAGACTTGCAACTTAATAATAGTAATCAGTCATCCAAGAGCGTCACAATCTTTTTTCTAAATTAGGGATTTTTGACAGATATTTCAAAAGTTGTACATGGCAACCCTTTCCAGAATGGATTTTATCTCCGCTTCCCGGGGACGTTATTTGAATTCGGAAAATTCAATAATTCTGCATAAAAGCATGCATCCACTTCGGGACTGAATGATTCTCGGAGTGAATGATTGAGCGAATGAACTGGTGAATGGTTTCCATCGAGCGGCGCGTCTGCACCAATTGGACGCAAGGAACGTGATTATTTTGCGTATTGAATGTTTTGAATGCGTTGTCGGGACGTATTTTGTATTTCAGGAGCGATAGATTTGCTTTTAGCGCAAATAAGCATAGGTTGTAGCTTTTTAAATATTAGGTTTTTTTCGAGCTTGGCCATCTTTTAAGTGATTTTGTTGGTAGAAAAATGTTTGAGTATTAAAATAAAAAATATCGTTTCTGACTTCTATTTAGAAATAAACCTTTTGTTCCATCCTAATCGAATGAAAATGCTACTTATTCAGTTCAAGGACATTTTTTATTACCTATGGCCTGTTATCTTGATTTAGCATACAGTTGAATCATAGTACCTAATATTTACCTTGTAAGATATAATTTATATTCGCTCATTAAAAATTATTAATCTTTGGTGTGAAAAGCAGTATATATCACACGGCAGCGAAATTGTATTATTTTGAGCGTCGACACTTGATCCTTCGCTACGCTCACGATTCTACTTTAAATTTCCTCACTACGCTCAAAATTCCGTTGTAGAATCTTCCTATCTGCTCTGGATTTGTTCTAAACAGCGCAGTGGAAGCGTGCTGGGCCCATAACCACTTGTTGGTAAATAAATCACAGTGGAATTATTAGTATTAATATCGTAAGTACCTATGACATTGCGAACATTTCGCACATGGCAGTTTTCTATTGACAACTATTAAAATAGCATGGTCTGTTGCAGCCAGTGTTATATTCCAACAGAACGTTACATCACCTGCCACCATTCTTAATTTAGCCGTGTAATCACAATTCGTTATCAGTCGTGTGCCCGAAGTACGCTCGATTTGCATTACACGGCTAGATTAAAAACAATGAAGTGGCGAAACATTCCCTCGTGGCGACTACCTCTAGGTACTTGGCTTACCTTTGACACAATATTTTATTCGAAACTTTTATGATTTCCAAATTCATAGAAAATATGTCGTTAGAAATTTCTTCAATAAATAATAAAATAACAATAAATTATCTTAAACTAAAATAATCACACTAAACCCGTAAGACTAAAGCTAAAACTACCTATTATTAGTACATTACACAAACAGGGTGGTAAAACAAAGAAGGCCGAGATAGCAGATGTTTGCGACCCGAGCTGCAAGCGAGGGATGTAAATATGCGATCGAGGGCTTTCTTTATTACCTCCCGTATTGAGTTCATCATTTTATGAGTACACTTGGCCAGAAAGCGGCTTTTTCGGTACGCGTAGCGTGCGGCAAAAGCTACTTTATGGCCAGGTGTGGCATAAATTATATTATGTACCTAAAAAGAGCCCCCGTGGCAGGGTGCCAAAGATACTGGCAGCATTTCCTCGCTGTATGGCAATACTAATGCGCTGGGCGAGGAAGCTGCCAGCCCTTTGATCACCTGAGGTGTCGATGAGCCTTGAAAGCTCCTTAAATAAGAGCCGAGCGCTTGGAACCCACGGGCCCAGGGTCTCAACGCCGAATAGCATGAAGTGGTATTGCGAGCCAAGATCCTGGTATTTGAGTTTTTGCCGTGACTCGGCCGCCTCTGCCGGTACCCACACCTTGGAAGAGGTCCGTGGCAGTTGTGACGGCGCTAGCGTGCCCTAGAAAATATTGAATTAAAAACGGATCAATCACGTTGTACAAAAGACGAGACTTACACGGCATGTTGTGATGCTCCCGAACATGTCGAATGGAAGTCTCGTCCTTTATCAGTGATCCGTTTTTAGGGTTCCGTACCAAAATGGTAATAAAGGAACCCTTATGGTGCGTCTCTGTCTGTCTGTCTGTCCGTCTGTCACAGCTAGGGAATGCAAACCGGTATACCGGTTTACCGGTAAACCGGTCAAAAATGAAGCCGGTAAATTACCGGTAATTATAACCCCAAACCGGTTTTTTACCGAGACATATAAAAATAGATAAATATTGGTTTACGCTGATGTTTATAAATTTATGTACTACGAAACGCCTGTACTTTATCGAAATCCAATGATTTTATGTGATTTAACGATTTAATTAACTTTTTTTTGCTTCAAAAATGTTGAATAAGTTTTTTTATTCCTGTCTTTCCATATCTTGTCTCCTTCTGCCTTTCCGATCCTTCTGCGAATTTCCGTCTCGCAAGAGCCATTATTGCTTATGCTGGAACCCAGGTATACAAAGTTGTCTGTAGTTTCTAAATTGAGCGTTCCGCTGAGCTAGCTTGCCTGAGCGATCCACGATCATGACTTTAGTCTTGGATCTGTTAATTGCGAGGCCAAGTTCTTCGCTAACCCATCCCATTCTATCCAAAAAACTGCCCGTCTCAGCTTCATTTGCTGCTAAAAGGGTGGTGTCGTCAGCATATCGCAAATTAGAGATCTGAGCAGTGCTGCCACCATTCCGACCTCCAGCAGTGCTGCCACCATTCCAGCCGTCACATGTTTTCCGTACAATGTACTCGCCGTATGTATTGAATAGGATGGGTGAGAGGATGCAGCCTTGTCGGACGCTCTTACGAAAGCTGAACGGATTCGATGTACTCTTGTCGACTCTCACTATTCCCTGGCTGTTGTAATATTGCGACTGAAGTAGTGCTGTGAGGTGTCGAGGTACACCCAAATCCGTCAGAACCTCCCATAAACAGCCCCAGTCGATACAGTCAAAAGCCTTACTGTACTTAGTCGACGAAGTACATGATGACTGGCGTGTCGAACTAGTAACATTTTTCCACAATTTGTCTGATATTCAGTATTTGCTCCCTAGTACCTACCTTTACCCTTCACAAAACCCGCTTGCTCTTGCGGGATTTGCCAGTCTAGATAATGACGGATCCTGCTGTTCATCACGTGAAGTAGGACTTTACTGGCATGGGAGATCAGAGCAAGGGTACGGTAGTTATCGCTCTTTTTAGTCGAACCTTTTTTGTGCAGCGGGATGATTACTGATTGGGTCCAGTTTTTCGGCCACTTGCCTTTGTGCCAAATGTGGTTGCAGATCTTGTGCAAAAGGTCAATTCCCCTGTCACCTAGGGCCTTGAGAATTTCGGACGGGGTATTATCCTGTCCTGGGGCCATCTTAGTTTTAAGACGACCAATTGCTGCCACTATCTCGGACTTAAGAATACCAGGTTCCAGGTCCATGAGATTCCAAACCATTCAGGGTTCGATTATTGTTGAGGACTTCTCATACAGCTGCTCACAATATTCACGCCAGCGCTCTGCAATTTTGTCAAGTTCGTGCAAAAGTTGCCCATCGGAGTTTTCTATGACCCAAGATTTGGGCTTAAACTTTTTGCTGAGCAGCTGGGCTTTCTTGAAGAGATCTGATGTTTGCATCTTCATGGCGTGAGACTCAACTTCGCGACAGATGTCCATGATGAAGTTGTTTTTGTCTCTGCGGCATTCCCTTCTGGATCACTTTTGATAGACTGGAATATTCCTTCATCCTCTTAGGATCTTGGAGGCTTTTGGCTTTCATGTCTTTCCTGTGTTGGACTAGATTCCACGTTTTTTCAGTAATCCATGTGGATCTTTTACGGTTCTTTTCTCTTTTAGAAACGATGTCATCCAAAGCCTCGTTTACTTGGGCTTCGAAGTGCTTCCACAAACACATATTCATATATGGAAAAGGGGGATAAGTGAGTGTATTTTTTGGCGTATTTTTGCTCGACAATGGTACGGAACCCTTCGTGTGCGAATCCGACTCGCACCTGGCTTGATTTCTTTTAGTTTATGGATGGTTATCATACAGAAATCTTAAATTAAACAACATTTTCGCAGCTTTTTACTTCAAATCACCAATACCGGTAATTTACCGGTTTACCGGTTTTGAACTACCGAAGTCGGTAAATTACCGGTTTCAAAATTTTCCCGGTAATTGCATTCCCTAGTCACAGCAAGATATTTCAGGATCCACTGATGCTATCGACTTGAAATTTGGATTAGTGTTAAAAATCGTTAACCCGAGCTAGTTTTTGATTTATGGTGAAAAACGTTAAAAAAAATACCATTCCCCCCTATTATCTTGGAAGTTACTGAACAGAAAAATCTGTAATAATTACCAATGTCGTCCTAAATATTACAGGAAAAATATAACGGTTTTCCTAAGTTGCACTGTTTTTTAGAAATTTGCAAAAATCGTAACCATACTTATTTGCTCCTACTAAACTAATAGCCATACAGTTTTTCTTGAACTATGTATCTACTTATGAGTTTGTACGGAACCCTCGGTGCGCGAGTCCCACTCGCACTTGACCGGTTTTTTAATTCAACGTTTGAGTCTCACGGTAGTTCTCTAAGGAAAATTGCGAATCTGTAAAGAAAATTACGACACATTTTAAAGGCGCGAAATCAGCTCGTATTGTGGAACATCTCACCTCGGCTCCGCGCGGGCACTAACGTTCCCGACGGACCACCCACGTCGACCTTTGTTCCGCTGTCACTCGCACAATCTCTCGGGTATACAATTAATAAATGAGAATATTTTATTTACAGTCTTTTCTTTATACATAACTTTAAGTCATCATCATCATCAGCCCGTTGCAGTCCACTGCTAGACATAGGCATCTGCCAATGTACGCCACCACAGAGCCCGGTCTACTGCTTTATGCATCCAGTCGCTGCCGGCTCCTTATGCAAGTCGTCCCGCCATCTGGCCAGAGGGCGTCCCACGCTACGTTTGCCAAGACGCGGTCTCCACTCCAGAACTGTAGTAGTTGATTGGCTAAAGATGTTAAACCTGAATTTAGAAATTATAGAACTCTCCCACAAAATCTGAATGTCTCTCAAGCGGGTGTACGTTTGGAAGTTGTAAATAGAATTAAGTTTTTAGTAGTGACAGTAGATTGTCACTTAAACTGGAAAGCACATGTTGAATCAGTTAATGCTCGAAATTTTATTACATTTCGAGCAACTGCTATTGATGCTCTATCTATTTTATCCGAAACATGCTCGGAGACCATTGCAAGAAATGCTTACTTGTGAAATGTCTGTCTATCTACTACTTACCTATAATTATGTGACCGGCCCATTACCGCTTCAATCTACTAACTTTCAGAGCTATGTCGGTCACCTTAGTTCTCTGACGGATCACTTCGTTCCGTGTTTTGTCCTAACTTTAAGTAGTAAACTCATTATTTTTGTGATTAAAAATGAGCTTACGCAAATCAGAAATCAATCACGGGCGTAGCAACTCAACTGATTAGAAGAGAAACTGAAAACATGAGATACTACTGAAGTGAGAATTTTATTTTCCGCTATAGTTTTTTCTTCAGTACCAAGTACTAGCTCCACCCTGTTAGTACGTATTCCGTGGGCCGATTTTGAGCTTCAGTTACGCTTCCATACTTATTATATTTCGATGCCTTATAGTGGTCGAATTTGGCTCCAACTAAATTCCCAACATATCGATACCTTTAGACTCAAAGGACGTAAACGCCGTAGGTTCTAATGGCGCTTACGCCCTTTGAGTCTAAAGGTATCGATATATTGTGTAAATGGCCGGTCGACGGACGCTGGGGGCCCATTAGCGCCGTATCGACGAGTAGCCCCGGGGGCCCGGGGCTCCCTGTGGTGTCTGGATACATGGGTCAGCTGACCTCGTTTGTAGATAACTGCTATTGATAAAATTGAACGCATCGACCTTACTGAACTCCCAAGTTGATGTACGAAAATTCGTGGCAGTTGAGTTGGTACGAGTGGAAAAGATTCAAAAGCTACATAGCTTCTTTGTTAGTAGTAGGGATGTAACGATACATAGTTTTGCCGATACGATACCGATACCGATATATTGTAGTAAATATCGGCGATACCGATACCGATATCTTACCTAAATAATGAAGTATGAACTTCAGATATTTGTATGTCCTTATTATACCTAAAACTTGGCTATATTTAACAGAGAGTCAACCTTGAAAGTGTAAAGTAAAAATATTAGAAAAATATAGATTGTCAACTCAAAATTCAAATTTATTTTTTAAAAAGAACCAAAGATTTAATTAACATAGTAATTGTCATTGCACAAGGTAATAGAGCAATACATAAAATAAGTCAGTAATTGAAATTACTTTTTGCAGATTTTTTTCATACAGCAAATTCTTTTCGCGTTTTTCAAATATCGGTTGTATATTATCGGCGATACCGATATATCGGCCGATATATCGGTATCGTTACATCCCTAGTTAGTAGCATTCTAGTGACTAATTGGGATGTCGACTAATGTTGAATTTTACAATATAATATAGTCACATGGATTAGAAAATACTAAATTATCATAACACAGAATGAAGAAACAAAAAATACATAAAAGTTATAAAGTTATGAGATCACCAAGATTGATTTTTTTTTTAATTTCTTTTCGTCTTCAGAAAAAAATATACTTAATTTCGGAATGCTTAAATAAGTAACACTAAAAATCGTGCTCAAAATGAGTAAATGCTATTTTTTTCATACAGACAGATTTAGTACAACGTGGACTCAAAGATGACGTCACCGTCGGCGTCTGTTTTGTATGGGCCGTTTTCAACGCTCGGTGCGGTCGGCTACTTTTGATTGCCATTAGTGGCTGTTATAGTTATAGTAATCCAAGTGTAGTAGTTATAAGTATATATTTGTTCCTCACAAATAAGTAGTAGAATCGATTTACATCAATTACATCAGAAACAAAATTTAGTGCACACGACAGCGTACTTGATTGAAACCGAAATTTGTATAAATGGTATACGATCCTGTTAAAATAAGCAAAATAATATCCTTCCTTAATCCTTGTCAAAGAGACAATTTTAAGTAGACAATCTCCAACTTTCCGAATTTTGTCATGTATTCATTACAGGTACTAAAAACAATTTCAAGAAGTTTATGAGAAGATTAAACAAAAGGAAGTCTTATTGTACTTTAAGTTTTAATCATTTATCCGCTCAGACCTGTACGAGCCTTAGATCTGTGAATCAACATTGTCTTACAGCACTTCCAATTTACAATGCAACAGTCTAATTATTATCTTCCTCAAATTCGACGTTTCCAAGCTAAATATCCGTTTAATATTGTAGCCGAGGATTCCTCGTTCAAATAATGGTCCAAGTTAATCCGGCACAGGAAATTAGTTTCGATTGGTTTAGGAAATGGGCTGGCTTGGCTTTATAAAACGCTTTAGTATGGGATTAGCACCAATGCTTGGGAGGCTGGGAAACTTTTTGGGAATACGTTTGGAACTATGAAACGTTTGACGTTTACGGTTCTTTTACCTAGAACAGGGGTCTCCGAACTTCAATAAGGGAGTCTCACATAACCAACAGGGTACGTCGCCGCACCCTGGTGGTATGGGTAACGAATTTTCCACATTTAAAAAAAGGGGGTCTCCGAACTTGTTTAGCAAAGGGCCGCATTGCGCCTTAAAAAATATCACGCGGGCCACACATTAATAGTTTTAGGATTCCGTACCGAAATGGTAAAAAAGGAATCCTTATGGTGCGACTCTGTCTGTCTGTCGCAGCAAGATATCTCAGGATCTACTGATGCTATCGACTTGAAATTTGGAATAGTGTTAAAAATCGCTAACCCGAGTCTATATCGGACAGATAAAAATATTATGGGTAGGGGTCGGGTTGCATAAAGTTTAAGGTCATATTTTTGATACGCATACGAGGGTCCGTCATACTCATCATTACGCATAACTGTAAATATTCATACATTTATGCGCATAACGATTTTAATCATAATGTTTATGGACATACCGTGTAATGGGCATATAGTTGATCTCCTTCCTTGTCGTTATCACTCTTGACAGAGTGGTCGTGGTCATCACTTCAGGCGTTGGTGGCAAGCTTCACAACACGCCGCCACTCTTCTCTGATGGCCGCCTTCCTCGTGCATTCATGTAGTGATGATGAGCCATTTACTGCCGCTTTTATCTGGTCAGTCCACCTCATAGGCGATCTTCCGCGTGGCCTGGTACCCTCGACCTTTCCCTGGACCACAAGTCGCTCAATAGCCACCTCCCCATAGCCATATAGTTGATATGCATACATTTATTCAAGCATACTTTATAATGGGCATACATGGGTTGCTCATACAACACTTTAACCATACTAAGTAAATGCATAAAATGCTAAACGCATAAATAGGTTGCTCATACAATACTTTAACCATACTAAGTAAATGCATAAATTGCTAAACGCATAAGCCTAATTTTAAAAGTTTTTTTAAAAGTTATTTTTTATGTTGGGTCACAGTTTTAACCTAATATACTTTTCTGGCAGCGATTCGGTTATGTGTGAGGTAACAGTTCTAACCTAACCTAACCTACTTTTTTGGCAGCGATTCAGTTATGTGTGAGATAACAGTTCTAACCTAACCTAACCTACTTTTCTGGCAGCGATTCGATTATGTGGGTGATAACAGTTCTAACCTAACCTACTTTTCTGGTAGCGATTCGATTATGTGTGAGATAACAGTTCTAACCTAACCTAACCTACTTTTCTAGCAGCGATTCGGCTATGTGTGAGATAACAGTTCTAACCTAACCTAACCCACTTTTCTGGCAGCGATTTGGTTCTGTGTGAGGTCACTAATATTGTGTAAAGAGTAGAAATTAAAAATACTTCAATAATATAAATCGTTTCTTTTTTGAAGAACCATCGCAAGTCCATTATCAAAATTTATGCAATACGATTGTTATAATCATTAATAATATTATATGGCTTAATAAATCTATGAAATTTACAATTATTACTAAAACAACTTATAATCATCAATATTATGACTAAATAAATGTATGACAATTTACCTTATGGTTAAACCAATTATGACTCCGTATAATTATGACACGGAACAATTATGCCATAGGACAATTTATGCCAAAAATATATATGAGCATCAACTTTATGCTTAAACTGTTATGACAATCAATAATATGGCAATAGTTGTTATGCAACCAGACGGCCACCCAAATATTATACCTTTTTACTGTTTTTTAAAGGGACCGAAATGGGAAGTCGAAAATCAAAAGCAGAGCTATTATATATTGAGTGGGATACGGGCTGGATTGTTGACCGTGGGTCGGGCCGGACGGGTGGCACCGTTTTTTTCTTGGATATGTAGTTTTTTATTTAAAACAAAAAACATAAAAAATAGCATTCCCACCTATTATCTCCGAAGTTACCTACTGAACAGAAAAATCTGTAATAATTACTGATTATTAATATCATCCTAAATATTACAGGAAAATGTATCCTAACTTGCAGCGTTTTTCAGACATTCGTAAAAATTGTAAGAGAAATTTATTTGCTCCTACTAAATTACAGGACAACAGTTTTTCAAGAGCACAGTTAAGTTTGTTCCACCATACAGTTTATCTTGAATTATCCACGTAGGTATCTACTGACGAGTTTGCACGGAACCCTCGGTGTCGCGAGTCCGACTCATACTTGACCGGATTTTTAAAATATTTTTATACTTTTAAAATGTTCCCATAACTTTGCAGCCTCATTAAAACAGTTACAAACAACAAACAAACAATAATTATCAAACTCAAAACGTATATATTTCTTTACTTTGCTTATTTTAACAGGAGCTTATACAATTTTTACAAAATTCAGTAACAGTCAAATACCCAATTCCCATCTCATCTTTCGAAAATTGGAAATCAATCTCACTCGAATTACCGACTGTGTCATTCTGATTTTAGCATTAATAGTGAATATGCATGAATTTTTCTTATCACTTTTCTTAGCAAAGTATGAAAATACCGTTAAAAAGATGACATAAAATTAAAATAAAATGAAAATTGGCCGAGAAATACGGAAGTTATAAATATTTTAAAGCACTAATTAGTCAGCGATTAGACGTAGAGATCCGATATGGACTATGACGTCATAGTACACGTCCACCATTCAAACTCCATACTAGATTCTGTTTTGCTAGAAAGAGATGGAGATAGCTTATATCTTGGTTATTTTTATAAATATTCGAAATGATAGTTACGAGGCCGGCAACCCCATTTCCCGCCGAGGTATGTATAGTGCTTTTCTCAAACATGCAATGAAATAAATAAACTTACTATAATAACCTTACTTAATATTTTATAACACAAACTGGCTGTCAGAAAGTGACATTAGTGATATTATATCCATAGACAATGCAAGTTCGGCCAAGCTGTTTCAGTTCACATTTTTACCGCGAATATTTAGATGAAATATTTTAAATGTGTATTCTTGTGGTTTAGTTTGCAATTTATAATAATTGGAAATTGTTTATAATGGTTTATTTGTTATGTCAATTTTAAATAAATAAAACTGCAAAATATAGCAAAAATCGTTTTTTTTTTAATGGCTGAATGCCGTGAAATAAATGTGGAATGGAAATTTTAAAAAAATACATTGCCGGCCTAGGCCGGCAATGTAAGTATGAAATTCCATTCCGTGCCAAGTGTCAAACCGCATAGGAAACGAGGTACTTTGTGGCCTATTTTTAGGCACGTAATGTCAACATTTCATGCCATGTTTGAGAAAAATATCTTTTTCCTACTGTTTCTTATATGAATGAGTTTTTATTAAAGTAAACAAAAGATATCATGCATATTCCCTATTGCAACTATCACTAGAGTTAGGGGAGACCGGGTATGGTTGTCTCAGCAGCCATTAAATAATACGAAACGAAGGAATAATTGCATCGCTCGGTGTTAAAAGATCGCAAGAGCTTCACCTCCTTCCCTACTTCACCAATCGATGCACTTATTCCTTCGTTTCGTATTATTTAATGGCTGCTGTGACAACCAACCCGTGAGACAACCATACCCGGTCTCCCCTACCTAACACGTTCAGAGTCCCCATACAAAACTATCGGACAATGTTACAAGTCCCAACTGTGCAATCTGTATGAGGAAGTGACTCCATAGTGGAAGCCCGGACTCCTGAAAAAAACCTTCATTCAGTACATCCTTTTAAGAGGAAACAGGAGGGCAGTTTTTCTGTTTCCTCCCTGGATAATGCCAGTAGAGCAATCATTTTTTGTCCAAAAATCTATGGCTACTATTGATATGTTCCTATGTTTTCTTTTTTTACGATAAATTGATTCTCAAAAGAGATATTAACCTTCAAAAACCTAAATAAAATGCCAGATTTTCCGCTGTGTTCACACATCCAGAAAACAAATTTGACTAGATTATTAAAAAAAAGGAAAACATAGGAACACGGCCAAAGCCTTTCTTTAATATTTAATGAAAAAAATTAGTTAAATATGTTAAGTTTTGGGGAAGAAATCAGGGGACTACGAAACGTTGTTTTCATGAAATTTTCAAAGGTATTTTCGGTCCAAGCTGCAGTCTGTATCGCGCTCTGCGGGTGAGAGGCGGGCAGTGCGGGATAGCGACACATTTTACAAATACCTAATTTTCAATTCTCTCGACCTTACTGTTTCCTCTTAACACGTTCCCTGACCCGGTGCCCCCAATATGGGTGATCGCATATTGGGGGCACTGACGATGACGGTTTTTAGCCAGTTAAAAGAGTGCAGAAATTGTAACGTGAAAAGAAAATTAGCACAAATACCCGAAAAGTAAAGAGAACAAGCTAATCATTGTATATGTACACTAATTCAAAATTTCATATTCGCATTTATTCGGAAGTTAAGAAATGAAGGAAATTACACCACAGTAATTCAAAAGCCCATTTCAACAAAAATACACCTGCAGCATTTCCATGTACGGCGTAATTTAAATAAACTTATTACCTACATGTACAAACGGAGCCACTGTTAACTGACCACCCATAGACTTTAACACGTTGCAATAAATTTGGCATTCGTTAACAAATGTACAGTTAACAGTGTGTTCGATTGTAGCTGTGTAAAACCTTACACCACAGCACAGGCGTGTCTAATTGTCTATCCCTAACCATTGCCAACATTAGTGATTCAACAGAACTTAAGAGGCCTTGAACCGTTTAAAACACTCAAAGATTTGATTTATGTTATTTTTTTATGATTCAAGACGAAGGGTTCAGGAATCTTTTCGTTTTACGGATTAATACTCAAATTAATTCACAAAAAGATCATCAAAAATAAGAAGGAATTTGATTATATATGTAACACAATTTTTGATTAAGAATGTTGTGTTTAAGGTGATTCTAGTCGGCCGGTTTTCCATACAATCCTCAATTATGTTGGAAATATATTTTATGGTAGACCTGGCCATAAAGTGCTGTGCGCTGCGCGTACGGAAAAAGCCGTTTTCTGGCCAAGTGTAGACATAAAATGATGTACACAACACGGGAGGTAATAAAGAAAGCCCTCGATCGCATATTTACGTCCCTCGCTTGCAGCTCGGGCCTCAAACTTCTGCGATCTCGGCCTTACTTTGTATTACCACCCTAGTTATGTAATGTACTATTATTTTACAGCTTTAAAACTGTATTAGTTTATTGGCGCGAAATGACTAAATTCACGTAGTCTGCTATTGAATTCCATTACATGCCATAAAACCAAATATTAACCCCCTCACTGTTTGTTGATTCTTCGAGTCTTATTCCTTTATCTATAAATATATTGGCGATTTCTCCGTAGCATATACTTTTTAGGCAATTGTGTAACACTTGCCAAGTTCTATAAAACAACCAAAAAATTCCGTGCAGCTGAGGGACCTACAAGGAAGTCACTAATATTTGTGGACACGGGCAAAGGCATAAGATCCTCGGAATGGCCCTTTAAAGGTCTGATAAAATTGTCTAATACTTCAATCATTTGGCTGGTACTTTTGACATACTCTCAACTGTAAACATTTCAAATTTTCCAGGGCCTCTTAAGAGGATATACTTTTACAAATAAGTTCAAATATACTATCATACCGTCGCATCCACTCTCTTCCTCCACAACCAAAGAGTGAAAGAGAAAACGAACAGGCGCAAATATCGAGTTTTAGATATCCTCAGCCTGATTGTATCGTCCCGACCCATTGCATCGCGTAAGACCCAAGTTGAGCAATAAAATGTATATCTGATGGGCAATTTGCCAAATATCTGCAATCGAAGTGGGAATGAACGTTATAGTGTATACGCTTATGTAACGCTGCTAATGGTGTTCACATTGCACGTTTGCGATCCTTGCGATTTGGTTTTAGACTGACCTATTTGTTTTGATATCAAATTAATTCGAATTCAATGGAGTATTAGGGTACTACAGACATAGGGGAGACCGGGTATGGTTGTCTCACGGGTTGGTTGTCACAGCAGCCATTAAATAATACGAAACGAATGAATAATTGCATCGCTCGGTGTTAAAAGATCGCAAGAGCTTCACCTCCTTCCCTACTTCACCAATCGATGCACTTATTCCTTCGTTTCGTATTATTTAATGGCTGCTGTGACAACCAACCCGTGAGACAACCATACCCGGTCTCCCCTAACGTCTTGCCTGTGGACAAAACAGTGATAGTATCATATGACCTAGAAGTAGAAAAATTGGGTTATTTGGCAAACATAAATTGGTGCAGAGGCGCTCATCAAACCTAATACATGCAAAAGACTACAGTGTTATACAGTGTGTCCCAGGGAGAAGGGACCAGATTGTGATGGTTGAATATTCATGCGAAGTCATCGATAAAAAGAAATATTTCAGAGGTATACAACATTTTTTTTTATTGTTATTTCTGTTATTGTACTGAAGTCAGCCGACTTGTTGCACTAGTATTGAAATATTTCGAAAAGTATTAATAATAACTAATAATATTGTTTTGAGATATTTTAGAGAATATCAGGTAGTTTAATAGTAAATTGTAAAAAAATACGAAGTATGGGAAAATTTTCGGAGTTTTCGGCAAAACAATAAAAAATAATCGTTTTTTTAGCTTATTTCCAAAATTTCTAAATGTGTAATTTATTTTGGTTAGATTTTGTAGCTTAATCGAATTAGTTACAATGTTGGCTATGCAAAAACAAATACAGAATAGAAAATAAAGTCAAAGCCAAGAAAATCTCGTAAAAGTAGTAAAATAAAAGAAATAGCAATAAAAAAAAAACTTTTGTCCATAGACCCCCCTAAGTAATGTTTTTATCGATAATTTTGCGCAAATAATCGACCTACTTCCGCCGGTCACTTCTCCCTGGGACACACTGTATAGGGAGTGTGAATTTGTAGCGACGCAGATCAATATAATTGGGTCACAAATTATTATATATCCCGAAATTGCCTAATATTCTGAATTAGTTTTTGCTCTTTTGTAATCCTGAATCATGTATTTAGGTAAAGACTTCCCATTATATCAGATTGCTCGACTAAATATGAAATTTATTAATTTAGGGTTTTTGTAATAAAATAAGTTAACTTGGGAGGTAGATAAATTGAAGTGGACAAGTTATGAATAACAAACATAAGATTAAAAAAGAAACACATTATTTACAACTTAATAGCTACCTTAACCTAACTTAACCTATTGGGACCTAGATTATATGTACAAAAGTCCCCTATGTCGCCTCCTGTGGGTAGGGTGCCCATAAGGCTGGCTGCGTTGCCTCGCTGGATGGCAATGCCTATCCGCTGGGCGAGGAACGAGCCAGCCGGAGGACCGGATAAGCAAATACCAAAGTTAGGAATTGACTGAATAGGAAGTGGACAAATTAGGAAGTGGACAAATTAGGAAGTGGACAACTTTGGAAGTGGACAACTTTGGAAGTGGACAAGTTAGGAAGTGGACGAATTAGGAAGTAGACGATTTTGGAAATTGACAAATTAAGAAGTGGTCAGAGGCGACCGGAGGGGTTTGATGATCAGCAAAAAAATCCAAAAGATGCACTCAGAAAGCGTTTAATTGAGTGTGAACATAAGGATTTTTTTATCAACGTAACACCGATTCATGGCCGATGCGAATGCTCTCCGAAATAGGTCTCCGTGATATACCAAAAGTTGCTGGGGTCAGAGTTACCACAGGACACGTCGAACACAAAGGGCTCAGCATCATGTACCACCTCCACGTCGGGGGCTGGCATTTTTGGGTCCATGTTGCACGCGGTCAACCTCACACCCACCACCGGAAAGGGATCCTCGGGCTGCAGGAACCAAATGGTAAGTATTAAATTGATTTGAAAGTAATTGAGAAACTACTTCCCCCGGGAAGGATTTGAGCCTGCGTCTCAAACGTTTCAGTTTGGGCAGAAATGCTTCCATATGTCCGGCTGTTCTAGTCTGTAGGTCGCATTTCTTAACTGGTTCGCGTGGGAGTTTTGTGGAAAGGTCCAATAATTATACCAATTTTTTTAGGTCACAGAGCCAGGTATTATTTGTTATCATAGCGGCAATATTATAAATACACATTCTGTGAAAAAATCAAGTCTATCTATTACGTCTCAAAAGATACAGTCAGACGGACGGACGGAAAAAGACCGCTTAAAAATCGGCATGCAACCATACAGCGAATAACCAAATATTTTTAGTAAAAAAAACCCGACCGCGGTGTACTTTAAAAGTGCATAAAATCCGCTATTTTGTTTATTTTAGCGAACTTCATACCCAGTGACACTCGCGCCATCAAGTCGAATCTAATGATGTATCATTTATCAAAATCGGTTGTGCCGTTGAGTAGTTACGAGCGGACACAGGAACGGACATACATACATACATACATACAGGTCAAACACATAACCCTCCTTTGGGCTTCGCCGCAGTCGTGTAAAAAGGAAAATTTCATGACATGACAACCCATGTGCCGGACACCGCACCGGACACCACCTGAAGGACATAGCTAAATGCTTTAGTACGTACGTACTTGCTTGCTTTACAACTTTTATTCTGTACAATAATAGTACATATTATTGGGGAATCATTTAATTGATCAGAAAAATATTCATATTTTGGTCAGCAGAAATATGTATTTGGTCAGCCAAAATAGCTAGTTAGTAAGCAACTTATGGTTAGCAAACATTTATAAATCAGGCTGCAATTAATGATATACTGAACTGCTCTAAATTATTTTGGTCAGCAAATTAAATATTTGAGCTGCATTAAGTGATCTACGGTTAATCAAATTTTGGTAAGCAATCAGTAGGTAAGCAAAATATTTCATTTTGTTCATCAAAATTAAAGGTGCAATAAAACCTAATTGGCATGCACAAAATGGGCGCAACTTTACTATTCTGCCGCAATAACGCAAAAGGTCACATGTAAATAAAATTTTCGAGTTAACAATAAAATAAGCATATTTTATGAGAAAAACTTCTATTTCTAAAATAAAAAACGTCCGAGATATTCGACTTCAAAGTTGACAAATTTTTAAGACGTAAAAATTTTAATGGATGTTGGTGTCATTATAACACCTATTTATTATTGTTTTATCGTATAGAATTTGCTAAAATAAACATGTTTTATGGAAAAAACTTTTCTCTGAAATCAAGAATAACCGAGATATTCGACTTCAAAGTTGAAAAAGTTGACTTTTCGTACCTCTGGCGCTGCGGGAACAGCAGCCCTTCCGCACTTGCAGCTCTATAAAAACACTCTAGGGCGCGCAGTGTCGGCACGCGTCCTAACCAGCGAGAGCCCTAGATTTGGACTTTCGCAGGCTTTTTACATTTTATAGTAAGTAGTATCTTCAAAAATAGTAATACGGTAAAAATCACTGATAATTGATAAACACTACTACTTGACACTGACAGCTGACAATCACCGAATGACAAAGCAAACACGCCCACGATTGGCTGCTCGCGTCACGTGGTCTGTATCGCTCTGCCCACAGTACTGCTGATTTTTCAAACTAAACGCAACGCAATCCACGCATGTTTTCTCTGCTAACCAATTGACAACATTTCATATTTTCAAAAGATCTTAATTCGAAAACCATTTGGGTAAAACTGTATTTTATGCTCAAAAAAAATATTTTTGGATTTTTTTTCCCATTCATTTTGGAAAAAATCGTCAATTAGTGTGAACCGGAAGTGTGACGTCATTTTCCCTGCATTATCGAGAGAGACCTTAGTGCTGAAACGATTAAAAAGTGTATGGTATCCGGTTGTCATTTTCTGACATACTTGCCGTCTGACGTTTATTTGTTTTGAAAATTGTTACAACTGCTTAGCGGCTTTAGAAGTTTAATTTTCTTACCGTTGGTTCATTTGCACGTTTTCGAAGACCTTAAAAGACTTGGCACTTTCCCACTGGACTCCGATAACGCATTCAAACATTATTAACTTGGCATTCTTTTACCGGACACCGATTTTTTTCATATAATGAAGACATCAGAAGGTTTTTCTCAGGCTGATAGCACGAATCTGCCGCGTGTTGAAATTATGATGATGGAGTACACATCGGCAAGTGATAAATATAATCCAGCCCAAATAAGAGGAGCAAAAGCATCGTTGTCTTCCCGAACTTCCTATGTTGACAACGCTGTAACGCCTGACAGTTATTTTTTTAATCGTAATTGTCGCTCTGGATTATAGTTTTTTTAAATCGTAATTGTCGCTCTGGATTCTAGTTGGGAAAGTGACGTCATTTTCTACATACGCCCTTTTAGAATGAGCTACTTTTCAAACTGCTATTTTTAATTGAAAAATTGAGTTAAAACGTAAAAGAAAAAATACGAGTAGCTTAAAATTCCACCTATTTTCTATCCAGCTCATAAAATGAAGGAGTAGAAAATTTGAAATATTGTCAATTGTAAAATCTTGCCGGCCAAGTAATTATTTTGCAGCTCGACTGTTTATTAGGCAGACAAATGATAAATAAAGCAGAATAATATTGGTTAAAAAATAGGTAAAAAAACTTTTTAAGTTAAACGGTTTTATCTTATGTTAAAAAATGTACCAAAAAGTAGAAAATAAATTTAGGACACAAAACTGGATCTTTTCGTGATTTTGACATCTGTTAGGTGGAAAATCGTCCAATAAGCGGAATAACTAATAATCTGGGACTTAACATACTGAATAAAAACGTGGGGCGCAATTTTTAAATAATATTCCTTTGGACGGGCTTTCAAATACATGAGTTTTCCTACTTACATAATTAATAACACCCGCATCATGCCTTGCCTGGATTATAAAACATATGTAATAGACACATTAAGCAAAGTGCCTATGTTCTAAAACCATCTCAAAGTATCAAGCAGTTAGTGCAAACCGCATCAACGTAGTCCAGCAGTTTTCATGTTTATACGGACAGACAAACAGATGCGGGCGGATATATTGTTTCATAATATGTATAGATGCAAATACAATGCGCCCCACGTTTTTATTCAGTATGTTAAGTCCCAGATTATTAGTTATTCCGCTTATTGGACGATTTTCCACCTAACAGATGTCAAAATCTCGAAAAGATCCAGTTTTGTGTCCTAAATTTATTTTCTACTTTTTGGTACATTTTTTAACATAAGATAAAACCGTTTAACTTAAAAAGTTTTTTTACCTATTTTTATTTTCTAGTTTTTAGTTTAATATTCAACTTTTGACTAAAAACCATTGCGCAAACTATTCCTTATTTTAAACTATCCTCATTTCATATTTGTGAGCCCGAAGAAAGCCAGGAGCTGAACAGTAGAATTTTTCAAACATTAGGTACTAGTAACCCTCTCTAGTTTGGTTAGACTCATTTGGTTGGCATTGATGAGTCCAATACTTTATACTTGGGATCGAGGAACTGATGATTGAATTAGAAAGCGAAAGCTACTAATCAATTTTAAAGGTAAAGTATCATCTCATTTTTGCGAGTACCAATGACGAGTTTCAGGGTGCAAAACCGATGATTGCACGTTCAATACTGTGGAGCTGAAGAGTAACTTTCTACGTATCACCAACTACGCATAGGTATTATCCCAATGTAGCTCGCACCTACGCAAGCATAAGGACCGCATTTGGGTGTTTGTAAATACCTGAATAGGCTCGCCTTGCCACACTGTGACGATATACGCCTACGGTTTGGGGTTACTAGTAACAGTTCAATATTTTTACTTTCCGTTTTCTCACACCGTCATCAGGCCCTTGGCACTAAGTATAACGTACCAGACTTGTCAATATAAACCGAATTACACAAAACTCGTTGGGATTAAGTAACGTCAAAATACTTCCATTTTCTACCTCCAAACTCCCTCATCAAACCTTCATCGCCAAACCGCCGCCTCGCCGTTCAATGTAAAGGAATCATCAATACCAACCAAATGAGCCCAAACACGAGGGAGGAGGTAACGATTGCAAATACATGAACATTGCTACACCTTACCTATACCTAGGCAAGAGACACAATCATCGAGCCCTAACGCATAACGTGTGCGTGTTGGGCTCGTCAGTACCAAACAAAGAGCTCAAACTCGAATGCGTTGTTAGTAACAGTTGAAGATTTCTCCATTTCACCTCCTGATTCCATCAGCCGACCGTCAATATCAACCAAAAAACCTAAACTCGAAAGGGTTAATAGTAACGGTTGAGGATTTCGACTTTCCACCTCGTGACTCATCATCATTGCCTTCGTTAGCAAGCGTAATTTGGACTCATCACTGCCAGCCAAAGGAACCTGAATTCGAAGGGGTTACTAAAAACGGTTGACGAGTTAAAATCTCTAGCTCCTGAATCTATCATCAGACCCTCGTCACCATGTATAACGTATTGGGCCCGTCAATACCAAACGACCAACCGTTTGGTTGAAGAGGTTAGGTACTATATACGGTTGAAGATTATCTGCTCTTCATATTCGGACTCCATCATCAGACCCTCGCCATCAAGTGTAACGTAACGGGCTTGTCAATACGAAAAAAATGAGTCCACCCTCGAAGGAGTTACTAATAACGGTAGAAGAGTTGCATTCTCCAGCTCCTGGCACCATCATCAGACCGTCGTCATTAAGTAGAACGTATTGAGCTCAACAGTACCAAGCGAATGAGCACACACTCAAAGGAATTACCAGTAACGGTTGAAGAGTTCCTCTCTCTACCACCTGACTCCATCATGAGATCCTCGTCACCAGGCTTAACGAATCGGGCTCGTCAATACCAAGCGAATGAGCCCACCTCGATGGAGTAAGTAGTAACGGTTGAAGAGTTCCACTCTCTACCTCCTGACTCCATCATCAGACCCTCGTCACCAGGTTTAACGAATCGGACTCGTTAATACCAAGCGAATGAGCCCACGCTCGATGGAGTTAGTAGTAACGGTTGAAGAGTTCCACTCTCCAGCTCCTGACTCCAGCATCAGACCACCTTGAATTTATCATAATGTTGTATTGTCACGGAATCTGAATCTGTGTGCAAAGTTTCATAAAAATCGGTTTAGTAGAAGTAGTTGAAAAAGCTGCCGCAAGATTTGACCCAAACAAACTTACAAACTTGACACAAACACGGTAAGCTAAATAAAACCGTTTAAAAATGTTAACCATTTTTAAATTATTTGCTGAACAAGAGTTGCCGACCGATTTTTATTTATTGCCAGCCAAATCTTTGTATGCTGCCCAAATGATTTAACTGCTTATTTTTTTTTTGCGGATCAATTTTAATAACGGCTGACCAAAAAATTACTTTCCATAGTACATTTAGTATCTAGGGCGGTAAGTAAGTAATTGCAAACGAGTGTTTGTTATAAGCCCCAGTGTAAAACCGAGGGCTTTAATAACACGAGTTTGAAATTCCTTTACCGCCCGTGGCACACACAATGTTTTTCATCACACTTGTGAGGAAATATTAATTAAAATAACCTTACTTAACCTAAATGAAATTGTAAAACAGACAGCTGACAGTGACATTAGTGACATATTGTATCCATAGACAATGCGAAAGTCAAGTCATGTTCGGAAACCATAGCGGTAAAGACCTAAGGCGGTTGATTTTATATTTACAAAATACTGAAATACACTATTTAAACATTTAATTAATGTTACAGAAATATGTGTTTACATGTATTTGCAATAACAGTTCACTTTAAATAAATATTTCAGTGAAACAAGTTTAAAAAGTAAGTTTTCGTTTCCTTTGAAGATGACAAATAAAAGTAAAACAGAACCAGCGTTTCAAATTTAAAAAGAAAACTATTACGCCCTAGGGCGAGCAAGTGTGATGAAAAAGTTAATACGTAACTACCTAATGTTAATGAGTGACTATAGTTCAATGTTAATTTATGCCACACCTGGCCATAAAGTGGCTTTTTCAAAGAAGTTTCTTTCGGGCCAAATGTAGACATAAAATTATGTACACAACACGGGAGGTAATAAAGAAAGCCCTCGATCGCATATTTACGTCCCTCGCTTGCAGCTCGGGCCGCAAACTTCTACGATATCGGCCTATCTTTGTATTACCACCTAAGTTGTGTAATGTACTATATTATATCTCTTCGTTACAGTACTTTTATATTATCTCACGAGCGCGGGTGAGGCGTGATTGTGCGGGTAGATGCACATGCACATGGCTCTGTGTGCGCAAGCTCGGGAGCGCTCAGTGCCGGCCCGGCCGCCGATCGGGTCAGTAGTACCTACAAGTTTGCATCACAAATTACTGACAAGTACCATCAGCATGCCAAGTTCCAGCAAAATGATAAAAGTTGTTCATAGTGAGGTAAAGACGTATTCATATTTAATTGTGCGTGTTCATGCATTGCTTTTCCTTAGTTGAAGACTGGTTTAAAATTTCTATTAATCATATTCATATTTCATCGTTTTCATATATTTAGGTCATAATTTTTTTTATTTGATCTTGGTCGTGCCTATTTAAATAGCTAAAATTAAATAACTTTACTGTGTAATTTTAGTAGTTTACAATGTAAAATATATAATATAATTAATGTATTTATTTCATTTTCCCATGTCTCCTAAAATTGTCTGTGCAAGCCATTAAAAAAACGTCAATGTAGGTACAGAATAAATTATTATTTTACAACTTCATGACTTTTTACTTCATAATTATACATTATTTTGTTCATTAATGATGTATTTGCTGGTGGTATCTGCAGTTGCGCACACAAGCGCGCGTGTCCGTACGCGTCACAACTACCATCATGGCTCACGCGCGCTCGTGAGATAAAAGTGCTGTAACGCGATCGAAGCTAGTATGTAAATACCTACATTAGTACATTATACAACTAGGGTGGTAATACAAAGAAAGGCCGAGATCGCAGAAGTTTGCGGCCCGAGCTGCAAGCGAGGGACGTAAATATGCGATCGAGGGCTTTCTTTATTACCTCCCGTGTTGTGATCATTTTATGTCTACACTTGGCCAGAAAGCGGCTTTTCCGTCTTTTTCCGAATTTTATGTTTTCACTTTATGGCCAGGTGTGGCATAAACATATATATCTTACATTACTATGCATCACAACACGTTCAGTTTGGTGTCGCATCACATATGGCTCAGCTTTCTGTACTAAAGCGCCCTCCTGGCCTGTGAAAAAAATCGTATTATTATAGCAAAAAAGGATGTATTTCGATATAAAAATAGAAACACGCATAAAATTGTGCCTCGGCGTGAATCCGCTACCCCCACACTTATAACTTCGGCGGAAAGAAATAAGTATTAAATACAAGTTGGTAAAAAGCTAGTGGGGCATGAATGGGATGGAAAATTGCTGTAAAGATCGGAAAGTAAGCAAGAGATGGACGCGTGAGTTCGCGGCACAGACCACCTCCACTAGACGGAGCATGTTATACGACACGAGCTCACCACGCACATGGGCGATTTAATATCGGTAGATATTACTAGTACAACGCGTGTTTCACATCTTTTTTATCATTTTATTTTTCGAGATTGTCGTCGGATTGAACAGAAATATTTATTTCACGTTTGGTGCACACACAAGTCAGAAACATGGTCGCAACTGAACGAGCGGCCGGTCGCGTAAGTCGTACTGCTATACAATCGACCATATCTGATGTGAGCGCGCGTCGTCTAACATGCTCCGTCTAGTGGAGGTGGTCTGGTTCGCGGACTGATCCCATCTGGGAAGCCTTTGAAGAATACGAGCCCGTCTGTTGGACTTAGGGTGCCTGTTCTGTTGCGTTGCGTTGCGTTGAATGCGTTGATTTCCACCAATGATATTCATTATTCCACATAGCATAGCTCTGGTGCAAACGGATAGCTTTTACATCCTCACAGCATAGCTGCATGCTGCATAGCACATCCCTGGTGGAAAACTAAAAGTACACTTAAGATAATGCTTTTTACGCCTACGGCGAGAAAATAGAAAAGAAAATCAATAACCTGAAAACCCGTTTTCAGGCGTTTTTCAGGTCCCTCTATTTATAAGCCTTTGAAGTACACTTCAGTATATGGCGAAATTTCTTGAAGGAGTGAAAGAGACAGCACTATTAGAGAGAGACAGCTATATTGAGAAAATTCGAGAATTGTGTGAAAGATATAGAACTAGAAAGGGACAGCAATAGTCGGGAATGTTCCAGTCGGATCAAGCATCGAACAATCTAGATTGTCTAGAACACTCGCGATGTAATGTAACATGAAACATAAGGGCCGATACAGACGGACTGCAACCCAACTGCAACTCCCTACGATTTGTATGGGAACTGCATCACAAAGTTTTCAAAGTTTTCAAAGTTTTGATCTTAGAATATCGACCAAATCGAGTGATATTTAAAACTAGAAAAATCAAAATAAGGAAGGTAAGTATTTTTATTTGCCGAGTAATGTATGCATTTTTGTGATATTTACCTTGTTCCGAAAAAATATTTAGGTTGGTATTAAAAGTGATACTTCATGCATTAACGACTTATTACTTGGTTGGTATCATTAACGATTCTCCATGCACGAAGTTTTGTTTTTCTACTAAAACGTTTTATAGACAAGGTTTTGAATATTATCGGATTATTAATTCTAATCCTTTGCGATATCAATCAGCTTATTACGTTTCATCAAGCATACCTGGACTTACATCTTCTTCGTTATCTTCCTTGAGAGCTGCTTGCAGATCTTCGAGTGTCGGATAATATTCTAGATCATTACCATCAAACTCTGCGTCATCTTCTGATATTTCCCCGCCTTCTAAATGTGCCAGCAGGCAGCATGATGTACCATCGTCATAAGACTTTAAAAGATAAGAACATAGAAGAGCTGCTGTGCTGGCACATTTAGCAGATAAGGAAATATCAGAAGATGATGCAGAGTCTGATGGTGATGATCTAGAATTATATCAAATTTAAGTCAAGTTACATTATTTCTAGTACATATTCTTACAAACTTATGTTAACGAGTGATATTAGAAGTTTAAGTATTATTACTTGGTTGGTATCATAAACGATACTCCATGCACGAAGTTTTGTTTTTCTACTAAAACGTTTTATAGACAAGGTTTTGAATATCATCGGATTATTAATTCTAATCCTTTGCGATATCAATCAGCTTATTACGTTTCATCAAGCATACCTGAACTTACATCTTCTTCGTTATCTTCTTCGAGAGCTGCTTGCAGGTCTTCGAGTGTCAGATAATATTCTAGATCATTACCATCGAACTCTGCGTCATCTTCTGATATTTCCCCGCCTTCTAAATGTGCCAGCAGGCGGCATGATGTACCATCGTCATAAGACTTTAAAAGATAAGAACATAGAAGAGCTGCTGTGCTGGCACATTTAGCAGATAAGGAAATATCAGAAGATGATGCAGAGTCTGATGGTGATGATCTAGAATTATATCAAACACTTGAAGACCCGTAAGCAACTCTCGGGGAAGACGAGGAAGAAGATGAAAGTCCAGGTATGCTAGATTAAGAAAATATAGCAGAAAATCCTGAAATCATCCACCACCTCGCAAACGAAGAAATGTTGTTCAGTTTATGTCATCACAAGATGTGCCGTATGACGGATATTTACCAGTGACGTGGCGTAAATGATATCCTTGGGCAAGCCGGTGCAGATTCGGCGTACATTTTCCTTAAGAGCTGTAGAGTAAGGTGGTCAAATGCCTGATATTAAGCAAGCCGGTAGGAATCGAGTTCTTTGGACGCCACGCCACTGATATTTACACAATCAAATAAAATAAGGCATCCAAAGAGGAGAGGCTAAAACGTCGGATGCTGGGTTGCAAACTATTGAGCAGCATAAAGTGTACCAAGTGTGAAGTATTTTTATGCTTCAAACAAAGCCTTAATTAGCAATTTTTTATACATAATTTTGTTGCTGAACAACTTTTTTTAGCACTTATTGCATTGAGCATCAAATCTGATACAATTTTTTTTTTAAAAAATATATTTTTAAAAGCGAACTAAGATTTTTTGGCTATTTTTCTCATAGTTAAACTGTATTTTGCCATCACATACAAGGTGAAATTTTAATGGTTGTTTTCCGTTTAAGGGCATGTTCAGTATCGTGTTCTGATTAGGAAAAACTGGAAGATTTTTTTTTACGTAATATTTTTTTTCTTATTTTTCCTATTCAGAACACGATACTGAACGGGCCCTTAAACGGAAAACAACCACTAAAATTTCACCTTGTATATTTTTTCTGAAAAAAAAATTAAATCGTGCATGTAAGGGTTAAATAATAAGTACCCTCTTTTTGTATAGGATTAAAAATATAGCGTATATCACCGGCAAGTTTGGTAACGCAGTTGCGTTGAGCTTGAGCGGCGACGAGCAGTGCGGCGAGCGCGAGCAGCGAGCGGACGAGCGGCGACATGGCAGCGGCGGTAGCGGCGATGGCGACAGTGGCGCTAATGGCGAGCTGACGCGAGCGCACTGTGCATTGAGCGGCAACCGTTGGTAATTGATAATCTATTAGTGCCCCGAGTTACGGAAAAACGTTCACATCCGGATACCAGCACCAAATTTTAGTATGTTGTTAGGCATGGTCTCTGGACCCGAAAACTGCCGGGAGTAAATTGTTTATATTTTTGTAGTACATTTGCATAACTTAGTGTTTTTAGTTTTGCTGTAAAACCTAAATTTCCGTTTTTTTTTTGACATTGAAATTATTGTGTGAATAATTCCTAAAGTATAACATTTAATTACCTTTCATTTGATACCTGTTATGTGGATGTGAGATGTGTAGTTTTGTCACAATTAAACATTCTTAAGAACGAGGGAGCGGCTAGATGAATGACGTCATATTCGGTGACCTTGACCTTTCAGAGACTGTCTCCCGGCAGTTTTGGGGTCCAGAGATCATGCCTAACAACATACTAAAATTTGGTGCTTGTATCCGAATGTGAACTTTTCCCATAGAAGCATGTCCGTAACTCGGGGCACTATATTGACAATTAGATATGCTGCGGTTATATTGCAATTATACGTAACTAGAAAATAACTTATTATATTGCTATTTTAAACCATGAATTCATCGAGTTAACGTCGTATTTCGCACTTTTTTGTGTTTTTATCATCTTTATTATTAACCGCGAATTTTTTTATCAGTTTATGCGTTTTAGATTAGAAGAAGGTCACTTCAAATAAATAAACGTATCAAATCATGGTTAGCGAAGGGCAACTGACTAGTTATTTGATGCATTCAAATGAAATATCCGTCACTAAGGGCCTTATCACACTGGCGGTTTGCGAGCGAGTGGCGAGCGTCTTTTCATACAGAAGGCCCTAAGCAAGGACCATTAAAACAAGAGGACTGTCATTCTCCATACTTTGGATCGTAACCCGACCGCTAGGGGATTTCCGGGCAAAAACTAGATGGCGCTAAAAAACTAAACATTTAACGATGTTATAATTGAACAAAGAAACATAGTATAGTAACAATTAGTTCGTAAACAGCTAATAATAAATAAATTGTAACATTTAAATACTGTGTCACGTTTGCAAAGTTGAATAATTGTGAATAATATAATTATTTTACCAAGCTTAACTTTTAGCTTTTTAAGCAAGCAATACATAGATGGCGTTGTAAATTCGGGGAACAGCTTTTTGTTTGGAGAATGACAGTCCTCTTGTTTTATTGGTCCTTGCCCTAAGGTATTGACAGAGAACATACAGCTTCAACTGTAACGAACCGAAGCCATGAGCTTTCTTGAATCAAAACGCACATAGAGACTTGCTTTATAGAACCATAAATTGTGCACCACTCTGGCTTGTATTTACTGAGAAGGGTGGGGGCAACTGCTAGTTCTCTTTGATTGGGGTAAAAGGATACCTTTTATTACACTTCTCAGCCCATACTAGGAATGGTTGGATGATAAAACGAGAGTAAGAATAAAATGCTTACTTGAGCTTAGCGGGGAACAAAATCCTTTATTTGTAAGACTTGTCAAGGCCAGCTGGTCAAAATTGGCTTCTAGGTCCATTACTGCTTTTATATTAATACTGTGTGTTAGTTATTTTTCAGGGCTTGCAGAAAGGAACTTGTTCAAACAAAAGTACTGATTTCATCGATGGTCGGCTGAGACATCTGTTGAAAATAAGAGATAAAAGAAATGGTTACAGGGGTTAAAATTGGGTCTAAAGTTTAGGATTCATTCAGGAGGAAAGGCGGGGCTGTGAATTTCAATAATAATTCATGTGGAAATAGTAGTATTTAGTGTAACTATTTTTGTTAGAGGTTAAAATTTTATTTCAAAAGAAAAGGTATTTCAAAGGCAAATCTTGAGACTATTCATCCGAGGATATGTAAAACATAATTATTTGGACCCATTTAATGCTATCTCAGCATTGGAATTCATGTCAATAGAAAGAATTGACTACTTAATTTTCCATAATTTGAAGTGCTCCTTTGGTCCAATGGAAACTATGTTTCAGTGGTGGATTTCCATTATTTTGTTAACCCTGAGTTCTGAAGACATGGATAAATCAAAAACAAAGAAAGAATCTAAGATATTTGAGAAGAACTAGGCTTTTGCATTTTGAAATTTTACTACCGTAAAAGTTGTCTTGAAAAATCAATGACGGGCGGATTTCTAGGGATAATTCTTGTTAAAGTAACGTTAATACGGTCTAGCGAAGTAAGAAAATCAAAAACAATGTAAAGATATGAGGTATTTTAGGAATTATAAGCATTCAAAGTTTTGCGATTTACCGTAAAAACATGGGTCTCATAACAGCTGGGAAACGCGTGTCTAGGTGAGATTTTCTCATGAAATCATTCCTTAGGGTCCCAGGATTCAGGAAACTCAAAAACAAGGTGAAAAACTCTAGTATTTGAGAAGTTATTAACATATTTTTATTTACATGAAGAAATCGGAAGAAATGTCAGAATGTTGCTACTTAAATGTGACAGCCTTCAAATTTGGGATAATTTTAGAGGGGCTTTGGTCCAAACTGAGGTAATTCGTTCATCTGGCAGGAAAGTCAGGCTTCCGTTGACTTTGTGGAATTTTTATCAGCAGAGTGATTATTGTAAATGGACTTGGAAGCAGTTAGTTTCATAAATAGCAGGAAATCGGGTATTGTGTATTCTATACAGATTTCGCGAGTTAAAAGTGGGTCACATTTTTCTTTGGCTGAAACAAAAGAATTTATTGATCGTCATTTGTTCCTCAAGGGGAAGGTATATAAAGCCGACTCGCGGCAAGGTAGGGGACTTGATCTCGAATCGCCGACGAGACAACATCTCTATAAAACAGTATACGGGGTAACGCTGGGCAAATTGTTAGAAGAATTAATTTCTAATCCTCGTAGGCGTAATATTTAGTCAGTGGTACGGCGTAACGCTGTTCAATCGTTCGGGGACTTAAACTCTGACCGACGGGGCGCAACATTCCGAAGACTCAGGCTACGGAACAGAAAGGCCGCGGGCCTTCAGAGGAGGCCTAAACTAGCAACAGAGTTGGCGTCCGGGCAGTCACGCAGTGCGAAGATACGAGCGACGGGCTTCAATCAGCGTACACCACGTAGTTACGAACGACGGACTACAATC
Source organism: Eudemis profundana (assembly GCA_947034925.1). Lineage (NCBI taxonomy): Eukaryota > Metazoa > Arthropoda > Insecta > Lepidoptera > Tortricidae > Eudemis > Eudemis profundana. The sequence continues at coordinate 1,089,802 of OX344799.1, forward strand.
AGCGTGCATCAAGAAGTTACGAGCAACGGGCTTCAATCAGCGTACGCACTACGGATCTCAGTCAGCGTGCTTCGCGGGCTACGAGCTACGGCTGCGGTTGGCGAGCTCCACGAGGCTGCGATCTCCGAGCCTCAGTTGCGGATACCAAACCGGATCCAGAACAAAACAGTAAAGTATCAAAGGATACTAACTGGTAAGTTACTTGACTTTATCTAGGGGGATTCGTCAGGAAGCCACGTCCAATGCGGCTTATTCAGAGGAAGCAGAGGGACCTAGATCGCCTGGTCCAACGACTAGGCATAACTCGCGTGATAATCATCTTTCTTCCTGTAAGAAATAATCGGTGGATTAAGGTATGTGCTGTGATTTTTAGGAATTTCTTGCTTTTGTATGGGCTGG